>ML664163.1:13627375-13709100 GCA_007570785.1 Antilocapra americana | reverse complement strand
TATCCTCTAGGAGTTTTATAGTTTCTGGTCTTATGCTTAGATCTTTGGCTCTTCTTAAATGCTTTTCTTCCCAGTATTAGATTGCTTACTCTGTAATCTTATTCTTGCTAATGGCTGGTTGAAATTTGTATTTGACTTATTACTGTTTATTACATCTGTTTTATAATCTTACTTTGGATTGTTTATTTTTACCTCACACTAAATACAGAATTGCTTTCTAATTTCTTTTTTTTTTAATTTAATTTTCTTTACATTATTGTGTTGTTTTTGCCATACATTGACATGAATCTGCCATGGGTATACATGTGTTCCCCTTCCAGAACCTCCCTCTCACCTCCCTCCTGATTCCCTCTCTCTGGGTCATCCCGGTTCACCAGCCCTGAGCACCCTGTATCAAGCATCGAAACTGGGCTGGCGATTGATTTCACATATGATAATTTACATGTTTCAATACCATTCTCCCATATCATCCCACCCTTGCCCTCTCCCAGAGTCCAAAAGACTGTTCTATACATCTGCGTTTCTTTTGCTGTCTTGCATACAGGGTTGTCGTTACCATCTTTCTAAATTCCATATACATGCATTAGAATACTATATTGTTTTTCCTTCTGGGTTACTTCTCTCTGTATAATAGGCTCCAGTTTCATCCACCTGAGTAGAACTGATTCAAATGTATTCTTTATTTATCCCTATGCAACTTCAAAAAATGATTCTTTAATTTCATTTCTCTGTTCTAACTAAGGGTATCTCTTGCTTTCTGGTTAAAAGCATTCCACTGGAATGCTTCTGTATCTTTGTATGTTTTACTTTGGTTAGAGATGTCCTTTCTCCTGTTTAATCTTGCCCTTGTTCTTCTAAAAAAAATCTCCACTAATCCTTTGAGATTCAGCTTAATTACTTTTATTTTTTCTCAGAACTTTCTAGGGCACATTTTTTTTTTCTAGCTTAGAAAAGTCATTTACTCCTCGTATAAAACTCCACAATAGAATTTAACCACAAAACTGTAATTAAATATTATAGTCTATTTTTGCAAAAATTTATATTCTTTAAGTGAAAAAGCAATTATACCCAGACATTTTCAGCCTCAAGAAAGGTGTCTGAAATGTAGTTAAACCTCAGAAACATACATTGGTGCCTTAGCTCACAGGTGGTATTGGATTGCTTCCTCTTAAATTCTTCATCCAATGCAGAGTGAATTGTTTTTTACCATCTTTCTACTAAGTGCACAGGTCTCTAGTGAGCTTCCATTATGCTAACAAGAATCTGGGGAAATAGAAAACAAAGACCTATTAGAAGAGGCATCTTTTAAATCCTCAAATAATACCCATCTATCTAATACTCCCAGGTGATGCTAGTGGTAAAGAACCCACCTGCTAATGCAGGAGATGCAAGATACTACTGATGCCATCATTTTGATTATACCGATACAATGCAGGGTAAAAAATGAAAAGAGTAGATCAATTTCAAAGTCACTATATCTGTTGCTGTTTCTCTCTGCTCCTTCTTCCTAGTGTGTTCTCTTCCCATAAATTTGGTGAATGAATGAGTGAAGGGTTGAATGATACACTATTCAAGAAACTCCCATGAGGTTTATTGTATGAGAAGAGATGGAGAAGGATGATTGACAGTGAAGTACTAAAATGACAAGAATTATATTTCATTTACTTCAAGGATTTCATTATTGTAAAAATACAGGTAATCTTTCAGATATGAAGTGCTTGCAACAGCAATCAACTGCATAAATGATAACTAAATGAGAGAAGTTCTGAAGAAAATAAAAAATGAAAAATTTTGCCAAAATACCAAATACAAAATAAAAACTAACAGATGAGTGAGAGAATATTTATGATACATGCACATATACACAGATAGTAATCTGATAGATCAATATATATACATAGGAATCTGTCAGAAAAAAAAGTTACTATCCAAAGTAAATAACTTTGCAAATTATTTAAAACACACACACACTCAAAAAAAAATAAAGACAGTCAGGTTATGGAGAGAATTCCAATAGCCAATAAATCCTTGAAAACATACAAAAACGCAATAATAAACAAAGAGATATTCATTGAAGAAATAGAGAGATATCATTTCTTATCCATTGCTCTATAAACAAAAATGGAAAAGTTCACCAATATAAAATTTCTTCCTGGATATGGCACAACATTGTTGATACAAGTAAAAGTAAATATAGAGGAAAAACATGTGGGGGAGCTATTAGTTATATTAATGATTTGAAACAAATCTATGCCATAATTCAGCAAACACACCTGTTGGATATATACCCCAGAGAAACTCTACCTTATGCATGTATGTATTGATGTGATGAAAAAAAAATTATGTTTTAGGACAGGACAAGAAAATCTAAATGTTTAATGTTCTTTCTCCTTGTCCATTTGGGTCTCCTCCCTCCATCTCTAATATGCAATGTGTGTCTTCATTACACACAAACCAAACCCTCTCAAAGATGTCAGTGTATACTGAACATAGAAATAATTTTCTTCTACACTATTTACTAATGTAACTTTGTAAAATAATAACATTCTTTCCCAACACTGTGAGGGACTGCTTGTTTTATAAGTTAACCATACTGTGCTCATTTGATAAACTTTTTAGAACTTCCCTGGTGGCTCAGTTGGTAAAGCATCTGCCTGCAATGCAGGAGACCCAGGTTCGATCCCTGGGTTGGGAAGATCCCCTGGAGAAGGAATTGACAACCCACTCCAGTAACCTTGCCTGGAAAATCCCATGGACAGAGGATGCTGGTAGGCTACAGTCCATGGTGTCGCAAAGAGTCAGACATGACTGAGAAACTTCACTTTATAAACATCAGCATGTCATTTGGCAAATGATCTTTGGTCTTGAAAGCTGATGTGACTGTGCTTTCCACTTCTAACAGAGGGACAGTTATCAGAGCTTTTTGAGAGTCTGTCTCCCCGGTTACAATCCTGTTTGGCTCTAATAAATCTCCCTTTTGTTGTTTGTGAATTAAATATCTTTCAACAGGTGTATATTCTTAAAAGTAATTCAGAACATAATAAACTAGAACTACATGTAACAACATGAAAAAAAAATCTTAAAACACAATGGTGTTGTATGATAGGCACCAAATTTACATAAATAGTTATCTCTGGAATAACAGGAGGGATTGGGATCAATTAGGTGTAAACAAAGGAATTTTGAATATATCTATAATGATTAAACTCTATGTTGGTTACAAGTGTTTGTTGTATTGGTACCCATGCTTTTTTGCTTACATTAAATATTTAATTTAACAAAATTATAGGAGAAAACTGAGTCAGAATCTTATAAATGCCAAATGAGCTGAATTAGGGAATTTGAGAAAATAGCAAAATCCCTAAAAATAGCTGCTCTAGAGAAATGGAGAAAGAGTTAGAGAGGAATAAAAGAAAATTCACATATAACATGTTTTTTTCTTTTTTCCTACTGAGTGGATTCATGTGTGCTCCATCATGTCTGACTCCTTGCAACTCTTTGCATGGGTGTTTATTTTGTGATCCCATAAGGTGAATTACTAAACACTTAACATCAATTATGAAGTCATTTTATGAGTGAAATTCTAGAATACTTATGAAACATTAAATAAATGTTCTTTAATTCTCCTTTAGATTCAATTATAAATATCCTTTGCTAAAGTTCTTTTGCTTTCTATTAATTAATGGTTAAGATTTAGTTCAGATGTGAGAGTTATATGAAATTAATTTTATACTCTCTTGAGTCTTTGATCTGAAATCTATCAACATCTTTTGCTTTAAGAGTCCCATAGTTTCCAGTTGCTAAAAATACAATCTTAGACTATCAGCCTTTCTGTGGAAACTACTGTTTTTTATTTTGTAAAAGGGAACATATTGTTAAGCCTTTTACTTTTGATAGACTTTTGTCAAATTATAAATTATAAGTGTTGACTGAGTGTTGTTAATCAAGTTGCCATTCTCTGAGGAGGCTAGCAACATACATTGAATAATGTTAAATTTTCTTAAATAAAATTTTGGAAAAATACTTAATGTGCATAAAGCTGTACTTATTGAGTTGGCCAAAAAGTTCATTTGCCGTTCAGAAAACCTCTGACAAACTCTTTGACCACTGATATATGGTGAATGTGAATTCATCTTTTATTTCCTACATCATGATAGTGAATCATAATAAAACTAAGCAGGACCTAGCAAGTTAAAAATAAGCAGCTATAATATAAAATTGATGATACCTGAAGCCAAATAACACTTTTGCCCCTAACTTTCCTAAAAGACTGAAAAAATGGTTATTCTTACATTCATGTTGCTATTCTCACATGATAGTATGTAACCAGTACTACTGTGAAAGAAAGAAAGTGAAGTCGCTCAGTCGTGTCCAGCTCTTTGCGACCCCATGGACTGTAGCCTACCAGGCTCTTCTATCTCTGGGATTGCCCAGGCAAGAATATTGGAGTGGGTTGACATTTCCTTCTCCAGGGTATCTTCCCGACCCAGGGATAGTACCTGCATCTCCCACATTGTAGGTAGAGGCTTTACTGTCTGAGCCACCAGGGAAATGGCTAAACTATGGTGAAAGTGACATCAAAAACTTATGAACTAAAAGAATCACAATTTTTAAATAAAATAGAAATTTAAAGAGGAGATGATATTAGCTTTTCTATAGAGTTGGGATTAATTTAAGGCAGGCAATGCTGTGTAGTTTGAAATTCCAGGATAAATCATCAATGGAGTAATCAAAACAAACAGTTGGAATCAAGTTATCACACTGGAATTAGAAAGGTAGGGCTCAGAAAATGAGTAGCTGTAGAAGAAACAGATTAGAGAAGGAAATGGCATCACACTGCAGTGTTCTTGCCTGGAGAATCCCAAGGACAGAGGAGCCTGGTTGGCTGCCATCTATGGGGTCTCACAAAGTCGGACAGGACTGAAGCGACTTACCAGCAGCAGCAGCAGAGGAAACAGATAATGCTGAAATTAGTTTTATTAAACAATTTTCACAAGCACCAGAGATCAAAATTAGGGATTGACAAGGGATTTTAGAGTTACAGCCTGTCAAATTATTATTCTCCGCTTTTAGCTGACTGCTTAGCAGAGTGAGGACCTCATTGTTAATTTTTAAGTAAACTTGTGAGAAATATCTTCAAATCTAAAAGGAGAGTGCACCAGGCTGTTAAATGCCTGATTAATGTTTTGATGGAAACAATTCAGAATCCAGCCTCTGAGCTGCAAGTTCATTTTTATTTATCTAATCCACTCATTTTCCCAAGAAAATAATAACTGCAAGAAAGTAAGTATCTGAGAGCAGGATGTTACTGGCCCACCTGCTTTCCAGTAAAAACACTCTTTCCAACCAACACAAAACTGACAAAATTGAGGAGGATCAGGAATAAGGGTCCTGAAAGAGTGAGGATACAAAAATTCATTTTGGGAGGAACTCATTTTTAATGATAAATATTCCTTGGTTGCTCCATTTGAAGGACTGTAAGGGATCTGGTTAAGGCCCCCCAAAATCATAATATAAACCAAGAGCTTCGGTACTGTTTTATAAATGCATTTTTTTGGTTGTGACTGATTCTTTAATTGTGACAGCTGTACTTGGAGGAAGAGCCCATTCTTACATTACATGAGAGAGGACTGTTTCTCAGCTTTATGCAAATATACGTAGTCTTGTGATTCAAAAAAGATACTTCACTTGCAAGATTGTTTACATTCTTTTTATGAAAGGTTATTAAAATACAGCTAAGACAAAAGGAACTACCAAGAGAGATAGAAGGGCACGTTTTTGTTTCACTGTTTCACAGTAGAGAAAAGAACGTTATAACAACTAAATTTTAGCATTGATGTTAATTCAGAACAACTCCAAAAGCACAGATGTTGAACTGTTTCTGATGTAATCTGTGTGGGAGGTAGATTTCCTAAAAGCAGTACATGTTTTCAATGTCAATCTTTCTGAGAAGAGGGCATGTTGAGACAGGAAGTTATAAAGAAACAAGTTTCAGGCTAAAGCAGGATTATTTGGTCTCTACTACTGACATTGTGGGGGAACTGTTTTACATATTGCAGAATATTTAGAAGCTTCCATGGTCCCCCTATATGCTGGTAAACCTTCCCCCACAGATTTAATAGCCAAATTTGACTCCAGGCATTGCTAAAATGCCCCCTGGGGAGCATAACTGCAAATTCTTGAGAACCAGTGTTCAAGAAAGACATCAAAACCCAGCTTCTTTCTTTGGGCTTTATGATATTATGGCATGGGCAAGTTCACAGACATCTTGTGTAGAGGAAATCTGAAATTTGGATACAGATAATACATAAGAAGTCACTGAGTTAACAGTAGTAATAGGTTTGAATGTGTTCACTTGGAAAATAGGCACATAGGGTGGCAGTTATGGTTGCTACTCTGTGGTAGCTATTCTAGGTTTTCCTGTATCCATTACTGGTGGAAGTATAAGGTGGTCCAAACTTTTAATTCTCCATGATAACCCAGAAATTCTAATCCTAGATATTATTAACAAAATGAAACAAAATGAAAATTTCATCTTCAAAAAATTTGCATAATGTTCATAACAGCTTTAATCATAATAAACAACAACTAGAATCATGCCATTCTTCTATGTCTACAGAAGAATGGATAAATGAACAGAGACTATATTTAATGATATACTTATTCAGTAGTAAAAACTAGGATCTACCAATACACACACACACATGCATGATTATTTAAAGGTCTATAGTGTATAAAAGAAACTTTATGTAACAGAATACACAGTGTGTGCTTTCATTTACATGGACTTCTGAAATAAGCAAAGTTAATTGACATTTTAAAAACTCAGAATAGTGGTTGCATCAGGAGTGGGGATTGACTGGAAAGAAAAATAAGAGCTTCCTGGGGTGATGGAGGTTAAGGTTATACTATATTTTAATGAAGATTAAGGTTACATTCATCAATGATATAGTTTTGTCGCCGTATGTTTGAAATAAGAGATAAGGCATGAACAAATGTATTAACATATTAATATGTTTCTAATAAAATGAAATATTTTGTAAGACATGTACTGAGATTGTGAATCAGTTTATAACATACCACTAAATAAGTGAATGGATGGATAGAGAGATGTACAAAAATATAAGAGAAATAGTAGATACAGCAATAGAGTGTAATAGCAAATTCTAGGAGCAATGGGCTTGTTCATTAACTCTTAAACAGATGTTCTCAGGTACATTGATTAATATCATTGACTTTCAGTTTCCTATTAAAGTCATCTTTCTAAAATAATTATTAAGATCATTTTGAGGTAAGCATATTAGTAAGTGATATGTATCCTTCAATTGAATCTAAATCTCATCTTATTCCTGGAGGGTATATGTCCTTGCTTCTTCATTTTCTAGGTTTGGCATTGAATGAAAATTACTTATAGCAATGCCACGCCTTGTTCTAATAGATAGTGTTAATGTCATAAAGATTCCTATCCCATTGAGTTACTCTATAAATCATATTTCTAAACTAATATAGTTGAGGATGAGTAGGGAGGTAAGCAAGCTAGTTATAAAATCCGTATAAAAATAAGGAAAAGAGAAACTACTAAAAAGAAAATGGTAGGAAGAGGTGGTTGTCATTATATACTAAATCACAAATTGATGGTAATTTTTATATAGCAGCACATGAATGCACACACAGAGAAAAATCAATGAAAAATGGAAATTATAGAGATAGTCTCAAATGTATTAAAACATTATATGCTTATGAATATTTATTGACATCAGGAAAATATACATAACAATAAATTTGGGGGCAAACAGATATAAAAAAGTAATGACTAGATTCCTAAAATAGACCTTACCTAAAAATATTAGGAATAAAGAGATAAGTCACAAACATACCAAAAATGGATATACTTCATTTATATTCTCAGTTTAGAGAAGACTTCTAAATAAGACACACACTCAAAAATCATCAAAGTTGAAAAATGTGACTTTCTAAAATTAAAAGAATGTGAAAAACCAAAATATCACAAAGTAAAATTATTACCATGACAAAATATTTGAAAAATATTATAGAACAGAGGCTGTTATTATCAATATACAAAGAATGATATAAATATTTATTCAGGGTAACTCAACTAGGAAAAGATTAACATACCAATAAATAGTGTCAAAAATCTATCTAAAGCTATATTACAGAAAAGAAAATATAGTCAACCATTTTACTTTTCAACCTAAGAGAAATACAAATTAAAATTTTATTGAGATATATTGTTTTTGTCTATTAGATCGATGATCAAAATTAAATTGCACTGTTGGTCATAGAGCCTATAGATTGATGAAATCTGTTAAAAATCGTTTGGCACTATCTTTCAAAACTAAAAATGTGTATATTCTTTGACACAGAAATTATAATTTTTGGAACTTTTACAGATACAACTATATGCACAAAATTAAGCATAAGGATATTTACTGCATCATTGCTTTGAATATCAACAATTTGGAAACTAAATAAATACTCATTAATACATAAGGTTAAATAAATTATATTATATTCATAAATTGAGATACCATGCAGCTACCAAAAATGACATAAATATATACATATATACTCTAAATACTCTTCAAATATTTTAAGTGGAAGAAAAAAAACATGCCAAACACCATGTTTCTTATGCTAATTTCTACATATGTATTTCTGTTTATAGCAGAGCTCCTGTGTTGTACCATTTCAAGAACATCATTTACATCATGTATGCATGCTCAATCATTCAGTCATCTTCAACTCTTTGCAACCCTATGGACTGTACTCTGCCAGGTGACTGTAACCCACCAGGCTCCTCTGTCTGTGGGATTTTCCCAAGCAAGAGTACTGGAGTGGGCTGCCATTTTCTCTTCCAGGGGATCTTCTCAACCTAGAGATCAAACCCTAACCAACCCAGGGATTGAACCTGCATCTTTTGCATCTCCTGCATTGGCAGGCAGATTCCTTACCGCTTGAACCACTTGGGATGTCATTTACATCATAACCTCTCTGAATGGTCTACCTGGATTTTACAACAGTGTTAAGTTTGTTCTGCCACATGCCTCTATCCTAACACATGAGATAGAATCTGTTCAGAAGAATATTTAAAATGTAGTATCAGAGGTTGAATCTAGGAGGGGAATCTACATGGCTTGGGGAAAGAATAAGAGGGAGATTCATTTCCCATGAACAATTTTAGTAACTTAAAATTACATGCTCTCTCTCTCTCTCTCATATATATATATATATATATATATATATATATATATATATATACACACATATACAATATATATGTATATATGTATACATGTATATATATGTGAGTAGTGTATGTGTATACACACACACACACACACACACACACACACACACACACACACACACACACACATATTTATGAATTGTTGTCATTTAGTCACTGCATTGTGGCTGACTCTTTTGTGAGCCTAAGGACTGTAGCCAGCAAGACTCCTCTGTCTATAGGATTTCACAGGCAAGACTGGAGTGGGTTGCATTTCCTTCGCCAAGGGATCTTCTGGACCCAGGGATCAAACCTGTGTCTCCTGCATTAGCGGGTGAATTCTTTACCTCTGAGCCACCTGAAAAGCATTGCATATAAGAATATCTTTTCACAAAAATGAATAAAATAAGTTCAGACTTTCAATAAAAAAGTATTACTGCGTGGAGTAACACAGAAGATAAGAGGACTTAACTCTCTGCTCTAGGTAAACATGTTTGTGTTGTACTAAATTCTTTTCAGTTGGCTCTACTCGACACCAAAGTAACTTGTTTTCTCTCCTGAATACCAATATGTTGTCTTTGTCTTATTTCTGAGAATAAAGTGCCACTTAGATCTAGACTGTAACTTCATGGGTCACTATATTAGGTAAGCAAAATTTCCTTCAAGTTTCCTGCATGATTGTTTATAGTATTTGTAGTTTAATTTTAGGAAAAATATCTAGGATAATTGCTAGTGACCTCCATATGGGCTTTGCTTAAGATGGAATTTACTTTACTGCTGACTTGAAAATCTAGATTCATTTTAAAATCATGATATATTTTCTTTAAAAAAATGCTATAAAGTTCATCTGCAATGTAGTTTGTATTGGTAAAAAAATGAAATGTTAATACTTTTTAAACCAACTGACTTTCTTAGCACCATACAAGATGTAATTCGGGGTTAATGACCTGCTCTATTACCTGTTAATGCTTTGGCTTTTCTGTTTATATAAATAAAACTTGAATTTTCTATGATTGAAAATAAAGCTATCTTTCTTTCTTTTTTGCTAAATGATTTTTTTTTCTTCAGTGTTATTAATATCAAGCCATACACTGAAAAGAAAATAAAGCCCAATAATCTACAATAAAGTCTATGACATAGAGATTTGTTCCAAGTGCCATCAATCCACAGGATATCCTCCTGTTTCATATATTCTGGTGCATCTAGTAGGGAAGGCATCATCAAAGCCAAGATCAAAGGGCAGGAACTAAACACTGAGGGATATTTTGTTTTAGATGGGCAGTTAGGGGTTACAAAATAGATTGCACTGACAACTAATAAAGTGAAAAATCTGTTGAATACTAAGGCAAACATAATAAAAAAGAAAAATGAATAACCAAACATAATCCAATATTTTTCAGAATTTAGAATCATATACAATAAAAATTGTATTTAAAAACTCTCACCAGGGCCTTCCCTGGTGCCTCATTCGTAAAAAATCCACCTGCAAATGCAGAGACACAGATTCAATCCCTGATCTGGAAGGAAGATCTCACATTCTTCAAAGTGGCTAGACTTGTATGCCACAGCTACTGAGCCTGTGTTCTAGAGCCTGGGAACCACAACTACTGAGCCCGTATAATGCAACTACTAAAGCCCAAACACCCTAGAGCCCATGCTATGCAACAAGAGAAGCCACTGTAGTGAGAAGCCCATGTACCACAGCTAGAGAACAACTCCCATTCACCACAAATAGAGAAAAACCCATGCTGCAGTGAAGACCCATCATGGCCCAAAATAAATAAATAAATAATTTTTAAAAAAACTCTCACCAAAGGGAGTATAAGAAGAACATATACCAACATAACAAAAGCCATTTATGACAAACCCACAGCCAACGTAGTACTTCACAGTGAAACACTGAAAGCTTTTCTGCTTAATTCTGGAAAAAAAGAAAAGAATACCCAGTCTTATCACTTTTATTCAACACAGTACTGAAAATCTTAGACACAGCAATCAGACAAGAAAAAGGAATAAAATATATCCAAACTGGAAGGGAAAAAGTAAAATTGTCATTATATATAGATAATGCGATACTCTAGAAAAAATTCTAGGCTTCACCCAAAGCTGTTAGGGCCAATAGATGAATTCATCAAGGTAGAAGGATATAACATTAATATACAAAAATCTGTTGTATTTCTTTACACTAACAATAAACATTAGAAAGAGAAAGTCCCATTTAAAAGCTTCTTTAAAAAATTACCTAAGAATAAACTTAACCAAGCTAGTGAAAGACCTATATACAGAGAACTATAAAAAGATGATAAAGTTGAAGATGATAGAAAAGGGAAGACACCCTATACCCTTGACTTAAAAGAAATAATATTGTTAAAATGGTCATACTACCCAAATCAATCTACAGATTTAATGTATCAAATTATCCATGATATTTTTCACAGAACTAAAACAAACACTTCTAAAACTTTTATGGAAACACAAAATACCCAGAATTGCCAAAGCAATCCTGAAGAGAAAGAATAAAGACTTAACTCTCCCAGACTTAAGACAGTAATCAGAATACCATGAACAAAGACATAATTCTCCTTCATTCATAATATGATTGAAAAGGGACTAATTTCAAAAATACACAATAAGCTTGTACAACTGAGTATCAAAAAACAAACAACCCAATCAGAAAATGGGCAGAAGATAAAAATATACATTTGTTCAAAGAAGACACACTGATGGCCAACAGGCACATTAAAATGTGCTCCGCATGGCTAATCATCAGAGAATGCGAATCGAAACGACAATGAAGTATTACCTCACTCCAGTCAGAATGGCTACCATCAAAAAGTCCACAAATAAAGAATGCTGGAGAGGATTTGGAAATAAGAGATCCCTCTAGCACAATCAGTGGGAATGTAAATTGGTGCAATCAGTATGGAAAATAGCATGGAGGTTCTTTTAAAAACTAAAAATAGAGCTGTCATATTATCTATCAATCCCACTCCTGGGTATATATCCAGAAAAGAAGAAAACTCAAATTCCTAAGACACATACATTCCAGTGTTCTGAGCAGGACTATTTACAATAGCCAAGACATGGAAGCAACCTAAATATTCATCAACAGATAAATGGGTAAAGAAAATGTTGTATATACAATGAAATAGTACTTTCACATAATAAAGGATGAAGTATTGCCATTTTTAGCAACCTGGAAAGACCCAGAGAATATTATTCTTAGTGAAGTTAGTCAGACAGAGAAAGACGAATATCCAATATCACTTAAATGTAGAATCTAAATATAATTCAAATGAATCTATGTAAAAAACAGAAACAGACTCACAGATACAGAAAACAAACTTATGGCAACTAAAGAGGAAAGGGAGAGGGAAAGAAGGAAAAATTAGGAGTATGTGATTAAAAGAAACACACTACTATATATAAAGTTGATGAGTGACAAGGGTTTACTCCATGATATAGGGAATGGTGTCTTATAATAACCTATAATGGAAAATAATCTGAAAAAAAAATGTGTGATTCAACTCACTTTACTGTACACCCAAAACTAACAAAATATTGTAAATCAACTAAGTTTCTATAAGCAAGCACCAAAAGTGTTTAGATGATACAAAGCATGATGTAGACCTTCCCAAGCAGCACAGTGATAAGGAATCTGCCTCCAATGCAAGAGATTAAGAAGACGGAGGTCCCATCCCTGGGTCAGAGATGCCCGGAGTAGGAAACAGCAACCCACTCCAGTATTCGTCCCTGGAAAATCTCATGGACAGAGGAGCCTCGCAAGTCAGATATTGTTATGGCCCTTTAATGGGCCTGGGCTTGGGGTTACAGAGTTGATGATAAGAAAATAAAGGAGGAGAGAAAGTAGAGAAAGAGAGAAATGAATAGAGAAATGGGACCAAGACTCTGATGGAGTAAAGGTGTTTATTCAATGTAATGTCAGTATATATATGCTGTCTTAGGACCAAGAATCTTGCAACACATCCAGTAAACATAAAGCTAGAATCCATTTCCAAGAGAGGGGGTTGTAAAACTCATTTTCCATAATAGAAAGGGAGGAAGGCCATAATTAGTTACTTTTACTTTAAGAATGTATGCATTCCTTTTGTCCCAGCAGAGGCATGCCTCTCCACTCATCTCTGAATATTCAGGGATTAGTAAGGGACATCAGGAAACAGCAAACAGGAAACCTCCAGCCAAATGTTCCCTGATAAGATATGACTGAGAGAATGAGTGCATAAACACATAAACAAAATATCATGTATCATGAAGGAAATAGACATATTGAGTTTTCATTTCCTGAAAGTATATTTTAATGTCTAATAATCTTTATTAAAATTTATATTTCTAAGTGGAAATTGTATCATCATGTAAAATTAAATAGTATTCACACTTTTAATTTTTATTTTCTCTGCAATATTTAAGACTTTAATATATAATTAAACTGTGTTAAAGTCTTGACTTATTTATAACTATTTATCGATAGTAGACCATTGTAATAATGTCATTTATTCTTTATTCATATACGTGTGTATATATATGTACACAAATTTGTTCATGCATCTATCAGTTACTGTTGAGTGTTGTGTGTATGCAGTATATGTATTATATATGACATATTTACAAAAGAATGCTGATGTAGTAGGTAGGGAAAATTGGGAAAATTTAAGACAAAAGAGTAGAAGCTTATTCATATCCTGTATCCATGTATTTTTTTTCCCCATGGGGTATAAGTTTTTTTGAGGATTTTAAGTGTCATTCTCTTATGGATTATTCATGTTGCAAATATCTTTTCTAGTGATTTACTCATACATTAATGGTATTTTTTTTATTGTGCACAGATCTTTAATTTGGTTGTTGTAAAGCCATCACTTTCCCCTTATGATTTGGCTATTATTGGGCTTACATTAGAAGCTATGATATGAAATTTAAGAGTTGGCGGTAGAAAATAATTACAGAAAATTGAGTTTTCATAACTAGATAAATTAATTACAATGCTGTGGCATTTGCCTTCAATGGGATACTATGTAGCATTATGAAATGATTAATTACATGTACTGAAATAAAGTAACATGGGTAGATCTTGCAAGCATAGTTTTGGTATTAAAAATAAGAATTAGAGAGAAATTTAATACAGTATAACTTATGTTAATCTTATTATATTTATTCAAGGATACACATACAGTTAATAGGAGCTGTATTGGAAGAACATGTATTTAGTATACGAGAAAGAGTTCCCAGGAGAGTGAAGAAGATTGGAGTGTGAATGAAGTGTAAAGTGGAAAACACTGAAGAAAGTAGCAAAATGTTCTTGCCTTAAGCCATGTGTAATGATTTTGTGACATGATTTTTGGGATGAAGACAATAGGTTACTGTAAAAATTGTTTCCTAAAGAATGAAACAGACATGGAGTTTGACTCAGGTTGGAGTTTGCACTTTCATAGAGTTGGTAAGAGACATATAGAGCTAACTATTGGCTTTAAGTAGAAAATGATGTGTCATATCAAATCACTTGGATGTTCATTCATATATCCTGTTGAAAAATGCTTGTTGAGTGTCAATCATAGTCTAAGATTCATGAGAGAACAGAATGACCAATCTCTATGCCCTCATGAGAGAAGGCAGTAAATAAATAAATACTATATTGCATAGAGAACACCACAGGGAAAAAAGAATGAAAATACAGTGTGAAAGGATTGAGTGATTGGGTATTCTCTTTTAGATTGAGTTAAGTAAATTCTCTCAAATGAGGTGTCAAGTGGAGATTTTAGTGACAAGAAGGAGTCAGCTCTTCTGGGGAAATTCATTGCAGGAAAACTGAATAGAAAGGATCTGGGCACCTATGAAAACCTGAAAAAGTTCTAATGCCTAGTGAACCAAGAAAAGAAAAGATTAGTTAGAGTTCTGAGAGGTATAGAGGGAATAGACATCACTGATTTTATGTGGCAGGCTAAGGGAATTTTATTTTAATCTAATTGTGATTTAGAACAAAAGATTGAAAAAATAACCTTTTTTTATATTTATAAAAGATCAATATAGCTGCTGTGCTGAGACTGGGTGGTATAGAGACACAAGTACTATTAAAGGCATTAATAGAGAGTAGGCATAGGGGAGAAGACATACAATGCCTCACTGATCTTTCTGTTCATTTTTTGCCTAGACTTCTTGGAAGTCCTGTCTAACAGCTTTGATTGGTATTGCATTTGACTAGAACTAAGTCACAGGGCCACGTCTAACTTGAAGAGAGACTAGAAAAATGTAGTTTTTTACTTGAACACTTGGCATCCCTCCCATTGGGAAAAAAAAAAAAAGAAAAGAAAAACGGGATATATTGTAGCCAAAAAAGAGATGGAAAAAACAGATAATAGTTAGAAGAGAATTCAACATCTGCCACGGAAGGCAACACATTTCAGTTTTGGAAATATGGTTTGGGAAAACGCAAAAATGAAGTTCTAGAGCAAGATACTTGAGAAACAAAACCCAAATATTATATAAGTACAAAAGAGATTTTTTTTTTCTAATACAAATCAACATTACTGTACCTTTAACTTATAACCACTAGCCCTGGACTTTGAAGCTATGTGGTATATGTCACAGAATATATAAGAAATTCTATCATGTATCATGTTTCATTTCTACTTTGTTTCCCTTTTGCCATGCTCTGACCTAGAGTCAACTGGGCACTTGTGGTAAAGAACCCACCTGCCAATGCAGTAGACACAAAAGATGCAGGTTTGATCCCTGGGTTGGGAAGATCTCCTGAAGAAGTGAATGGCAACCCACGCCAGTATTCTTGCCAGAAGAATTCCATGGACAGAGGAGTCTGGTGTGCTACAATTTGTGGGGTTGCAAAGAGTCTAATACAACTGAAGGGCTTAACACACATGCATGATCTAGAGTCTCACTTCAAGGAACTACAACACAGTCTGCTGCTAAGAAACTATATAATCTTTGTAAGAATAAAGAGTCACTAGTTCACATTAGGTCCTGAAGAAGATAATATATTTGGATTCTGGACAACTGCATTTCCAGTAATGATTTGTCCCTGTATAGCTGTGTCACAACCAACATGTACCTTACCTTTCTGATCTTCAGATATATCTTTTCCTCTACAGAGTGTTCCTGGAGTAGGTGTCTTCAAGGGTGAGGATAGGAAGGTAGTTAAGACAGGAAACAATGAGAAGACTGAATTCTACATCTCCTGTCCAGCTGCAAATAGTCAACTGACTGCTTTTATATGCTTGAAGGAATGAAAGTATTTATCCAAAGAAAACATTTAATTGCATCAAATAGTTTCTAAGTCCTTTTGAGCTATAACATTGTATGATCCTCTGACTTTTCCAGCAGCTATTTGTATTGCTATATATGTGACATAACTGAGAGAGGATAATTTGATTTTAATCCACTGGGAGCAGACATATAATTACACAGAAATCATTAGCAAAAGCTGAAAGAAAATATAAACAAAAAGCTTTCATTTGTAGGATTCTTACAAAGGAAGAACATACTAATAAAGTAATTTGAATTTTATCAACTGGGAGGGGTTTTGCCTAAACCTAATTTTATGTTTATTTTCTTCAAATTCTATTTAAGTTGAATATACATCAGCTTCTTAGACATCTATTGGAACATAAACTTCACAAGTACTGGATACTTTTATTAAAAAAAATAATGGATTAAATTTGTTATTAAAGAATGTTCCTAATTTCATATAAATTACATTTCTTATAGCTAAAACATAAATGTTTTTGGAATGCAAATTCTGAGAAAATGGTAAGAAATGTTAAGTATATTTAATTTTAATTTTAGGACTTTTCTATTTGGCATAAACTGAATTTGCAAATGATGATAGTCAGGTAAACAACAGAATATAGTTTCAGTGAAAACTCTAATCAGGTTTCATGTCCAGCTGGTATCCTTAAATTTTTTATGATGCCATATAACATACAACTATCTGAATTTATACTTTAGGTAAGAAACAAGTTTGAGGACTTTTAGGAGAATTAATTTTCCTATCAAATCGTAAAATAGCAGGACCTTCAATGACTAACTCCAGAATTAGAGAAAAAAGGTGATTAAAAATTTCAAACTATTATATATGCATTAAGCTTTTGGCATTGCTTTTAGGCGCCTATTAAAAACAATGAAAAAATACTAGATACATATTTAAATTGCCTTTTATGTTCAACCATGCTTAGTTAGTTAGTATTCAGGTGTCTTCATTTAGTTCAGTTCAGTCATTCAGTCATGACTGATTCTTTGTGACCCCACGGACTGCAGCACATCAGGCTTCCCTGTCCATCATCAACTCCCAGAGCTTGCTCAAACTGCTGTCGATCCAGTCGGTGATTCCATCCATCCATATCATCCTCTGATATCTCCTTCTTCTCCTGCCTTCAGTCTTTCCCAGCATCAGGGATTTTATGACATCAGGTGTTTTATGAAAGAGTAAAATACAATTAAACAAGAAATGTTTTATATATTACAGGGAGAAAATGTAGAATTTTTACCTCCTCACACTAATGCAAGAAGCATTAAAAAAATCTTCTGTTGGGACATATAATATGGTTTTAGCTTATCACTGAGTGCAAAATACATACCAGGTATTAGCTTAAGTAATTTATACACATTGTCTTGTTTAATTATCCAAACACTATATAATTTATTAATTTTATTGATTCAAATGTACCACTTATATAACTTTCATACATCATTAAGCCAGACATTTTTAGTATGAAATAATTTATATACCATTTTTTCAGTGACCAAGAATATACAAATATCATTAATAGGTCTATAAATAGATGAATGAAATTTAATGTTGGAAAATTCCCAGTAGCAGATGTTGTTTTAGAATTTTTAGCTTATCAACGCTTTCACATACTTGATTCTATATAATACAAAAATATGGAGATTTATGCAGTGCCATTATATATACTTTTTAAACATAAATAACTTAGATTGAAGAATCAATGGCATGTTCAAGTTCTCACTAAGAATTATAGGTATTTCTGGAACTAGGTTTCTAACTCCATTTTCAGTATTAATTCAACATTACAGCTGAAAATTATGGTATAAATGCTTGTATTTAAGACAATAAGACACTTTAGAAACATGATGCTATTTTAATATATCCATTTCTTCTTGGAAATAATTATTCTTTTGGTTGGTTTCTTTTTGTATATTATTCTATCAGTTGAGATAAGATATAACAAAGTAGAAATGCAAGACATCTTGAAAAAAAGGACAAGAAAATTGCCATTCAAAAAGACTGCATGCTTTTGAAAAAAAAAATCTTAAGTAAAAGTTGAAATAAAACACATTTAAATAATGTGAATATATAGACTAGTAAACCAATTCAGCTTTTGGCCATGGCCAAAACCATCCAAAGAAAAAAGCATGCAAGAAGGCAAAGTGATTGTCTGAGGATTCATTACAAACATTCAAGGAAAGAGGAGAAGCAAAAGGCAAGCGAGAAAGGGAAAGATATACATAACTGAATGCAGAGGTTCAAGGAAAAGCAAGGAAAGATAAGAAAGCCTTCTTAAAAGAACAATGCAAAGAAATAGACAAACACAATTGAAAGGGCAAGACTAAAGATCTCTTCAAAAAATTGGAAATATCAAGGGAATATTTCATGCAAGAATAGTTATGATAAAGAACAGACATGATAAAGACATAGTAAAAGCAAAAGAGATTAAGAGGAGGTAGCAATAATACACAGAAGAACTATACAAAAAAAATCTTAATGACCAAGATAACGATGATGGTGAAGTCACTCACCTAGAACCAGACATCCTGGAGTGTGAAGTCAGGTGGCCATAGAGATTATTACTATGAACAAAACTAGTGAAGGTGATGGAATTTCAGCTGAGCTATTTCAAATCCTAAGAGATGATGCTAGTTAAGTGATGCACTCAATAGGCCAAAAAATTTGGAAAGCTCATCAGTGGCCACAGGACCTGAAAAGATCAGATTTCATTCCATTTCCAAAAAAGGGAAATGCCAAACAATGTTCAAAAGACTGTACAATTGTGCTTATTTGACACTCTAGCAAGGTTATGCTCAAAATCCTTCAAGCTAGGCATCAGCAGTATATGAGTAGCGAAATTCCAGATGTATAAGCTGGATTTAGAAAAAGCAAAGGAATCTGAGATGAAATTGCCAACATTCATTAGATCATAGAGAGAGCAAGGGAACTTCAGAAAAATGTTGAATTCTGCTTCATTGACTACATTAAAGCCTTTGACTGTGTGGATCACAACAAACTGGAAAATTCTTAAAGAGACTGGAATACAAGACTACCAGACCCGCCTCCTGAAAAATCTGTATGCGGGTCAGGAAGCAACAGTTAGAACTGGACATAGAACAAGAAACTGGTTCCAAATCAGGAAAAGAGTATGTCAAGGCAGTATATTGTTACTCTGCTTATTTAACTTTTATAAAGAATACACCATGAGAAATCCTGGATTGGTGAAGCACAAACTGGAATCAAGATTGCTGGGAATAATATTAATAACCTCAGATATGCAGATGACACTATCCTTATGGCAGAAAGCAAAGAAGAACTAAAGAGCCTCTTGATGAAAGTGAAAGAGGAGAGTGAAAAAGTTGGCATAAAACTCACCATTCAGAAAGCTAAGATCATGGCATCCAATCCCATTACTTTATGGCAAATGGAAGGGGAAAAAGTAGAAGCAATAACAGATTTGATTTTCTTGGGCTCCAAAATCACTGCAGATTGTGACTGCAGCCATGAAAATAAAAGACACTTGCTTTTTGGAAGAAAAGCTATGACAACCTAGACAGCATGTTTAAAAGCAGAGACATCACTTTGCCAACAAAGATCCATATAGTCCAAGCTATGGTTTTTCCAGTAGTCATGAACAATGTGAGAGTTGGGACAATAAAGAAAGCTGGGAGCTAAAGAATTGATGCTTTTGAATTGTGGTGCTGAAAAAGACTCTTGAGAGTCCTGTTAACTGCACGGAGATCAAACCAGTCAATCCTAAAGGAAATCAGTCCTGAATATTCATTGGAAGGACTGATATTGAAGCTGAAATTCCAATACTTTGGGCACCTGATGTTAAGAGCTGACTCATTGGAAAAGACCCTGATGCTGAGAAAGACTGAAGGCAAAAGGAGAAGACTGTAGCAGAGGATGAGATGGTTAAATAACATCACTTACTCAATGGACTTAAATTTGACAAATTTGGGGAGATAATGGAGGACAGTGGAACCTGATGTGCTGCAGACCATGGGTCACCAAGAGTCTGACATGACTTAGTGACTGAATAACAATAAACTAATTCAATCATTTTGTTACCATTAATTTCATTTTGTTAACCTCTGTTAATAATTCCTCCCAAGTTAAATTCCTCAATCATGATAATTCTTTATATCATTATTAAGATTGTAATATATTTTGTAAGCATTATACTACATGTTACATATTAAATACATTGAAATATATAATAAATCTGCTGTCAATCACATATTTAGTGGAAAATTCTAATTTTCAATTATCAGTAATTTATTTCTAAAAGTAATTTTTGAAGATTTTAATAAACAGATACTTAAGTATTTTTTATTTTTTATTTTTCTGTTTTTAATTGGTTTTGCCATACAATGACATGAAATGGCCATGAGCCTACATGAGTCTACATATGCTCCCCCTCCAGAACCTCCCTCCCTCCTCCCTCCCGATTCCCTCCCCCTGGGAAATCTTGGTGCACCAGCCCCGAGCATCAATCCTGGGCTGGCGATTGATTTCACATATGACAATCAACATGTTTCAATGCCATTGTCCCGTATCATCCCACCCTTGCCCTCTTCCACAGAGTCCATGTGTCTGTTCTATAGATCTGGGTTTCTTTTGCTGTCTCGCATGCAGGGTTCTTGTTACCATCTTTCTAAATTCCATATATATGCATTAGTATACTGTATTGTTGTTTTTCCTTCTGGCTTACTTCACTCTGGATAATAGGCTCCAGTTCCGTCCACCTGAGTAGAACTGATTCAAATGAATTTTTTTTTTAATGCTGAGTAATATTCCATTGTGTATATGTACCACAGCTTGCTTATCCATTCGTCAGCTGATGGGCATCTAGGTTGCTTCCATGTCCTGGCTATTGTAAACAATGTGGCGATGAACATTGGGGTACATGTGTCTCTTTCAATTCTGGTTTCCTCGGTGTATATGCCCAGCAGTGGGATTGCTGGGTCATATGGCAGGTCTATTTGCAGTTTTTTAAGGAATCTCCACACTGTTTTCCATAGTGGCTGTACTAGTTTGCATTCCCACCAACAGTGTAAGAAGTTCCCTTTTCTCCACATCCTCTCCAGCATTTATTGCTTGTAGATTTTTGGATGGCAGCCATTCTGGCTGGTGTAAAGTGGTACCTCACTGCGGTTTTGATTTGCGTTTCTCTGATAATGAGTGACGTTGAGCATCTTTTCCTGTGTTTGTTAGCCATTTTTATGTCTTCTTTGGAGGAATGTCTGTTAACTTCTTTGGCCCACTTTTTGATTGGGTCATTTACTTTTCTAGAATGGAGCTGCAGGAGTTGCTTGTATATTTGTGAGATTAATTGTTTGTCCATTGCTTCATTGGCTATTATTTTCTCCCATTCTGAAGGCTGTCTTTTCACCTTGCTTACAGTTTCCTTTGTTGTGCAGAAGCTTTTCATTTTAATTAGGTTCCATTTGTTTATTCGAGCTTTTATTTCCGATATTCTGGGAGGTGGGTTATAGAGGATCCTGCTTTGGTTTATGTCAGAGAGTGTTTTGCCTATGTTATCTTCTAGGAGTTTTATAGTTTCTGGTCTTATGCTTAGATCTTTGATCCATTTTGAGTTTATTTTTGTGTATGGTGTTAGAAAGTGTTCTAGTTTCATTCTTTTACAAGTGGCTGTCCAGTTTTCCCAGCACCACTTGTTAAAGAGATTGTCTTTTCTCCATTGTATATTCATGCCTCCTTTGTCAAAGATAAGGTGTCCATAGATGTGTGGATTTATCTCTGGGCTTTCTATTCTGTTCCATTGATCTATATTTCTGTGTTTGTGCCAGTACCATACTGTCTTAATGACTGTGGATTTGTAGTATAGCCTAAAGTCAGGTAGGTTGATTCCTCCATTACTGGAAACTTTAAGTAAAAATAATTCTATAAATTTTCAAAAAATAACTTTTGAATGTTATTAATTGATAATATAAAATATATGTAGATTAATGAATACAGCTTTAAAATTGATGAACACTATATCTTATTAATCAATTTTAGATTGAGTTCACAGTATCAATTTATTAGTGAAAAGGTTGCATTGTAACTGTTAATTTTACTAATCCTAACCACTGAGTCATATATAAATTGTTGTTAATGACTGATTAAAATATATTTTAGGTATATTTTATTCACATAGTCTGTCAATATATGTATTATCAAAAATGTTACTATATATACTAGAATATATATATTTAAATGGCAAAATGAATCACATAAAACTTTCTCCTTTTTAAAAATATCCTCTTGGGAGGTAGATTACCTAGGTCTTATAAATTACTCTCCACATATACCAACTTTGAGGCATTCATCTGTGCTCTTAATGTGTGGGCATTTATTTCTTCTCTAAAATTAAAGATTATTTCAAATGTTCCACATTATTCTATGATTTCAAAAAATGATTTTTTTATGGAGGTCCACACAAAAGTCATATTTACATTAACAACTCACTGCAGAATAATTGGCTTTCATGAAGCATGTCAAAACTTTGGATACTTTACCATTTACTAATCTTGATGCTCAATTACCCAATTCTTTATGGCACATTACTAGAATATTGTCCTTACTAAAGTTCATTTTAGAATTTTATTGTTATGTCATGAAAAAATAAATTACCAAAGTCTCTGCTAAACTTCATACTAGATAGAAAAATATATCTTAAATATTTACTTTTCTGACATTTATAATAAAAAAAAATTCTGTGATAAGAAATAATATTTATAAGACTATCTGGCAATAACCCTTTAGAATAAAATATATTGGTATAGCAGTTTCAGTAAGTATAAAAATTTCTAAATGTATCTGCAAAGAGAAACTCGTATAAGTGCTACTTATTTCCAATTTTTTTGAAATTCTTCTCTGTGCTTTACAGTGGGAAATTATCTTTAAATCTTATCTAGCAAAGTATGTGATGATTTTAAAATAAGTCTGTATTTCAAATAATTTTGCATAAAGTTTTCAATTTATATACATTTTATTTATATAAAATTTAGAGGTCACATATTAGTTTTTACAATTTAAAAAATTTTAAATGTTTCATCAACTGAAATAAAACTGATAAAATTATTTTTATCTAATTTCTTACATTTAGGCAATAAAAGATTTTAGACATAATTGAACCATAATATAATAATTTGGTCTGATACTATTTTAAATTTATTTAGTTCAAAATAAACCTGGATGACAGTTCATGAAATATTCATTTCCAATTTCCCTCCAAAATTGGTTGTTTTAGTTGATGAATTGTGTCTGATTCTTTGTGACTGAATGGACTGTAGACCATCAGGCTCTGCTATCCATGGGATTTCCCAGGCAAGAATACTGGAGTGGGTCACCATTTCCTTGTCCAGGAGATCTTGACCCAGGAATCGAACAACCCACGTCTCCTGTATTGCCAGGCAGATTTTACCACTGAACCACCTGGGAAGCCCTTCCCTCATATATATATGAATATTTTTAAAGCAAAAGCTTATGCTCTAAAAAATTGAATGTAATTTCAGTAACACATGTAATCTGAAGGATTTTAATATAATTATCTGAAATTGGCTAAATTCACATTTTGTGTTGGTTTTATTTAATGGAAGTGACCACCTAAAAGATGCTTATCAGAAGTCTCTATTAGTAAACACAGATTAAAGCAGTTTGCTGGAGAAGTATTCATTTTCCTTTAGAGATAAAGAACTGGACAAAATTATTAGCTTATTCATTGGGCTTTCTTCAACCCATTTCATAATGGGTATTATTTTTCCTTCTGTTAACATTTATGGAGGCAATAAAACCAAAATTTCTTTTGTAATAGCCTCACACGTAGCTTGATCTAGCTATTTAGACATTCTAGATTTCTGTTTTACAAAATTGCTGCATAAACTTCTTCACGAATTGATCATATACCATTGGTGGGTTACATTAAATGCACAACTCAAAAGGCAGATGTTAAAAAGGGAGAGATCAGCCCCTAAGTTTGTTCTATATAATCTAATAAGAAAGCTAATCTCAGTCAAGTGAGGTGGCATTAAGACTTGGACAAGGTCAAAGAAGACTCCGTGGACTACAGGTTTCTACCAATATACTCAAATTCAGGTTACTGGTTGGGTGAACCAGAAACTTCAGCTGCATTCCTCTTTAATTAACAAAATAATAAAGGCTGTACAATGCGGTTTAAATTAGAAACATCTATTTTTCTTTTTTTTTAATTTAAGATGCTTCTTTATATCTTACTTTGGAATTCATTAGTAAAATGATTTCAACAGCAAAATGACAAAGTAAAAGAAATTTTCAGAACCATCTTCCATTGAAAGAAATGAAATAATTTTAAAAAGTAAATATGGTAGTTAAAAATACTCTGGGTTTCAATGAAGGAAGGCATGCTAGCTTAGCTAAAAGGATTTATCAGCAATTTAAAGCTTAAAAACTTTTATAAATTTGAAATTCAGCATATTATGTTGTTTTTTCTTTGATTCACTCTATTCAAATATTTCCTGCTGCTTTCCTTAATATTTATGGTTTTGGTATGTAAGTTACCTCTGAAATGAGATTTGATCTAAATTTATTACTCTAGGCTTTTTATAAGTATAATTTACTCATCTTGGACTTTATTCCCTATACTATAGTTTCCCCCTAGTTCTCTCCACAACATCACTGATGGAGGGAGAATGGCAATCTCAAATATTTGGGAGATTTGGCAGACAACTGTGCTCCTACTTTTTGGAGAAGACAGAGTTTCACAAAAGTTCTGTTCACATTAAGAAGTGTAAGAAGAAAAGTGGAAATGTTGGTTTAAAAAACGTCTAGGCAGAGAGTTACTTCCCCCTACCCCCAAGTATCCTGCTGCCCCACAGAGGCAGAAGGAAATAGTTGAAAAATTCAAACTTTCTTTGGAGAGAGAATGTAGGGTGGTGACATGACTAGCAAATCCTCATGAATCTTGAGGACAAATGAAGTTACAAGGGCTGATGACTAAAAACCTTGGCAGGACTATCTACAGCTCAAGGGATGACACTGAAAATAAGCTTTAAAGGCATAAACCAAAGACAGAAAGTAATATCTCACTAGCATAATATCAAAGATGGCCATAGAATATTTACTTGTTCACACACTCTAGTTACATAAACCTCTACAAATTAGGTACCACTGTGGGAATGCTAGAACAAAGGAAAAGTCTCAGTATAACTAAATGCTCTTAAATGCACCAAAGCAATTGAGTTTACTACCTAGAACTAATTTTTTCTTCGGGTTAAATGGAGACTCAATATAGAAATTAAGTTGAAATATCAAAGATAACGTTATATTTTTCTCCACCTGAGTTATTAGGTTTATGAAAAATAATTCATGGTCTCCTACTCATACTGAACTGCGTCAAAAATCTCCACAAGTTTGATATTTAAAGTAGTTGCCTGTTTAGAGCTTATTAGAAACAAGAGCTGAGAGGAATTTGTCATAAAGATATATTCATTATAATTTAAAAGAATAATCTAGGAAAATCAAGGTGGCTTCAGCCATTAAACCTACTTTGGTATGAGTTAAAATTAAATGAAGTCTTTAAATTTTGATGAACTCAAGAATTCACATAATCTAGGATGGAAACTGAGCCTACTAAAAACATTTCAATAAGATGTGCTTGTAGTTTACCTCAAGGAAATTAGAAATCTGTTCTTTTCAAAGACTGGTTGAAGTAAATGCTAACAGAAGGCTAAAGATGCAGGTGCAATCAGAGTTTCTGTGTGTATGCATTTATGTCCTGTAAACATCCCACAAGGAAACAGTTCTCAGGACGATAGAAAGGTGACTCCTGTTCAGCTGCTTTGCCTGAACACTGCAGTAGACTCCTAGGATGGAAGGAAGACCTGGCGGGACAGCTGCCACGTGCTGGTGTCCCTTCCTGGGTCCTGTGTCAGCTGGCCTGCACCATGTGTCCTCGGCTTGTGCAGAGGCCCCTTCATTCAGGAGGAATGCTGCCCAGTTGCGGGGGCCAGGGAGGGACAGCAGCCCTTCTTCCTCAAGGCCATTTCTACTTCAGGAGTAAAACTCTAGTTTCCTTTTTTCCTCAGACTTGGTACTAGGGGAGGAGGAATATCCACAGCATGTTCACTGCAGGCTCAAAAGGGATGTTGTGAATAATTTATTTTTGTTGCTATAGTTTTAGTACTGTTATTGTTATTATTATTAATTATTATATGGTAATTATTATTTCTTTTCTGTAGAAAGCATATTCTTTTGAGTGAGCTGTGTGGTAAAACCTTTGATGCAACATGAGAAGCCCAAGTTGTCCACTTCCACCAGTGAATAAGATGGAAGTCTTTCTTATTCAGACATCGAGTATGAGCATGCTCATTTGGCCATAACCTAAAGCCACATTTCCAAAACAGCATTAATAGCAATATAGCCATTTGTTCATCTCATATATCTCATAAGTCAATTTGTTTCAAATATGATAAAGAAAAATCATTTATCGCCCTTTAAAACTCCCACTGGGCTTCTCAGGTGGTGCTAGTGGTAAAGAAGAACCCTGGAAAAGGAAATTACAACCCACTTCTGCAATCTTACCTGGAGAATCCTATGGAAAGAGGAGCCTCTGGAGGGCTACTGTCCATAGGATCAGAAAGAGTTGAACTGTGAGTGAACTCCCATTCTCATCTTGTCTATCATATATCTTTATACTAAGTGATATGTGTGTGTGTGTGTGTGTGTGTGTGTGTGTGTGTGTGTGTAGTTCCAAGCCAAGTTATGTTTGATAGTTAAAATGGACTTTTGCAATTTAGGGTGATGTTACATCTAATGTGGAATTTGGGATTTGACAAACATAGTTAACTTCAGCTCAGGACCCACCAATGGAGAAAATAAATTTTTATCAGTTACAGGGTAGTTACAATAAAAAATCAGTAGCAGCTTGGCCTGAACTCAGAAAATGTTAGGGCGCCCTGTCAGGAAGCAAACTGATTGCACAGAGAAAACATTAATCTGGAAGACCAGGTGGGAAAAGAGACAACAGTAGATATGGCTATGCATTTAAGACACTCTCTGCTGTGATTTTGGCCTTTATTCTGTTTTGCCTTATTAGCCTAAACAGCATCACTTTCCCACCTCCTGCAGCTGCATGTGAGGAATCCTGCACATGAGCAGTCCTGACTGTGGTTGTTTGTGCCTCCATGCCTTACCTCACATTTGTTAGCTATGACTAAAATGAACGTTGATTTTCACATTTCTGACTCCATGTTGGAAACCAGACAACAGTATCAATTAGCTTCCTTTTTCCTTTTTTTAGGTGAGGATCAAATACTCTTTCTTTGACACAAAATGTTTTAGAAAATTAGAGGGAAAATTTCAAATGGACCAGATGAAAAAGTGTAATTGCCATGAGAAAGCCAAAGGCTTTTCCTTTACGCTGTCTCTCTTCTACTCAATATCTTATTTACTAGTTCTGTTCACAATGGATGCCTTCCTTTCTCCTTTGGTAAAGATCCTTGGCAGAGGTCTATAGACACTACATTGAATTTGGCATGATGTTTATTATTTTCCATTGCTCCTGTCCTCTCTTTTATTTTACTGCTATCTCCTGCTTCTTAGTGGACACCTGGGGTCTCTCATGTGGGCCAAAGTTTCTTAGCACACATCATTCTAAAGGATAGATGCTCACTGCAGACAAGAAAATAATAGCAACAGCAAAACAACTACAATAAAAATATAAATATCCTTTTTGAAACTAAAGATGCCATTGCTACCAAAGCTATTACCTCTGCCACTTAAACAGTTTCATTTCCCCCTTAAAGTGTACTGAAAATTATAGTCTTTCCTATTTCCTTCTATTTTGTAAGTCTTTAAATTCAACTTTTTTTGTTTCCTCACTTAAACTGTGATAGTTACTCTCAAACATAGAAAATCTACACTAATCTCTATGGTGCTGAACTTATTCAGAGCCTACAAAGAAGTTCAGTGTTATACTCCTAATCAATGTATTCTTACAAGTAAGTGTGTCATCTTTACTCTGAGTCTTTGTAAAGGCTCAGGTAAGTACTTTTGAGTCAAGTGTGAACATATGTTTTGCTCAGAATGGTAACATCTCTCTTATATTGGGGCATTGTCTTCATATATATATATATATATATATATATATATATATATATGTATAATTGCCCTGTACTTAAACTCTCAATTTAAGGAAAATGCATTCTTATCCAGATTGTCATTTTTTTTTAACCTGGAGAGATCCCAAGGAAACCACTCACCTCAGCGATACTAATGTATGTCTGAACCTATTTCAATGTCAATTTGTTTTCCATCTGTAAGCAATATACTCATTTATCTTGTTTTTCTATTACAATGTATTTATGTATCTTTTCTCAATGAGAGCTCTTTTCTTCACTATTCTCATTCCCTTTAATTATCTTCAATTTTAAATTTCTTTTCCCCAGAATTTTCTTTTTTTTTCATTTTTATATTCCTATCTCTTTACCATCTTACATGTTACTAAGGTACATGTTACCTGTAGAACAATGGTCATTGTGGAAATAATATTTGATCCTTATAATCACAAAAATTACCAAAGCCAAATTTGATCATAGATTATAGGTTATGATTTAGTCTGGTATCCCTTGCTGAAGAATGAGGAGAGAGAAAGAAAGAGATAGAGAGAGAGAAACAGGGAACCACATTTTTGACAAACTGTTTGATTTCACATTATATTTAGGGATCTATTTAGAGAGCCAAATGAAGAATGCATCTTCCAACAATTCATGGGCAAGACAAGGCAAGAGAGAAAGAAAAAAGAATACTTTACCTATATCAGCCTTTCTCTCATTAGTAACATTTGACCCAGAGTACATTAATTACCCTACACTTTAGTTTCCAGCCTTTCACTCATAAATGCTATAGGACTTTTAGAGTATTTTGTGCCCCAATGGCTCCAAGGAAAGTTATGGAGTAAGAGCACAGTCTCTTGTTGTAGGTAGGAGAAAAATCACTAATTGTGCTGTGCCCATTATCAACATGAAAAATGATTTTTTCAAGTGAAACTCCCAAGAACAGGATGTGAAGTACAGATTCTGAATCACGAGATTGATTGAGGGAGTGCTCTGCAGTATAAACCTTTCCGTTTTGAAGTGGAACAGGTTATTGAAAAAGAAGAGATAAGTGATGAAATGTCACTTTGGTCTGAATCATAAGGAGAGGCTAAACACATAAGCGCAGCATAGTTGCTCTCCTTCCCATGATGCAAGAGGGTTAGACTTTTGAATCCACATAACGGTCCATCATTGGCAGTAGGTTGTCTGACAGGGGTAGAGGTAGAGTTCCCAGTTGGGGTGGTTCCCTTCAGCTGAGAACAACAATCAGGAGAAGCCTTAAGAAGGCAATAGTCAGCAGTCAAGGAACTGGCTGATGGGCCCAGTGAAAGTGAAAGTGTTGGTCACTTAGTCATGTCCCACTCTCTGCGATCCCATGAACTGTAGCCCACCAGGCTTCTCTGTCCTTGGAATAGTTCAGGCAAGAATACGGGAGTGGGTTGCCATTCCCTTCTCCAGGGGATCTTCCCAACCCAGGGATCAAACCCAGATCTGCTGCATTGTAGGCAGATTCTTTACCATCTGAACCACCAGAGAAGCCCAGTAAAGCGCACCTAACAATAACCACTCCAAGGGGTTCTTTAGCTGCCCTCCACATCGTAGCACAAATTGTTTCTAAGTATCCATGCTTCTTTATTTGGGTTTTAATAACCAAAAAACAGGGCAAATGATGCAAATGAGGTGAGGTCCAAACAGACTCAGTCAGATTATTATTCTACAGGGTTTCTTAATGCTGTTCATAGCATTATTAGGCATTTGTAACCTTATGAGGAGGAAATAATACATTTGCTGAAAAGATAACATTTAATGAGTGCTACTGTATCATCCCTGTGGATGGTGACTGCAGCCATGAAACCAGAAGATGATTGTTTCTTGGCAGGAAAGCTATGATGAACCTAGACAGTCTGGTGAAAAGCAGAGCAAAAACAAGACCAGGAGCTGACTGTGGCTCAGATCACAAACTCCTTATTGCCAAATTCAGACTTAAATTGAAGAAAGTGGAGAAAATAACTAGACCCCTGAGGTATGACCTAAATCAAATCCCTTATAACTATCAGTGAAAGTGAGAAATAGATTTAAGAGACTAGATCTGATAGACAGAGTGCCTAGAAGAACTATGGATGGAGGTTTGTGACATTGTACAGGATTCAGGGATCAAGATCCCTAAGAAAAAGAAATGCAAAAAAGCAAAATGGCCGTCTGAGTAGGCCTTACAAATAGCTATGAAAAGAAGGGAAGAAAAAGCAAAGGTGAAAAAGGAAAGATATACCCATTTGAATTCAGAGTTCCAAAGAATAGCAAGAAGAGATAAGAAAGCCTTCCTCAGTGATGAATGCAAAGAAATAAAGGAAAACAATAGAATGGGAAAGACTAGAGATCTCTTCAAGAAAATTAGAGATACCAAGGGACAATTTCAGGCAAAGATGGGCTCAATAAAGGATAGAAATGGTATGGACCTAACAGAAGAATAAGATATTAAGAAGAGGTGGCAAGAATACACAGAAGAATTGTACAAAAAATATCTTCACTATCCAGATAATCACGATGATGTGATCACTCACCTAGAGCCAGACATCCTGGAATGTGAAGTCAAGTGGGCCTTAGGAAGCATTACTAGGAACAAAGCTAGTGGAGGTGACGGAATTCCAGTTGAGTTGTTTCAAATCTTGAAAGATGACGCTGTGAAAGTGCTGCACTCAATATGCTAGCAAGTTGGGAAAACTCAGCAGTGGCCACAGGACTGGAAAAGGTCAGTGTTTTTTTCCAATCCCAAAGAAAAGCAACACCAAAAAATGCTCAAACTACCATACAATTGCACTCATCTCACACACTAGCAAAGTAATGTTCAAAATTCTCCAAGCCAGGCTTCAGCAATACGTGGACAGTGAACTTCCAGATGTTCAAGCTGGTTTTAGGAAAGGCAGAGGAACCAGAGATCAAATTTCCAACATCGATAGATCATTGATAAAACAAGAGAGTTCCATAAAAACATCTATTTCTGCTTTATTGACTATGCCAAAGGCTTTGACTCTGCGGATCACAATAATCTGTGGAAAATTCTGAAAGAAATGGGAATACCAGATCATCTGACTTGTCTCTTGAGAAACCTGTATGCAGGTCAGGAAGCAACAGTTAGAACTGGACATGGAACAACAGACTGGTTCCAAATAGGGAAAGGAGTATGTCAAGGCTGTATATTGTCACCCTGCTTACTTAACTTATATGCAGCATACATCATGAAAAACGCTGGGCTGGAGGAAGCACAAGTTGGAATCAAGATTGCTGGGAGAAATATCAATAACTTCAGATATGCAGATGACACCACCTTTATGGCAGAAAGTGAAGAGGAACTAAAGAGCTTCTTGCTGAAAGTGAAAGAGGAGTGAAAACGTTGGCTTAAAACTCAACATTCAGAAAACAAAGATCATGGCATCCAGTCCCATCACTTCATGTCAAATAGATGGGGAAACAGTGGCTGACTTTATTTTTCTGGGCTCCAAAACCACTGCGATGGTGATTGCAGCCATGAAATGAAGAGACGCTTACACCTTGGAAGGAAAATTATGACCAACCTAGACAGCGTATTGGAAAGCAGAAACATTACTTTGTCAACAAAGGTCCATCTAGTTAAGGCTATGGTTTTTCCAGTGGCCATGTATGGATGTGAGAGTTGGACTGTAAAGAAAGCTGAGCATTGAAGAAATGATGCTTTTGAACTGCGGTGTTGGAGAAGACTCTTGAGAGTCCCCTGGACTGCTCGGAGATCCAACCAGTCCATTCTAAAGCAGATCAGTCTTGGATGTTCATTGGAAGGCCTGATGTTGAAGCTGAAACTCCAATAATTTGGCCACCTAATATGAAGTGCTGACTCATTGGAAAAGAACCTGATGCTGGGAAAGACTGAGGGCAGGAGGAGAAGGGAACGACAGAGGATAAGATGGTTGGATGGTATCACTGACTCAATGGAGATGGGTTTGAATGGACTCTGGGAGTTGGCAATGGACAGGTAGTCCTAGGGTGCTGAAGTCCATGGGATCACAAAGAGTCAGACACCACGGAGCAACTGAATTGAACTGAAGTGAACTCGGCCATATCCAAAATGTTTTTCTCAGTGACTCTCTACTCTCCCCTTTGTATCTTCATTTCCTTCCCAGTCCCTTTTGTTCTCAGTTACACCAAATACTCAATGCTCTCACACCCATAATTACTCATATATAATCCACAAAGCATCTCATATTCTAATAATTAAAACTCCTCTTTCTTTCAAATAACTTCCCTATCTGTCTTTTTGTCTGGATCCAAACGTGACTGTAATTTATCTCTTAATTGCTTAAATTACTTAAAATTTTACCATATCTGTATCTTGATAGCTTCCTTCATACAGTTTCTCAAGCTAAATTTATGTGGAGAGAAAGTTTGGCCAGAGACCAATATCAGCAATAACACACTGCTTACTTCTTGGACCTGGACTTGAGTAGAGCTTTGTTCCTAATATTAAGTAAGACCCTTATTTCAGAGATTTAATCTTCTAGGAAAGGCACATTCATATCTTAATGATAGGGACAGAATAAAGGGACAAAATAGGTGATTAAATAGACAATCCCCTCAGGGGATTGTAAGTAGAAAGATACAGGAGACCCCTGTAAGTTGATGATTATTTGAGAAAGCAAGTTTGCTTAATCACAAAACCAAGCAAGATTGCTTAGCAAAAAACCATGTGGCAGAAGCATGGGGAGTGCCCCCAAACAATAAAACAATGGTGGCATGAGACCCACATCTTGCCCAGTGAGCTCAGCAAGTTAATGATCCCTAGAACATGCTCTCTGCTCACATAAAAAGCATAATTTGTGTACCTAGCTTGACCATTTAGGGAAAAGAAAACTCCTCTGCTCAATTTAAATGAGGAACTAATGATGAAAACATGACATCTAGTCAAGAAAGACAAAGAAAGTTCTTCTTCCCCTCCCCACTTTCCCTTTGATTATAAAACTGTAACACACAATTTCCTAGGGCATGGCATTTCTAGCATTTACCCACTGGCTTGTAAGCCTCACAGCATCCTATTTTAATAAGTGACTTCTTATTTATCACTTTGCCTCTTGCTGAATTCCTTTCTGCTTTGAGACATAAAGAACTGTGGTGCCAGAGTCCTTTAGAGCCTTGGAAAAGACTCCTAGTGGTTTCATTACTAACATGTTCCTGCAGTAAGAAACACAATATTTTGAGAATTATTGTGACTTACATTTAGCACTGGTTTCCGAATACTAGGATAAGAATAACTATACGCAAATCAGGTAGAAACTTTAAAAGTAAACTTTATCCTACCTTCATGACTTGAGGTAGCTTTATACTGATAACTAGGAGCAAGGTATCTGCTGCAGTTTGGTGTCTAATCTCCCACAAAAATTGGGAGGTGGGGGTGCTGTCTTCCTGGATGAGTGCATTTCAAAGGGATGCCTTCAAGGTCCTTGGGAGAGACATTCCTGGTTGAATGGAAGCTTATAGAAAAGATTTGCATTTGAGTGTCAAAGGAACAGCAAAAGGATTTATAAGTTTTCTTATAGAAAAAAATGTATATACTCTAAGAGTAGGGAGCTCAGAGGCAGAGAGAGATGTGTCTAGTATGTTGCCCATTTGAAGAATGCTGAGGCTAGCTTGGTTGGAATTCTCATTTTCTTCCTATTTCTACTCGAGTGTCACTTCACCTATTTAGGTTTTCCTGGTCCTTCTCTATTAACTACAATCTTCTGCTTACATTACTCTGTGTCCTCATTGCCCTGCTTCCCACCCACCCAACTTTTGGCCTGGAAATTATCACTGTCAAAACTTTATATATTTACTCTGGATGGTAAGCAGATTTCTCCCTAAGTACAGAAGAAATATAGAATAACAATGAAAGAAAATAGATTGCATATGATAAATATGTAGATATCTAACGCAGCTCAAGCATTTGCAGTATAACCAACAGGAAACCTAAGTAGCATACAATAAAGCCGTTATAGAGAGCCATTTTTTGTTACAGTGAAAGTGAGAGTGTTAGTCACTCAGTCATGTTTAACTCTGTGACCCCATGGACTATAGCTTGCCAGGTTCCTCTGTCCATTGTATTTACCAGGCAAGAATACTGGAGTGGGTAGCCATTCCCTTCTCCAGGGGATCTTCTCAACCCAGGGTTCAAACCCAGGTCTCCTGCATTGCAAGCGGATTCTTTACCATCTGAGCCACCAGGGTTCTGCACTGTTAGCTGGTGGTAAAGTGATAAATAAAATAAATGCCCTCTGTGCCTCACATGTTTACCTGTAGGTAAGATGTTTTCTGAAGCCTTAATTATTTTAAAAACATCTTTATCTTGTTTTCACCCATAAAAGACTACTACGATTGATGGATAACAGTATATTCTCTCCTTTGTCTTTTGAAATGACCATTTAGATTTTCATACTTTGTGGATAATTAGTCCATATATTTATGATTCCTGTCCCTGTTCATTTCAGCCTCTCCTTTATCTCAGGATTTTTTTTTTTTAGCTTGAGCATTTTTATTTTTTTCCTTCTGTTCCAATTCATCATTTTGTTATTGTTGTTGTTAATTTCTTTTAAAAATTCTTCATTAGAAATGCTTGAGCTGTGTTAGATCTCTACATATTTATCATATGCTCTCTCTTTGCTTTCATTTTTAGTCTATATTTCTTCTGCATTTAGGGAGAATCCTGCTTTTCACCACTAATTTAATTTTCCATAGTAATGATTCTCGTTATTAGTCTATCCAGTTTTTGTTATCTGTTAGCCCATTATTAAAGTTATTTCTATCCTTTGAACTGCATGTTAAAATTATGGGCTGTTTTCTTTTCAGTATAAACTTTCCCCTAGCCCCTATGCAATGTACTATATAATAACTTCCAAATTAAACTTTATGCCAGCAGAATCTTTTCTTTCTTTTTTTGCACTGTGTTTATAAAATAAGTTGTATAAAAATTTAAGCAAGCATTCATAGCAGGTACTAGTATTAGTGGTATTAATATTTTTTTATTGACTCTTTAGGTTTTAGAAGAAACTTCTGTGATTCAGCTTTGTATGCATGCTCAGTTACTCATCCGTGTCCAACTCTTTGAAACCCTATGGTCTGTAGCCTGCAAGCCTCCTCTGTTTTTGGGATTTTCTAGGCAACATTATTGGAGTGGGTTGTCATTTTTTTCTTGCAGGGGCTCTTCCTGACCCAGGGATCAAACAGGCATCTCCTGATTCTCCTGCACTGCAGGTGGATTCTTTACCACTAAGCCACTGAGGAAACCCATAATCATTTTTAGGAAGAATTATTCAAGTTCTAATATGTTCTTTGATTATTAAATTTCTATAAAAGGTTAATTTTCATTATTGTCTAATTTTACAGTAACTGAATTATTTCAAGTCCTTCTCTAAATAAATGTACAGTATGCCAAACACCAATTTCCAAAAGTATTGCCCTCTGTTTCTCTGCACATAACCTCTGCTCTAACCTTAGAGCCATTAATTGTTTTCTAATATCATCCTGCAAGCTTACCTCCTGCTAGTTTGTATAGATTACTACTTTCACCTGAAATATACCACTGTACCTCCCATAAATTTTTAAAATCCTCAAACATTTGTCTCAGATATTCATCCTGAAGAAACTTTTTCTGATTCTTCCACCCAGGTATCTCTGTGCTTCTCTTATGAAACTTCTTGCCATGTTTCTTATATTGTGGTTGTCTGTGAAATGGACTAGCCTTCCTACCACAAGTTCTTTTTTTTTTTTTATGGAGAAGGATACATCTTGCCTACTTTGAGGCCCCCCCTTATCTTCAAAAAATAAATTATAGGATTTTCAATACAATGTTTTTTCATAAATATTTGTGAAATGTAAAAGAGCACTTTTTTTTGCCTTCAAATGTTTCAGTGACTTTCCAAGACCAAATAAATAAAGGTAAATCCTTATTATAATATTAAATGTTCTCCCTATCTCATGATAGTAGTCAGAGCACAACCATCATTTACTTACATTTTTTTCAAAACACGAGACGAATCATGAAGCTTGCTATTTCTAAAACACCCTGAACTTTCCCATCTTTGTGTATTTGTTTACCTGCTTTTGTACTAGAGCATCTTAACAATTGAAAAATGATCCTGTTATTTAGTGCCAACATAAAATCCCCTTTTTTCATTTATAGCTTTATTATTTGACTCATTCTTGAATAATTCTTCCTTTTCAACTTCTTGTGGTTTTTTCATTCACAATATATATCACATTCTGATTTGTGTCACTGTCAATTCAAAGTCTATTATTTAATTTCTACTATATTAATTAAAAGTTATAAATTTTATTATATTTATATATTTATATACTATATTAATGTATTGCAAGTTATAAAACTGAGTTTATTCAGTTTTAATCCTCCCAGGAAACACGTGTATATTTTGTATTTATTAAAGTCACCAAATAAATATTTTGAAAATAATTTTGGATGTAGGATATATGAGAAAATGACAAACAAATGCTATTCTAATAACAATCTTCTGAATATTATCATTAATTGCAGTGTATTAGTTAATTACTTAGAATCTTAGATAGTCTGATAAATATGAATTGAGAAATTTCATATTGCTAATAAGCCCATATACTAGTTTTCATTCTTTAAGAGAGAAGCTTTTAAATAATCTATAGACTGTTGCACATAGATAGCGTTTCTTTATAACTACAAATTTCTACAACAATATAAATGGAAATCTCTAGTTCTTGTTATAGCTATTCACAATAAATTCTTCTATGTTCAACGTGTCTAATGCCACCAGTTTCCCATGGCACTGACATGAAACAGTAGTTAAGGACACACCTTTTATTAATTATCCACAGGATGAAAGTTGATAAGATAAAACACTATTTATATTACTAGCATACTCTATTTTTAGCCTATTTATCTTTTTATATTTAAACAATTAGAAGACAAAACCTTTACTTTGTCATAAAAGAACAAAAGTTCTAAATATAATCTTCAAGAAGATGTGCCCCCTTACTCCAGTCATCATAAACAACCATAAAATCTTATGGAGGGTGGGGAATGTATATATACATATATATAGTAGCATATGGCTATGGCTAAGATATAATAAAGTTATAATTTCCAATGATTTAATTTGTATGTTTTGATGTTGCTGATTAACTATACAAACTGCTATTAGAAGTACACTGGTGTTGTGCAGTTTATATTTTTGTCATTGCTATTGATTCCCAAAGTAAACCCTTCCCTCTATTCATCTTTGCATTTTCAGAACATGAGTAATATATGGTTTATAGAACTGAAGACATTTTTATGGAGAGTTTTATAATATATGTGAAAGCCTTCACGTATGCTGTAGGTCATCCAGAGGAATTCTATCAACAAACCTACATCATAAAGACATCAACAACTGCTAAGTCAAAGGAAGACAGAATTCAATGCAGACCCATTCTATTTTTGCAACAACGCATTCTACTTTGAACATAATTATCCCCACAAACAAAGAAACCTCAAGACCACTAAAAAAAGGGTAACTGACTTCAGAAAATAATAGTATACTACAGTGAATTATTCTCCAATGCATATTTTAGAGATTACTTTTTAGAATTTAAAAGGGTGTTTTTATAAAAAGAAAATTCAGGTTTGGTAAGTTTGCCAAAGTCAACAAGCTTGCATTATGATTCATTTAATGTTGCAAAAAATCTGAAAAATAATATTTTGTTGTGAATAAAATAAAATGTGAATACTTAATTGCTGAGAGAAAAGAATAAACTGGAAGAGGCCATGACCCCTGCAAACAGGACAATCTACTCCTGAGTCATATTGGGCATAGGACTCTGAGCTATTGATGCCCTTCCAAAACAAACACATAAAAAAACCAGGGGCTTAAAAAATGAATTATGTTCTTCAGAATACAAAAAGTAGTTTAACAACCAAAATAATGTAAACTAAGAAAGGTCTACAAAAAGAGATGTGATGCAGTATGAATTACTTAAATTTTTGAAGTATGTCATTGTATTTGAAGCCAATTTTAATTCCATTGTTCTTAATTTGGAACAATTTCTGAAAAGGTAAAATGATGGCCAAAAGTTAACTAACTGAATTTAATGTTAGTTATAGTCAAATAATTTCAGAAGTGAAACTATAAAACTAATTTTAATATTTTCTAACAAAATATCCTTACTATTTAATAAAGGTTTATTTGATATGCTTAATATGGAGAGATGCTTCCAATTGTTTGTATATTTGGCCTATTAAGTCTTCAAAAGGTCTTGATTGTTGGTTTTTTATTTTTTATTTTTTTGATTGTTGGTTTTTTAAATGTAAGAATATATTTGAATTTGAGGGTCATTTCCACAAAATGTGAAAATCTTATCATACGTTATCACCCACCAGAAAGCATACAAAGGCCAAAAAGTAACCAGGTAGACAGAATGACTCTGCTAGTTGATATCAGTAATCTGTCAATGACCACAGCAGGCTGGCATGTGGTTTTACAGAGCAAGGGGCCCACTGTTCTGATGCATGTGGAAGCCAATATTAAGGCACAGGCTTTTGAAAAAAGAGTTTTATTGCAAGGTCAACAGGCAAGATGACAGGAGGCATGGCTCAAATCTGTCTCCAAGATCTGTGAATTGTTCAAACTTTTCCAAGTGAGTGAGGGTGGATTGGTATGCTGAAGGTTTCCTTTGGAGGTCTTTGGAACTGTCATTTATGGTAAAGGTAGTAAAGGAACTTTGACACAGTATCTTCTGATACAACCAATCTTCTGCTTCTGAAAGGGATCTGACATTCAAGTTCTGATCATATTTAGGCCCTTTGGTTCCATGGGAGAGGTGAAACTTTGGTTGCAGGTATTTAGTCAAAATTGTCTCCTCTACATATGTGATTGCTGCAAAATTTATGTATTTGTTCTGTTTTCTTTAACAAAAAGTCAGCATTCAGGTTAGAAATAAGATAGGGTCAGTTTGAGCTGGTTCTGCAGTTAAAATAGATTCATGAATACAGGCATGGAGTAGAAGTGGATGATATGCATGGCCCTAACAGCCTAGTCACCAAGTCTGATCTAACTAATACAATGGCAAACTTGCCAGCAACAGAGGCTAATGAATGGTAAACCCTGAATTTAGCTTCTCAGATAAAGATGCCATTTGCTAAAGTTGATTATACTGATCCTTTCTGCACTGGAGGGAGAACAAATTCATTTTGACTGAAATGAATACATGTTTCTAGACATGGATTTGACATTCCTTCTCACAGTTCTGAGAGTACCACAGTTTGGAGATTTACTGACAAGGGATCTTATGTAACACAAATACAGATCAGTGAAACTATTTTTTAAAAGGAAGTGTGATGCTACATACATGATTATGGGATTTACTTCTTCTGCATCCCATATGATAGAGAAAATCTGCCATTCTGATAGAGCAATGTAAGCCTTTTGAAGACATCGATGTGGTGCCAGCTTGGAGATGATTCCTCGAGAGGATTACCTATCAAGCTCACTGGTGACTGTATAGTACTGTGTCCTAATAGGTGTAACCTATTAGGTCTGGTAACCCCTTGTGATGCATTAGGATTTTTTGCTTCCTGTCTTTGCATTCTGGGCTGAGAAAATTTAAAATTCTTCTTTCCTAGAGAGGGATGTCTTCCATCAGTGGATAGAGCAAGAATTTAACTTTATGCTATGGCTGCCTTCCAATTATGTGGATTCTGTGCCAAGGGACCAGCAGCAAGGAAAGAAGATGTTGACTCCAATCCTCAAAAGGAAATACAGTAGCTATTATACAGCAGGGAGGCAGGAAGACACTTGGCACTGGGCAATGGTGTAGTGGTGCGGTTCTCAGACTTGCTCGTCAAAGCTTGTTATATGTGTCTCTTCTTCACCTCTCATTCAACTATGCAATATTTGTAGCTTTATACTAGCCATGGTTGGAGAAGTTTACTACAGAAATCAAAAAATGCTTTAAAGCAGGGTTTTTATTCTCTCTCTCTCTCTCTTTTTTTTTTTCTCCAGGCAGAAAAAAAATCTGAACGCAGGCAGATTCAGTGGCTCAGATGGTGAAGAATCTGCCTATAATGCGGGAGACCCAGGTTTGATCCCTGGGTTGGGAAGATCTCCTGAAAAAGGAAATGGCAACCCACTCCAGTATTCTTGCCTAGAGAATTCCATGGACTGAGAAACCTGGGGGGATCACAGTCCATGGGACCACACAGAGTCGGACATGACTGAGTGACTAACACACACAGATGTTAAACCCTTGCTTTTGTCAACACATCATTCATCCAGCTGAGCTTCTGTGTCATCTCTTCATACTTCTTTGACTAATATTATTTTTATTGTTTTAATTTTAAATCACTTAGTGGAGCAGTCACAGAATGAGAAGGGGCTGGTGATGGGAAGCTTAGACAGCACAGAGGTGAGAGTCTGGGTCAATCTACCAGGTGAGCCACTTAGTTGAGCAGAAGTGAGAGCTTAGGATCAGGGGAATTTGGACTTGATATAAGAGGAGGAAGATAGTAAGGATCTCAAAACCAGCTCTAGTAGTGAGGGCTGCAGTTTTCCCCACCAGATTATATTTTTAAGTTTCTCCAGAAAAAGACTAGCCAAAATGCCTGGAGATGCCTTCCCAGATGTACTGAATTGACTCTACATGTGAAATCAACTGATTCAAAATGCAAATAATGTCATGTTTTACCCAGATTCCCCTTCAGGACTGAGGCTGCTGGAGTTATTGGCTACTGAGGGCACAAAGTGACTCCCTCCATGGAAATTATCCTCCGTCTAAGATACATATTTCCAGGATCATTACACATTTAGGGACTGTCATCTGACTCTAATAAAGTTTTATTGAAATGTACAACTAAACCATTATTTCTTTGCCTCAAACAAAATAAAATTTTGCCCCCTAGAGGCTTGACAGTGTCTACAAGAAAAGAGTAAGTGACTACAAAAAGCTTATAAATGAGATTGCAAAGCTAATGAATGTGAGTGTATGTGCATGCATTTGTGTACAAACTATTTTTAAATAAATGGTTGAATTTATTTTAAAAAAATTATTTTATATTTTACTTTCCTTTTAATATACCTGGTAGTAATATTGTAAGAGAGAGAGAGTATCTTTTAATTTTTCATTAATCTTTAATTATTGAAGACTACCAAGAACTACAAAATCTAACAATCAGTGCGACTGTTGTATTAACTTGGTCATTGTGCCATACTTGGTTTCTTCTTTGAAAGTATTAACTGAAATCTGAAGCCCAGCAGTTAACAAGTCATAAACTAAGATAAGTCACTACCTTCACATCTATAGTCATCCACATCTATACAGAATAAAAGATGCCTAGGTCACCAGGGAAACAGGCTAGTTGGCAGTATTAGTTCTTTCATTGCAATTGCTATGAAGACATTGTAACTGAGAAGTTAATTTGACTGGGCATATGCAGAAAGTTTAGTTATGGGATAAACTTATCTCCTAGATAACTCAGAACCAGTGTCTATATACCCTCCCTGCTGAATTCTCTACCTCAGTTCTAAATCTCTTGCCAAAACTTACTCTAAAAGGAACTACCCTGTATCTATCATAACAATAATTACATAAAAGCATTGTACCATCTAATCCCATAAAACATGTTATGAAATAAATTTTATTTGTATATAATATCTCCCATTTGTATCACCAGTCTGCTCATATCTTCATCCTAAAATATTTTTCAGTTCTACTGTTATATGGTTTACTTAGAATATTTATTAGTATTTGGAGGATGATGATAATGAAACTGGATCTTTTTTAAATGTTTTAAACCAAGCAGCAAACATGTAGCAAAGACTAAAGGGAAAGTCTTTGGCTCCCTAAAATCACTGCTCACTTGTCATAGGGAAGAATTCCAAAATTCCTAGAATTACCCCAGTTTATATTAGTTTGAATACAACTTTTCCAAATAGTATAAATTATCTTACTATACAACCATACAGTAATGATTGTAGAGAACCCTGGGCTGAAGAGACATTATAAGTTTCCTTAGGACTTGCTTGATGGCTCAGAAGGTAAAGAATCTGCTTGCAATGCAGGAGACCCAGGTTTGATCCCTGAGTTGAGAAGATCCCCTGGAGAAGGGAATGACTACCCACTCAAGTATTTTTACCTGGAGAATTCCATGGACAGAGGAGCCTGATGTACTGCAGTCCATGGGGTTGCAAAGAGTTGGACATGACTGAGCAACTAATACTTTCACTTTCACACTTTTGTGTAGTTTATAGTTAGTAAAAAAAAAAATTGTATGTAAACTAAAAAACAGTACACTGCATATTTACTTTGTCTTATATTTCTTATATATATTGCAGGTCATATCATTTAATCAAAGTAAAGAGCAATAATTTTAATATTCAGAGTATATAGTGCTTATAGAAATTAAGTAAATTTCCCCATTGCAAAATCAACTTTTGAATCAGATTCTACTAATATTTGACCATCTTTGAGATTTTCCTCACCATCTTACTTATGATTGAACAAGAAATTATATATTGCTGTAACATAATAAACCATATGAAAAGCATAATGAGAGTGAGCTGGACATTTGTATTCAGCTTGTAGCACTCACCATATATGCACAGTTGATTTTAATGAATCAGAAGCAATTACCATTATGAATCAGAATCCCTGTCAAAGATTTAAATTGATTTTTTAAAAATGGGATACATATTACTGATAGGGGTAAAGATACAAATTATTTCAAATATAGACATGTATTAAAATACATTCTAAATAATAAAAATAAAAAAGCTTTTTATTTTAAAGATTTCAGTAAAATAAAATATATTTTATAATGTAGTTATTCATAAAGTGGGCATATCAAAGGAGAACTGATGCCAGAATATTCTCCAGGGCAACCTGAGATAATTCACTAGGGACATTGCTCATCTAAACTTTGATAAATGAGGAGTCTCTCAGGTAAATAAGGAGAGAGAAAGAATATCAGACGTAGGAAATGTGAGGAAAGATGGCATTATAAGAAGGAATTCAGTTTGTTTAACATATTAACAACAACAAAAAAAAAAAACAACCCTTGTAGTAGAATACATGTGAAGAGTAAAGTGATACAAAATGAAGATGAACCTTTTCCCTAAGGCAACCTTTGATTTCTACTAAGAAATCCATGACAGACTGGTTCAATCTTTTAACTCAAATGAACAGCAACTTGAAGATATTTTAGGCTAGTTGTTCACAATTACTGGAGGTGAAGACTATTTGAAGATAAGGTTTTCAAACCTCAACAATCTGACAGCATCTGCCTAGTCTGCAGTGATAACAGAAAGGTTTTTCTTGGATGATCCTTCCCATTCCATCCTTGCACAGGCTTAGACATACAGAAGCCCATGTATGATTATACATGGTTATAATTAGGTTATAATATAATTATATAACCTAATTATATTGGTTATAATCACTTAGGAGATGCACGTGCATGGACATTTTACCTTTCTGAAGCTCTGTCTCTTTGCTGATAATACAATCACAATAATGCTTTTTTTTTCTCCTTGTGAATTATAAAGATTACTGTGTTTAAAAACTGTTTCAAAATCACCAGGATATTTCCCTCCTTCTTAATCACTGCCTCACTGTTACTTTAGGTCAGGCAAACAACCTCCAGATCTGTGAGGAAGTAGAGAGAGCGTAGAGTCCTAGGGGGATATTTTAATAGAGAAAAGAGCAATTGTGAAGAGGTAGTGCAAAGGCAGCTTTCATATTCATGGAAAAGGAACCATAAAGAAGGAATACTGTGACCCTACAATTTAAGGCATATGTTTCTCAACTATGAAAGATATCTAAAAGAGGTTCTTGTCCTAATCACAGCTTCTGGATAAGAAGTGGAAGATGTTTCCTAGGAGGCCCCAAGGGGATCCGGCCAACGTTTTTGGTGGTTACTGTCTCTAAACTTAGCATGTGTTGCTCCCACTCTAGCTAATCTGACCTCACTTCTTCACAAAACATTGAAGGTGACAGTCCCTACTGGAAGCCTGTCTTTGTATTCCCAAACTGTGCTCTGTGCCATTCTTCTTGAGCTCTGTCTCTTAAGTGTTACTCCATCATATTTCTAACCATGTTATATTGAAGCTATCACTAAATTTGTCAGTTGTTTTCACAGAAAGAATAGTTGTGGGAATAGTGTGTATTTTTCTTTGGCTTCCCAAAGCCCAGGAAACTGCTTGACTGCCTAGTTCATAGTAGGCTCTTTATGAAGTAAATGGAACTAAAATTAACTCTTCTATATTTTGCCTATATTTAAATTTGTCTCTAAGTCTCCTAATGTCAAGAACTTATTATTCTAATTTCATATCCAGCTGAATTAAAACAAGTTGAATTTTTCAGATTCTTCTGTTCATTTTTCTGGAGTTTATTTCCTTGCTAAAATACAAAATGCAGACTAGAACTGGAAATTCCCTGAGAAGATAAAACTACTTAAATGACGTATACAAAACTAAATCTAGCTAATTTGATGGATCTAAGTGAAAGTTAAATTAGGTCATTTCTTGTAAATGCTTCTGATAATCCTAAGAGAAATTTATTAATAAGTTATTTTCCCACAGATGGTATATATAGAAAGGGAAAAAGTGGAAAGAGTGACAAATTTTACTTTCTTGGGCCCCAAAATCACTGCAGATGGTGACTGCAGCTACAAAATTAAAAGAGACCTGCTCCTTAGAAGAAAAGCTATGAGAAATCCAGACAGTGTATTAAAAAGCAGAGACATCACTTTGCTGACAAAGATCCATATAGTCAAATCTATGATTTTTCCAGTAATCATGTATGGATGCGAGATTTGGACCATAAACAAGGTTGAGTATCAAATTGGTGCTTTTGAATTGTGGCTCTGAAATAGACTCTTGAGAATCCTTTGGACTGCAAGGAGATCAAATCAGTCAACCCTAAAGGAAATCAACCCTGAATGTACATTGGAAGGACAGATGCTGAAGCTGAAGCTCCAGTACTCAAGCCACCTGATGTGAAAAGCCAATTCACTAGAAAAGACACTGATGCTGGGAAAGATTGAGGGCAGGAGAAGGGAGAGACAAAGGATGAGATGGTTAAATGGTATCACCAACACAATTGGCATGAGTTGTGGAGTTACTCAAACTTGAGCAAAGTTCTGGAAATAGTGAAGAAAAGGGAAGCCTGGCGTGCTGCAGTTCATGGAATTACAAAGCTGGGCACAACAGTGACTGAACAACAACACCAACCATTCCCCCTACTATCTGAAAATGAATCACTGTAAAGGTTAAACAGCTACCTTATTTTACTTTATAAACCATTTTTTAACATACTGCCACTAAGCTTCATATTAGTTTTAAACTTGAAAACTTTCAGCTCACAAACTATTCTTACATGCACAGAAACTGTTACAAAATATTATTTGTTATTTTGAGGTTTTAATATGACTATTTCTGGATTTTTACATCCTTAATTGAAACATTCTTTCTTAAAGATTTTTGTCCAAATCCTTGCCTCTTTGCAGCCTTAACTCAGATCCTGTTTACAAGGGATTCTTCTTTAAGAAGGGCTTCCCAGGAGCCTCAGTGGTAAAGAATCTGCTGCCAGTGCAGGAGACACAGGAGACTTGGGTTGAATCCCTGGGTCAGAAAGATCCACTGGAGAAGGAAATGGTTTAATTTATTTATTTATTTTCTATCAGTTCTTGAGGGAGAGACTATGGTTGCCATATCAGTCTCTGATTATGAATGATGGAGCCCATGCCTTGTTAAGTAATAACTTGGTAGAAAGGGGACTGCCTTTCTATACATTAGAATCTAAAATGCTTTCTTTACTGTCCATCTTATTCTCTCTTTCATAATTCAATCAATGTATTTTTATGATTACATATTTTGCTTCCCTGTTTATTTACATATATACATACTACGTAAAAACAATATCACTCAAATTTAATTGGAATTTTTTCAAAATTATATGATTTATTATTAATCATTTAAATTTCTGATATCTTTTAGATATGATATATTGCTATTGCTATGTTATTATTACTTCTTAATTAATAGTTACAAGTTTTTGCTAATCTTTAACTTCACTTGGGAACATGATTAATGCTATTTTATTATTCCTAAGACTAAAATATTTTGATAAGATCATTTTCTCTTTCAAAATATGTAGTTTCTAATATGTTTTATAATATAATACTATAGAAGATGTTATGGAAAAACTCAGATAAACATTTTGGACAACCCAATATAAACACCAAATTCAAATAAGAAGGGTTTAAGCCAATAAAAAAATTAAAAGCTAAATATATGTATATATGTATGTATGTATATGAGAGTTGCTCAGTGGTGTCCAGCTTTGCAACTCCATGGACTGTAGTCTGTCAGGCTCCTCTGTCCATGGAATTCTCCAGGCAAGAATACTGGAGTGGGTAGCCTTTCTCTTCTTCAGGGGATCTTCCCAACCAGGGAGTGAACCCAGGTCTCCTGCATTGCAGGCAGATTTTTTACTGTCTGAACCGCAAGAGAAGCCCAATATGCACCTATGAAATATTTTTCTTATAACAGTATAATAAAGAATTTTAAGAATTGGAGAAAATTTCTTTCTAAAATTGAGTACTCCTTAAATTACCGTTTTCTTTTTTTAAATACAGTTTAATCTAATACTGTTGAGACAGTGTGTAATTTCCTCAGTTCTGCCTTGTCACAACAAAAATTTGAAGTGATCGACCAATGTTAAAGCCCTTGGACAGACCATGTCACAGCTCTCAGATAGATCAGTGTCACAGCTCCCAGAGAGATCAGTGTTACAGCTCAGTTTTATTTAGAAAATAAAGGAAAATACACCCTTGAGGCATGAGGGCATGCCAACCCAAAAGATGTAAAGAGAAGAGAGAGAGAGACCCCGGCCCTTAGGCTCCTCTTTTTATATGTTTTTTCTCCTCCCCCCCCCCCCCGGGGACGCCCTATGTAAATTTGGCTAGCCAGGAGTGCTGTTTGTTCTACCTGAGGTCCTCCCTCCAGTCCTTGGACCTTCCTTTGTTCTATTTTCTTGGGCTTTTCCCTTCCTTGTCTTTTAGCCACCACAATTCTGGACTCCATTTTCCTTTTCTAACTGCCTAACAATACTATTAATTTTATACTGTACATCTTGAGAAGAATCTTTACTTAGTAGAGTCCCTTGGGGAAATTGTTGTACTGTTTAGATAAGACTATTTAAGATTAGCATTTCTATTATTTGACAGCAAATGGGAGCTTCAAAGGTGTTTTAAGAGCTCTAAAACCACCTACTATCTTAAATAGCTTGAAATAGTCTTTACTTTATGTATTCTATTAATTTGATTAACAAATCATTTCCTTATGGAGCACATAGAGATATATGCCAGCCTGAACCAAGTCTGAAAAATCTTAATTATACCAATGCAATGTGATGAATGTTCAAACTACCACAAAACTGGACTCATCTCACACACTAGCAAAGTAATTCTCAAAATTCTCCAAGACATGCTTCAACAGTATGTGAACTGAGAACTTCCAGATATTTAATATGGAAAAGGCAAACGAAGCAGAGATCAAATTTCCAGCATCACTGGATCATCAAAAAAGCAAGAGAGTTCCAGAAAAGCAACTACTTCTGCTTCATTGACTATACCAAAGCCTTTGACTGTGTGGATCACAATAAGTTGTGGAAAATTCTAAAAGAGATGGGAATACCAGACCACCTTACCTGCCTCCTGAAAAATCTGTATGAAGGTCAAGAAGCAACAGTTAGAACCAGACATGGAACAGCAGAATTGTTCCAAATTGAGAAAGGAGTACATTAAGGTTGTATATTGTCACCTTGCTTATTTAGCTTATGTGCAGAGTACATCATCTGAAATACTGGATTGTATGAACACAAGCTGGAATCAAGATTGCAGGGAAAAATATTGATAACCGTAGATATGCAGGTTTGCAAACCACTTTTATGGCAGAAAGCAAAGAGGAACTAAAGAGCTTCTTGATGAAAGTGAAAGAGGAGAGGGGAAAGCTGTCTTAAAACTCAACATTCAAAAAAAGAAGATCATGGCATCCAGTCTCATCACTTCATGGAAAATAGATGGAGGAACAATGGAAACAGTGACAAACTTTATTTTCTTGGGCTCCAAAATCACTGCAAATGGTCACTACAGTCATGAAATTAAAAGATACTTGCTCCTTGGAAGAAAAGCTATGATAAACCTACTCAGCTATTACAAAGCAGAGACATTACTTGGCCTACAAAGTTCCACTTAGTCAAAGCTATGGTTTTTCCAGTAGTCACATATGGATGGGAGAGCTGGAACATAAAGAAAGCTGAAAGTGAAAGTCACCTGGTCGTGTTCGACTCTTTGCGATCCCATTGACTGTACAATCCATGGAATTCTCCAGACCAGAATACTGGAGTGGGTAGCCATTCCCTTCTCCAGGGAATCTTCCAAACCCAGGAATAAAAACCAGGTATCTGACATTGCAGGTGGATTCTTTACCATCTGAGCTAGCAGGGAAGCCCAAAGAAGGCTGAGTGCCAAAGAACTGATGCTTTTGAACTGTGGTGTTGGAAAAGATTCTTCAGAGTCCCTTGGACTTCAAAGAGATCAAATCAGTCAATCCTAAAGGAAATCAACCCTAAATATTCTTTGGAAGGACTGATGATGAAGCTGAAGCTCCAACACTTTCGCCACCTGATGAGAACAACACTCATTGGAAAAGACCCTAATGCTGGGAAAGATTGAATGCAGGATGAGAAGGGGACAACAGAGGATGAGATGTTTGGATGGCATCATGGACTAGATAGACATGAGTTTGAATAAGCTCCAGGAGTTGGTGATAGACAGGGAAGCCTGGTATGCTGCAGTCCATGGAGTCACAAAGAGCCTCACATGACTGAGTGACCGAATTAAACTGAACATCATCATTTGTTTCACCTTATTCATTTTTCAAATTGTCTAGGATTACCATAGTCACATACATTTTTTAAAGAGTATCTAAATTTCTTTTCTCTGTTATCATGACTGGGCTGTAGAATTCTACAGGCACATTTGACCTCTATTAAATTTATACTCACCAGCTTTATTCTGGTCCAGATCCCTGAACATCTTCCTAACGAACTCCCCAAATAAACCCCCATGAAGACTTTCTAATTCACTGAATTCCAATTACTATAGCTTTCCACCCCACTACAGCCCATGACAGCAGAGAACTTCTCTCATTTCTGAGAAGTGCTATATCATGTAACACACATCTGCCCTCTTTCTACCTCCATGCAGCTCTTATTTATACCTTTGGTCTAGTTTCCATTAGATCCTTACATAAAAATTTTTATTAATACTTATCCTCTAAAGTTAACCACTCATTAAAATGAATCCCTATGCTATTGACATCATCTCTTCTTAAAAGACCTTGATCTTGTATTTATGCCTCCCTTTCCAGCATCATTAATCTTAATATCCTTCCAGTCAAGCTCCTCTACTGTCTTAGATATTACAGCCCATGCTATGTTATAAACATTGTTTTATCATGTCCCTCCTTTTTAAAACCCTCTAAACACTGTTTCTTTCAATAGACTTCACTTTTTAAAGACTTTATTTTCATTCTATCCTATTAATACAACTGCACATTCATCATCTCTCCAAAACATAGTATTCTCCACTGTATTCAAGCCGATGTTTACAGTGATTAAAGCCAACTGTAGTCATACTAACTGGCATATAATGGGCATTCAGTACATGGTTGGAAAGTGGATATAGTCAAGTTTGTTCCTGCACCATAAATTCTGATTAGTTCTCACATCTGAATTGACATTTTCTTATACCATAGGCTATCACATTCTTAACTGTTTTTGAGGCAAACTTTAAATCTCCTTCCTTTATGAAGCATTCTTTTAATATTAAGTTTTAATTGATACACTTTTACCTGAATATTTTAGGGAACATTGGATATGCCAAACAATTTTATATTTGTTAATGTCTGGTTACAGGTAACAACTATTTAAAGCAGAAAAAAAAACAATATTTAATAAAGGAACATATGTGGTTATAAATTGTTAAAAGTTTAGAGCAGCAGACTTTCTATTGATTGGGCATCCAGGAATGATGTATCATAAAATATCACTAAATTGGAAGGTTAAGGAGTCTGCCACAATCAAGGAGAACCACTGCTGGTAGAAGAACCACTTCTTCGACCATGATAGAGGAACTCTTTATCTGCAATGTAAGCATGAGTATGATTCTTTCTCAATATTGGGTCTAGAAGTAGAATGTGCATGTTAGGTCCAAACAAAATTGAAGCTGGCATCCCAACATTCATGCATAGATGTTGACCTTGACTAATATTACCAAAGAAAACCAAATACCTCCATGATGTTGCTTGGCAAGGTACAGTATTTGCCTTACTGTCAACTTCTAAAACATGTATGAGTTCATCCAACTGACTGAGCTCTGATAACACATGAAATGCTAGTTACAAAAAATTCTGAGGAATTGAATTTTTCAGTTTTCAGCCTTTGCAGTATAGCATGAGGAGGGATGAACATTGTGTATCAAATAACTATATGTTCTACAATGGATTTTATTTCATAATTTTGTTATTGTGTGCTACATGATATTCATATCTTCCTAAATATATAATAACTATATAACCACTTGATAATGGCTAATTGAGATAACATTATTGTAGAAGAAGAAAATATGTTAAATCAAAGACTGTTTAGGTCTAGTCATACCTTTGTTCTAGTTATGCTTATTTTGTTTGTTTAATGATGAAAGCAGTCACTTAGCTTCCTTAGGTCACATTTAATTTGAGATTTTATAAATGCTATCTTGAGCACTCTCCTGACTTACTATTCTATAATTTCAAGACTGATTGAACAATATCTTGTTCAAGTAGCCAGCTTCTCTGCTTGATAGGAGAAAATTGTGTTTGAGTATTAAATGTGTATTGTGTATTTCATTTCAAAGGATACTGAAGGAGAGATTTGAGAGACACACAACATTGACATTTTTATTTTTCTCCGATGATAGGTAGACAATGGAAGTGCTTTGTCTCACTGCTGTTTTAATGACTCTAACAAGTAACATGAAGCACTCACAATAAAAACTGTGTTGCTAAGTCCTATTCTTTATGACTTAGAGAAGGTCAATACAATTCTGAATTTTCCCCAATACAAAATAGTACTCTCTTGACTTTCTTTTTTACAGTATGCTCTCAGCCATTGATCCTTCACTTAGAATGATGGATATTCCCTATCTTTTCTATCACTGGCAGCTAGTCCTTAAACAGATGGGATTCCAATCACTCCCTGTGAATGGTCTCTCTAAATAACTACCTGTCGACTGAGTGTAACTAGATTTGGAAACTGATGCCTGTATTATTGCATGATAAGATAGTTGGCTTGAGTGTTATGGTAATTCTAAGAATAAACTTGGCAATACAAAAAACCACATTTTAAGTGTCAATTTCTAGTATGCAAGTATGCATCTTTTCTGATTTCATCTGGAATGGTATAATTGGAAATGTTTTCTTGTATCAATCCTAAATTAACTCCACTTCCAGACTGTCTAAAGAAGCAAACTGGGATTCTCTACTTCAGATAATAATTGCATTCTTCAACCCACAGAAAACAGTCAAACTTAACTGTCAATAAAGATGCTTAAAATAAAATCTTGCAAACAAATTTTTACAAAAGTACAAATTTGAATGACATTTCTTATCAAAATTCTCACATATATACTCAAGCTTTCTTTTATGAAACTACTAATGGGGGTTAAAGATATTTACTAAGTCTCTAATTGATGCCAAATTATACAGAATAAATAAAATTTGTAAATATGCTAAAATTCAAATATATGTATGGCACAGGTTCAAAAATATAGGCCACAATTTGATAGCATTTCTTTGTAAAATTGTAAATACAATATAACAAAAATATTCATTGACGTGTATCTTATATATGTGGGTTTGATCCCTGGAGCAGGAAGATCCCCTGGAGAAGAAAACAGCAACCCACTCTAGTATTCTTGTCTGGGAAAATCCATGGACAGAAAAGCCTGGCAGGCTACAGTCCATTGTGTCACAAAAGAGTCTAATACAACTTAGTGACTACAACAACAACAATATCTTATATCTCATGTCTAATTTAAGTATAAAGAAAAAAAAATATTCTCAAATTTTGAATCATTTGACCTTTGATATTATTTCTTAAAAGTGTCTTGTATCCTACACACAATTATTTTCTAGCTCAACTGACATTATTGACTTTTGCAAAACATGTTTCTATGTTTGCTTTGTTTTTAATTTTTATTACAGTGTAGTTGCTTTAAAACATTGTGTCAGTTTCTATTGTATAGCAAGTTGAAATTGTTATATGTATACATATATCCTTTCCTTTTTGGATTCCTTTCCCATTTAGGTCACCACAGAGCATTGAGTAGAGTTCCCTGTGCTATACAATATGTTATTAGTCATCTATTTTATGGGATACCCAGGTGGCACAGTGGAAAGTAATTTGCCTGTCAGATTTGAGTTTGATCCCTGGGTCAGGAAATGGCAACCTGCTGTAGCATTCTTGCCTGGGAAAATCTCATGAAAAGAAAAGACTGATAGTCTACAGTCCCTGGGGTCACAAGAGTTAGACACGACTGAGTGACTGAACACATACACACATCTATTTTATGCATAATATCAATAGTGGTGGTGTTTTTCAGTCACTCAGTGATGTCCAACTCTTGGCAACCCCATGGACTGCAGCATGTCAGGCTTCCCTGTCCTTTGCTATCTCTCAGAACTTCCTCAAACTCATATCCATTGAGTCAGTGATGTCATGCAACGATCTCATCCATTGTCATCCCTTTTTCCTCAAACCCTTAATCTTTCCCAGCATCAGGGTATTTTCCAATGAGTTGACTCTTCCTGTCAGGTAGCCAAAGTACTGGAGCTCCAGTTTCAGCATCATTCCTTCCAATGAATATTCAGGATTGATATCCTTTAGGATTGACTGATTTGATCTCCTTGCTGTCTGAATATCAATAGTGTATATACATCAATTTCTCAATTCATCCCCTCTTTTCCCTCTTGGCACCCATATATTTGTTCTCTGGTAATTTTCTGAAGTTGTCTAGCGAAAGTGAAAATGAAAGTCTTTCAGTTGTGGCTGACTCTTTGTGACTCCATGGACTATAGTCCATGGAATTCTCTAGGCTACAATACTGGAGTGGGTAGCCTTTCCCTTCTCCAGGGGATCTTCCCAACCCAGGAATTGAACAAGGGTCTCCTGCACTGCAGGCAGATTCTTTACTAACTGAGCTATCAGGGAAGACCTGAAGTTGTCTATAACTGATATAATTTAACCCCTTCTCCATCTAAAAGTAATTTTCTATTTTATGCCAATGCTGCAAGCTGTTTTATAGCTGGTCCACCTTACAATATTCAACTCTGTTAAAAAATCATTAAAATTTTCCTATGAAACATTTAGTTCTAATTTTACACATATAATTTGACATATTCTTTTTTGATGGCTGAAAGCTTACCAAATTTATTATATACTTGTTTAAAGTGTCTCAGTATATTTCACTTTATTTTATTTAATTTTAACCTAACAAACAAAATGCTTTCTTATTTTGTTCTGCCACAGTAAATAAGAAAGTTTCCATTACTCATGAAATGTGCAAATGTCTTATTCACATATCTCTTCCTTTAATGTTCTGACTGTAGCACTAACTTCTATATCCCTATTCAATTCTGTATCAGAAGTTTGTTTTAAATTTACAAATCTGACTACATGAGAAAAATAACTTACTTACATTTTAATTAAATCAATATACTAAATATTTGCAAAATAATAAGTATTTATAAATATAATATTAAATCTGTAACACTTTAGGTATGTATCACCAAATCTATGCTTATCTACATAAATGATTCGTATAAGCACATTAGCATGTTAAATAAGTATATTTAAAATACAATTCAAATTGAAGCAAAACATTGATACTTACTAGAGCAGTGCTTTGTTGATAAATATTACAATACAACCATCTGGGTGACAGTCACTCAACTGTGTCCAATTCTTTGTGACTCATGGACTGTAGCCTGCCAGACTCTCCTGTACATGAAATTCTCCAGACAAAAGTACTGGAGTGGGTAGCCATTTCCTTCTTCAGAAGAGCTTCCTAACCCAGGGATAGAACCCAGCTCTGCATTCCAGGCAGATTCTTTACTGTCTGAGCCACCAGGAATGCAATGATTAAAATGAAATGTAGTCATACCAAAACAATAAATTTGTGTTTAATTAAAAAACTATTTTATAAAATCTCAGCCTTAAAATTTAAATTAAATTAATAACAATAAAATAAAATAGAAAATTCTATTCCTCAGTCACACTAGCAGCATTTCTAGTGCTCACTGTTCTCATGTACCTAGCAGCTATTGCATCAGACAACACAATCTTAGACTAATAGATGAATACAAGTAGATTTGTAAGATATTTTATAAATTAATAAAATAAAGATTGTATTACTCTACTCACTACAGTCACTTCTTTAATTCATTTTTATTGTTTCATAAATATAACTATTTTCATACTTCTGATAGGGGGATGATAATCTTTGCTTTACTTAGTCATCTTCAAAGATCTAAAGTATGCATTGTTATTGAGTTCTAAAATGTATTGATAAGAAGCATTAAAATGCACAGAAGAAGAAAAATATCTCTGGGGGAGAGGTCATGATGGCAGAGTAAGAGGATATGTAGCTCAAATACCCCCCACAAATGCATAAAAAATGACATCTACATGTGAAACAATTGTCACAGAAAACCGACTGGAAACTGACAGAAACAACCAAAGCTGCAGGAAAGATACTCACATACCTGGGTGGAACAAAAAAGCAACAACAAAAGGGAGACATCAGAACCGGCTAGTGGCTTTGGGAGGGATCTATGAAGTAGGGAGTGTCCACACTGGTAGTTCCTTCCTCTGCAGTAACCCTCTTACCCCCCAGCTTGCTGGGATGTCTGGGGCATTGACTCTGTTTTTGAGGAGTGTTCACCTGCCAACTTACTAGCAATCAGGGCAGAGAGAGACCAACACCGACAGCTGCCACCTGACTACACTTCACAGCCAGAAATTCATGTTGAATGAGGTTGCAAGCTGGGAGAGGATTGGTTATATCTGCATGGAGACAGGTAGAAGGCTTAGATCTGAGCTACCATTGTTAATGAGCTGAAGTTGAGCCACAGGCCCACCAATGGAGCCCCATTATCAGCACAGCACAGACTAGGACATGTGTTCACCAGTAGGGTATGATTCTTAAAGCAGGAGACTTTGTGAACATGCACATGACAGGGACAGGCTGATAACTGAGCCCATTATCCCTCCCTGCAGCAGTGGATTTTGTTGGCACACACACAAAGTGACAGGTGGCATCAAAGAATTGCACATCCCTGGTGTTAGACAGCCCTTGAGGAGGAGTACACAGTGGTTCCTCACTTGATGGGAATGCTCCAGTACGTCTGCCTCACATAGCAGCTTAAGGGTGGATCTAGAGCAAACAGATATGGGAAGAGGCCTTACATAGAGGCCTCTGTCCCCAGGCAGGTCCCAGGTCAACATCCAGGTAGGCTCTGGTCACCAAAACACCATTGAAACTCCTATCGAGGTGATAACAGCCAATACACTCTGAAGAAAGACATGACAGGCATCCATATGAAAAGCAGCCCTCACCCCAAAAGTATTGGACTCACACTGTCTACACAGTGACATTCCCACAAAATAACACCCTGTCATGTCCACATAGAAAACTGTTTTTCCTAAATTCATAGAGACGGAAAAGGTAAGTAACATGAAAAAGGAGAGAAACTACTCTCAATTAAAAGAACAGACAAATCCCTTGAAAAAAACATATAATGAAATGGACATCACCAGACTAATAGCACTCAAGTTCAAAAAGGAAGTAATACAAATGCTAGAGGTATTAAAAAAGGTTATCAATAGGAATACAGATCACTGAAACAAGGAACTAATAACTATAAAGAGGAACCAATCAAAATTAAGCAAATCAATTCCTGACATATAAGCCAGTCAAGAAGTAACTAATAGCACACTAAATAATACAAAAGAACAAATAAGTCATCTGGAAGATAGAATAATGGAAATCATGCAATCAGAACAGCAGAACAAAAGAGAAATGGAAAAAGAAAACAAAGTAGAAAGGCTATGGGATAATATAAAACGTGCCGGACTATACATAATAGGGAGGTTTCCCTGGTGGCTCGGATGGTAAAGAGTCTGCATGCAATGCAGGTGCAGGCTCAATCCCTGGGTCAGGAAGATCTCATGGAGAAGGGAATGGCAACACATGTCAGTGTTCCTGTTGGAGAACTCCATGGACAGTCTGGCAGGGTACTGTCCATGGAGTCGGAAATAGTCAGACATGACTGAGCGACTTTCACTCACTCACTCATACATAACGGGGATTTCAGAATGAGAAGAGAGAAAGAAGGGGATCAAAAATGTATTTGAAGTAATCATGGTTAAAAATTTCCTAAACCCAAAGAAGGAAATAGATCCAGGTATAGGAAGTACAGAGGGTCTCAAACAAAATGAACTCAAATAGATCCACAGCGAGATATAATTAAATTGTCCTGACTTAAATGGCATAATTAAAATGGCAAAAGATGGACATAGAGAAAATTCTAAAGGTAGCAAGAGAAAAACAAAGAGTCAGTTACAAGGAAATCCCCACAAGTTTATCAACTGATTTCTCTGCAGAAACTATGTATTGCAGAAGGAAATGACAAGATATATTCAAAGTACTGGGGGGAAAGCCTGAAACGTATGATTTTCTACCCAACAAGATCATCATTTAGAATAGAAGGAGAAATAAAGAATTTCTCAGACAAAGCAAAAACAAAAAAGACTATACCATTAACTCTAACCTAAAATAAATAATGAAATATTTTCTATAGATAGAAAAGAAGCAAGAAAGTGTAGGCAAGGACTGGAGATTACTTAGATAAGTGAATATGAAGGTACAGGAGATCACAAAATAAAAGAACTGGTGATCACTTAAATAAATTAGGGTATAGACTGAGAAACAATCATAGAAATGCATATATTACAATATGTAAAATAGATAACCAGTGCAAGTTTGATGCATGAAACAGAGCACTCAAAGCTGGTGTCCTGGGACAAAATAGAAGGATGGGGGTGGTAAGGGAGGCAGGAGGGGGGTTCATGATGAGTGAACCTGAACACAGGCTCACCCATGGCTGATTCATGTCAATGTATGGTAAAACTCACCACAATATTGTAAAGTAATTATCCTCCAATTAAAATAAATTAATTAAAAATCAAAAAGTTTGCAAAAGTGATTATCAGTTCAGTTTAGCTTGATCACTCAGTCATGTCTGACTGTATGCAACCCCATGGACTGCAGCATGCCAGGCTTCCCTGTCTATCACCAACTCCCAGAGCCTACTCAAACTCATGTCCATCGTGTTGGTGATGCCATCCAACTATCTCATTCTCTATCATACCTTCTCTTTCCACCTTCAAACTTTTCCAGTATCAGTGTCTTTTCCAACTAGTCAGATATTCACATCAGGTGGCCAAAGAATTGGAGTTTCAGCTTTAACATCAGCCCTTCCAATGAATATTCAGGACTGGTTTCCTTTAGGATGGTCTGGTTGGATCTCCTTGCAGTCCAAGGGACTCTCAAGAGTCTTATGCACCATCACAGTTCAAAAAGCATCAATTCTTTGGTGTTCAGCTTTCTTTATAGCCCAAATAGCGCATCCATACATGACTACTGGAGAAAACATAGCATTGAATAGATGGACTATTATTGATAAAGTGATGTCACTGCTTTTAATATGCTATCTAGGTTCATCAGAGCTTTTGTTCCAAGGAGAAATGTCTTTTAGTTTCATGGTTGCACTCACCATCTGCAGTGATTTTGGAGCCCCCCAAAATAAAGTTTGTCACTGTTTCCATTGTTTCCCCATCTATTTGCCATGAAGTGATGGGACCAGATGCCATGATATTAGTTTTCTGAAAGTTGAGTTTTAAACCAAATTTTTCACTCTCCTCTTTCACTTTCATCAAGAAGCTCTCTAGATCTTCTTCGTTTTCTGGCAGAATGATCTCTTTTCATTTCAAGGCAAACATTCACTATCACAGTAATCCAAGCCTATGCCCTGACCAGTAATGCTAAAGAAGCTGAAGTTGAATGGTTCTATGAAGACCTACAAGCCTTCTAGAACTAACACCTAAAAAAGATGTCCTTTTCATTATAGGGGACTGGAATGCAAAAGTAGGAAGTCAACAGATATCTGGAGTAACAGGCAAATTTGGCCTTGGAGTACAGAATGAAGCAGGGCAAAGGTTAACAGAGTTTTGTCAAGAGAATGCACTCGATATCCAAACACCCTCTTCCAACAACACAAGAGAAGACTCTACACATGAACATCATCAGACGGCCAACAGTGAAATCAGATTGATTATATTCTTTGCAGCCAAAGATGGAGAAGCTCTATACAATCAGCAAAAACAAGACTGGGAGCTGGATGTGGCTCAGATCATGAACTCCTTATTGCCAAATTCAGACTGAAATTGAAGAAAGTAGGAAAAGCCACTAGGCCATTCAGGTATGATCTAAATCAAATCCCTTGCCACTATACAGTGGAAGTGAGAAATAGATCCAAGGAACTAGATCTGATAGACAGAGTGCCTGAAGAACGATGGACAGAGGTTCATGACATTTTACAGGAGACAGGAACCAACAGCATCCCACAAGAAAAAGAAATGCAAAAAAGCAAAATGGCTGTCTGATGAGGCCTTACAAATAGTTGTGAAACTAAGAGACATGAAAGGCAAAAGAAAAAAAAAAAGGATATGCCCATTTCAATGCAGAGTTCCAAAGAATAGCAAGGAGAGATAAGAAAGCCTTCCTCAGTGATCAATGCAAAGAATTAGAGGAAAACAATAGAATGGGAAAGACTAGAGATCTCGTCGAAAAAATTAGAGACACCAAGGGAATATTTTATGTAAAGATGAGCACAATAAGGTACAGAAATGGTATGGACCTAACAGAAGAAGAAGATATTAAGAAGGAATGGCAAGAATACACAGAAGAATAGCACAAAAAAATATTTTCACAACCCAGATAATCACAATGGCGTGCTCACTCACCTAGAGCCAGACATCCTGGAATGTGAAGTCAAGTGGGCTTTAGGAAACATCATTACTAACAAAGCTAGTGGAGGTGATGGAATTCCAGTTGAGCTATTTCAAATCCTAAAAGATGATGCTGTGAACATGCTGCACTCAATAGGCCAGCAACCTGAAAAACTCAGCCATGACCACAGGATTGGGAAAGGTCAGTTTTCATTCCAACCCCAAAGAATGTTCCAACTACCACACAATTACACTCATCTCTTATGCTAGTGAAGAAATGCTTAAAATTCTCTAAGCCAGGGTTCAACAGTATGTGAACCATGAACTTTCAGATGTTCAAACTGGATTTAGAAAAAGCAGAGGCACAGGAGATCAAATTGCCAACATTCAATTGAATGATGGATCATTGTAAAAGCAAGAGAGTTCCAGAAATGCATCTACTTTTGCTTTATTGACTATGTCAAAGACTTTGTGTGCATCACAACAAACTGTGGGAAATTCTTCAAGAAATGGGAATACCAGAACACTCCACCCCCCTCTTAAGAAATCTGTATGCAGGTCAAGAAGCAACAGAACTGGATTTGGAACAACAGAATGTTTCCAAATTGGGACAGGGATATGTCAAGGCTGTATATTGTCACCCTGCTTATATAACTTATATGCAGATTGCATGATGCAAAGTGCCAGGCTGGATGAAGCACAAGCTGGAATCAAGACTGCCAGGAGAAAAAGTTATTATGACTGCAGTTAATAGCAAAAAGTTACACATGAAGATGTATAATAGGATATTTAAAAAAAAAAACAGAATGTGCAGGAGAATAGTAAGAAACATAAACTTTTAGAATGTATCTAAACTTACATAAGTCTAAAGCAAGTAGGTATAGTTATGTTTTAACATAATTGAAAACCAGGCTAGTCACAAATATATACATACACACTATATGTTTATTCAAAAGAAAAACAGAGAAAGTAACCCAAGCATAATACAAAAGAAAACCATAAAACAAAAACAAGAGGAAAAATAAAAAGAAGAAATTAACAAAGGAGGACTACAAAAGCAGCTGGAAAACAAGTTTTGAGATGTCAGTAAATATATGCCTATCAATAACAACTTGAAATGTCAGTGGACTAAATGTCAGGATCAAAATGCACAGAATAGCTGATTGGATTTAAAAAAAAATAACCTACAAAATTCTTCCTTGAAGAGATTCACTTTAGGATGAAAAACATGCATAGATTGAAAGTGAAGGAAAGGTTAAAAAAATGTCATGCAAATATGAATGACTAGAAGGAAGGGTAGCGATGTCCAAATTAGACAAAGAGACTTTAAGACAGAGCCCATAAAGAAAGACAAAGAAAATCACTATACAGTAATAGAAATTAAAACAAGAAGAGGCTTTACATTCTTTAACATATATGTACCTGATATGTTGTTGCTGTCTGTTTCTAAGTCATGTCTCTTTTTGACCCCATGGACTGCAGTATGTCAGACTTCTCTGTCATTCATACCGCCTAGAGTTTGCCCAAATTCATGCCCATTGAATCAGTGGTGCTATCTAACCATCTCATCCTCTGCCATCCTCTTCTCCTTTTACCTTCAGTTTTATCCAGCATCACGGTCATTTCCGATGCGTTGTCTTTTTGCATTAGTTGGTCAAAGTATTGGAACTTTATAAATATTCAGACCTTCCAATGAGTATTAAGGGTTGATTTCCTTAAGGATTGACTGGTTTGATTCCTTTGCTGTCCAAGGGACTCTCCAAAGTCTTCTGCAGCACCGTAATTCAAAAACATCAAATTTTCAAAACTCAACCTTCTTTATGGCCCAACATCCATACATGACCACTGGAAAAACCATAGTTGGACTATGTGAATTTTTGTTGGCAAAGTGATGTCTTAGCTATAGTAGCATTTAATTATGCAAAACAAATGCAACAGACATAAAAGAAGAAACTGACAAGAATCCAAATATAGTAGGAGACCTTATTATGCTACCAGTATCTATGGACAGATCATCAAGACAGAAAATGAACAGGACAACAAAGATACTAAATGTCACAATAGAATAATCAGACTTAATTTACAAGTACAGGTCTCCACATTTAAAAAACCTAGAATGCACATTCCATTTTGAGAACACATGGAACATTCTCTAGAATTGACTATATACTAGGACACAGTACAAGCCTCAACAGATTGAAGAGGACAGAAATTATTTCAAGCATCTTTGTTGACCAAAATGGAATGATACTAGAAATCAAGCACAGAGGAAAAATGGGGGGAGGGGGATTGAATTGATCACATGGAGACTAAATAACGTACTACTTTAAAAAAAAATGGGTCAATGATGACATCAAAGAGGAAATCAGTAAGTACCTTGAGACAAAGGTTCACAAGAATACAATCTTACAAAATCTACAGGCTGTAGCCAAAGCAGTTCTAAGAGGGAAGTTCGTATCAAAATATCTTCCTCCAGAAACAAGAAAAAATTCTCAAATAAACAACCTAACTGACCACCTACGAGAATTAGAAAAATAAGGACAAAAAATAATTCCAAAGTCAGAGAATGATGGAAATAATGAAGATCAGAGAGAAAATAAATAAAATAGAAATAAAAAATAGAAAAGTACAGTAAAACCAAGAGCTATTTTTTTGAAAAGACAAAAATTAAATTGGCATACCTCTAGCCAGGCTCAGTAGGAAGAAAAGAGAAACAAAATAAACAAAAAAATAAATAAAAGAGGTGAAATACCAATCAATACTGCAAAAGTTTTAAAAAATTAAAGAAAATACTACAAACAGTTACATGTTAGCAAATTGGACAATCTAATTTTTAGCAATATACAGGCTGCCAAAATTGAGTCAAGAAAAAGTAGATAATTTGAATAGACTTATCACTAGAAGTGAAATAGACTCTGTAGTTTATAAAATACTCTACAAACCAAAGTCCAGGATTAGAGGGCTTCACTAGGGGCATCTACAAAATATATAAAGAAGAACTTATACCTATCATTCTGAAACTATTCCAAAAGCTTGAAAAGGAGAGAACACTCCCATATCCATTATATGAAGCCACCAAAATTAGACAATGACACTACAAACAGTGGAAATTATAGGCTAATATCTTCAATGAATATGGATACAAAACTCTCTGAAAAATATTAGCAAACCAAATCCAACAATACATAAAAAGGATCCTATGCCATGATCAAGTTGGATTCATCCCAGAGTCTCAAGGATGGTTTAAAATACACAAATCAATAAGTGTGACACACCAAATTGTGTTATTCCACACAATAGATGTCGGGAAACTATTTGATAATATTCAACATCCATTCATGATAAAAAGAAGAAATAGAGAATGTCAATAGGCACATGAAAAGATGCTCCATATTGCTAATTATAGATAAATGCAAATCAAAAGCACACTGATGTATCACCTCACACTGGTCAGAATGACTATCATTAAAGAATCAGTAAATGATAAATCCTGGGGAAAGTGTGAGGAAAAGGGAACCTTACTATATTGTGCTGGGGTGGTATATTGATGCAACTCCTATAGAAAGCATTATGGAGGAACTCTAATAACTAGAAATAGAACTCCCATATGATCCAGCAATTCTACTTCTGTGTGTATACCGAGAAAAGACAAAAACTCCAATTCAAAAAGATTTGGGGTTGACGAAAAGTCATTTGGATCTTTCCACAGTGAGTGAAGTCATTCAGTCATGTCTGACTCTTCACGACTCCATCGACTGTTAGCCTACCAGGCTCCTCTGTCTATGGGATTTTCCAAGCAAGAATATTGGAGTGGACTGCCATTTCATTCTTCAGGAAACCTTCCTGACCCAGGGATTGAACCCAGGTCTCTCTCATTATAGGCAGACACTTTACCATCTGAGCCACCAGGGAAGTCGTGGATCTTTCCATAAGATAGTATAACAAACCCTGAATGAACTTTTGGCCAACACAATACATGAACTCCAATGTTCTTAGTGGTGCTACATATATGAGTCAACACATGGAAACAATCAAAGTTCCCATCAACATATAACTGTCTTAATATGTGGAATACATATCAAGGGACTATCATTCAGGCATAGAGTGAAATATAGCATTTGCAGCAAAAAATGATGAACCTAGAGAAGATGATTCTGTTAAAGTGCTACACTCAGTATGCCAGCAAAATTGGAAAACCCAGCAGTGACCACAGGACTGGAAAAGGTCAGTTTTCATTCCAATCCCAAAGACAAGCAATGCCAAGGAATGTTCAAATTGTGGTACAATTGCACTCATTTCACATGTCAGCAAGATTGTGCTCAAAATCCTTCAAGCTAGGCTTCAGGAGTTGGTGAGCTGAGAAATTCCAGAAGTACAAGCTGGATTTAAAAAAGGCAGAGGAACCAGAGATCAAATTGTCAACATATGCTGGATCATAGAAAAAATAAGTAATTCCAAAAAAATAATTTACTTCTGATTAATTGACTATGCTAAAGCCTTTGACTGTGTGGATCTCAACAAACTGTGGAATATTCTTAAAGAAATGGGAATACCAGGCCACATTACCTGCCTCCTGAGAATCTACATACAAGATAAGAAGTAACATTTAGAACTGGATGTAGAACAACACACTGAAAAAAAAATTGGGAAAGGAATACATCAAGTCTGTATATCGCCACCCTGCTTATTTAACTTATATGCAGAATACATCAGGCAAAATGCCGGGCTGGATGAAGCACAAGTTGGAATCAAGATTGCCAGGAGAAACATCAACAACCACAGATGTGCAGATGATACCACTTTAATGGCAGAAAGTGAAGAGTACCTAAAGAGCCTCTTGATGAATTGAAATAGGAGAGCGGAAAAAACTGTCTTAAAATGCAACATTCAAAAATTGAAGATAATAGTATCCAGTCCCATAACCTCATGGTAAACAGATGGGGAAAATGTGGAAACAGTGTGAGAATTCATTTTCTTGGGCTCCTAAATCAATGCAGACAATGACTATAAACATGAAATTAAAAGGCACTTGCTTCTTGGAAGAATAGGTATGACAAGCCTAGACAGTATATTAAAAAGCAGAGACATAACTTTGCCAACAAAGTTATGTCTAGTCAAATTTATGGTTTTTCCAATTTTCATGTATGGACACGAGAGTTCGACCATAAAGAAACCTGAATGACAAAGAACTGACGTTTTTGAATTGTGGTGTTGTAGAAGACACTTGAGTCCCTTGGACCAAGATCAAACCAGTCAATTCTAAGGACTATCAACCCTGAATATTCATTGGAAGGACTGATGCTGAAACTGAAGCTCCAATATTTTGGCTAACTGATGTGAAGGTCTGACTCATTTCAAAAGACCCTGATGCCTGGAAAGGGTGGGGGTAAGAGGAGAAGGGGGCAACAAAGTAAGAGATGGTTGAATGGTATCTCTGACTCAATGAACATGAATTTGAGCACACTAATGGAAAGACTGAATGACAGAAAAGCCTGGCATGTTGCAGTTTATCGGGTCTCAAAAAGTCAGACATGACTCAGTGACTGAACAATAACAAGAGGTAATACTTAGGAAAATAAATCAGGTCAAGAACAAAAATACTACATGATGTCACTCACCCTCTTCCAACAACAGAAGAGAAGACTCTACACATGTACATCACAAGATGGCCAACACTAGATGCAGATTAATTATAGTCTTTGCAGCCAAAGATGGGGAAACTCTATACAGTCAGCAAAAGCAACATCAGGAGCTGACTGTGGCTCAGATCATGAACTTCTTATTGCCAAATTCAGACTTATATTGAAGAAAGTGCGGGGAAAAAACTACTCCATTCAGATATGACCTAAATAAAATCCCTTATGATTATACAATGGAAGTGAGAAATAGATGTATAGGACTAGACTTGATAGATAGAGTCCCTGAAAAACTATAGACAGAGCTTTGTGACATTGTACAGGAGACAGGGAGCAAGACCATCCTCAAGAAAGAGAAATGCAAAAAAGTAAAATGGCCATCTGAGGAGGTCTTACAAATAGCTGTGAAAAGAAGAGAAGTGAAAAGCAAAGGAGAAAAGGAAAGATATACCCATTTGAATGCAGACTTCCAAAAAATGGCCAAGAGAGATAAGAAAGCCGTCCTCAGTAATCAATGCAAAAATACAAGGGAAAATAATAAAATGAGAAAGACTAGAGATCTCTTCAAGAGAATTAGAGATACCAAGGGAACATTTCATGCAAAAATGGGCTCAATAAAGGACAGAAAAGTTATGGACCTAACAGAAGCAAAAGATATTAAGAAAGGTGGCAAGAATGCAAAGAAGAACCATTCAAAAACGATTTTCACAAACCAGATAATCACGATGATGTGATCACTTACCTAGAGCTAGACATTTTGGAATGTGAAATCAAGTGTGCCCTAGGAAGCATCACTACAAACAAAGCTAGTGGAGGTGATGAAATTACGGTTGAGCTATTTGAAATCCTAAAAGATGCTGCTGTGAAAGTGCTGAGCTCATTATGTCAGCAAATTTGGAAAACTCAGCAGTGGCGACTGGATTGGAAAAGGTCAGTTTTCATTCCAATCCCAAAAAAGACAATGCCAAAGAATGCTCAAAAAACCACACAACTGCACTCATCTCACATGCCAGCAAAGTAATGATCAAAATCTCCAAGCCAGGCTTCAACAATATGTGAACCGTGAACTACCAGATGTTCAAGCCAATTTTAGAAAAGGCAGAGGAACCACAGTTTAAATTGCCAACATCTGCTGAATCATCAAAAAAGCAAGAGAGTTCCAGATAAATATCTATTTCTGCTTTATTGACTGCCATAGCCTTTATGTGGATCACAATGAACTGTGGAAAATTCTGAAAAAGATGTGAATGCAAGACCACCTGACCTTCTTCTTGAGAAACCTGTATGCAGATCAGGAAGCTACAACTAGAACTGCACAGGGAACAACAGACTGCTTCCAAATACAAAAAGGAATAAGTCAAGTCTTTGTATTGTCCCCTTGATTTTTTAACTTATATGCAGAGTACATCATGAGAAACACTGGGCTTTAGGAAGCACAAGCTGGAATCAAGATTGCTGGGAGAAATATCAATAACCTCAGATATGCAGATGACACCACCCTTATGGCAGAAAGAAAAGAACTAAAGAGTCTCTTGATGAAAGTGAAAGAGGAGAATGAAAAGGTTGCCTTACAGCTCAAGATTCAGAAAACTAAGATAATGGCTTCTTTCCCCATCACTTCATGGGGAATAGATTGGGAAACAGTGGAAACAGTGTCAGACTTTATGTTTTTGGCCTCCAAAATTACTTCAGATAGGGACTGCAGCCAAGAAATTAAAAGACACTTGCTCCGAGGAAGGAAAGTTATGACCCAGCTAGACAGAATATTAAAAAGCAGAGACACACTTTGTCAAAAAAGTCCCATCTAGTCAAGGCTATGATTTTTCCAGTAGTCATGTATGGATGTGAGAGTTGGACGGTGAAGAAAGCTGAGCACCGAAAAATTGATGCTTTTGAACTGTGGTGTTCGAGAAGACTCTTTAGAGTCCCCTGGACTGCAAGGAGATCCAACCAGTCCATCCTAAAGGAGATCAGCCCTGGGTGTTCATTGGAGGGACTGTTGTTGAAGCTGAAACTCCAATAATTTGGCCACATGATGCAAATAACTGACTCATTTGAAAAGACCCTGATGCTGGAAAAGATAGAGAGCAGGAGGAGAAGGGGACAACAGAGGATGAGATGGTGGGATAGCATCATCAACTCAATGGACATGTGTTTGGGTAAACTCTGGGAGTTGGTGATGGACAGGGAGGCCTGGTGTACTGAAGTCCATGGGGTTGCAAATAGTCAGACACAACTGATTGATGAACTGAACTGATATGTGTAATTTATAATAGAATATAAGCTATTATATTGACATATGAAAAACAGAAACAGACTCAGGCATAGAAAATATTTATGTTTATCAAAGGGACAAAGGAAGGCAAGAGAGACAGATGAGGAATGTGGGACTGACTAATAAAATCTACTCTACAAAAGATAGCTAAGCAATCAGGATTTATTTTATAGCAAAAGGAAATGTATTCAATATCTCATAGTAACCCATAATGGAAGATAATCTGAGAATATATAGCTGGATCACTTTGGAACTCATCTGAAATTAACTCAATGTTGTAAATTAACTATAATTCAATTTAAAAAAAGCACAACATAATTCTAAGAACACAAATTTAAATTAAGATCGGTTTATAATTTTGTAAGATCTACTTGTGGTCATAGTTAAGCATATGACTCATAAAATGGTATATGTTTCATAAACCATGGATAGGTGTTAACAGGAAAATATTTCAGAATCTGCAATTGTGTAAAATGGACAAAAACCTAGACAATGGTTTGAAATTACTGAGAATGCTCAATATTTTTTTTACCTTTCAAGGATGACAATAGGTAGATAAGCAATCCGAATACTATAGAAAGCAAAAATATGTGAAATCAAAAATATTGACTATGCAATTAAATTTTCTAAATGGGTAGAAAAATACGAAAAGGTTTATTTTTCCAACAAAAAGAAGAAATGCTAAACCTAAAACACATACAAATGAACCATAACTGTATTGCAAAATTGGTTGATTTTCTAACTTTCAATATATTATTGATTGGGAAAAAAGACATTTTCGTAAATATGCATGGAACATAAAATAATTTAAAACAATGTTATTTGTTTTATTACACTTATGAAAAGCAACAGTCTTAATTTTAGATACATAGCATAACTATTCAATTTAGATACAGATGACTTCACTAATCAGTAAGTATATCATATTTAAGAATGTTGTTAATATCAAGGAATTAACTAGGAAGCAACTGCTTAAAAAGTACAATGCATTTGGGGACCATTAAAAGAATTCTTCGAAGACTGGAATGGCAGCCTACTTTTGCCTGGAGAATCCCATGGACAGAGGAGCCTGCTGGGCTGCAGTCCATGGAGTCGCAAAGAATTGGACACGACTGAATGACTTCACTTTCACTTTTCACTTTCATGCATTGGAGAAGGAAATGGCAACCCACTCCAGTGTTCTTGCCTGGAGAATCCCAGGGACGGCAGAGCCTAGAAAGCTGCCGTCTATGGGGTCACTCAGAGTCAGACACCCCTCGCACAACTTAGTAGTAGCAGTAGCAGCAGCAAAGAATTCTTGCACAATTGACTGAATTTATTTTAATCACGATGTGTTATTAAGAAAACTGTAAAAGCTACACTTTTGTGCTATCATTTCAGTTCAGTTCAGTTGCTCAGTCATGTCTGACTCTTTGGGACCCCATGAACCACAGCACAGCAGGCCTCCCTGTCCATCAAAAAATCCCAGAGTTTACTCAAACTCATGTCCATTGAGTTGGTGATGTCATCCAACAACCGCATCCTCTGTCATCCCCTACTCCTCCTACCCTCAATCATTCCCAGAATCAGGGTCTTTTCAAAGGAGTCAGCTCCTCCTTTGAAAAAGTACTGAAGTTTCAGCTTCAGCATCAGTCCTTCCAATGAACACTCAGGACTGATCTTCTTTAGGATGGACTTTCTGGCCAAGGGATTTTGAAGAGTATTTTCCAACACCACAGTTCAAAAGCATCAATTCTTTGGGCTCAGGTTTCTTTATATTCCAACTCTCACATCCATACATGACTACTGGAAAAACCATAGGCTTGACTAGATGGATGTTTGTTGACAAAGTAATGTCTCTGCTTTTTAATATTCTGTCTAGGTGGGTCATAAATTTCCTTCCAAGGAGTAAGTGTCTTTTAATTTCATGGCTGCAGTCCCTATCTGCAGTCATTTTGGAGGCCAAAAACATAAATCAGCCACTGTTTCCACTGTTTTCCAATTTATTCACCCTGAAGTAATGGGACTAGATGCCATGATCTTACTTTTCTGAATGTTGAGTTTTAAGCCAACTTTTTCACTCTCATCTTTCACTGTCATCAAGATGCTCTTTGGGTCTTCTTCACTTTCTACCATAAGGGGGGTGTCATCTGCATATCTGAGGTTATTGATATTTCTCCCAGCAATCTTGATTCCAGCTTGTGCTTCTTAAAGCCAAGCATTTCTCATGATGTACTCTACACGTAAGTTAAATAATCAGGGGGAAAATATACAGCCTTTATGTACTCCTTTCCTATTTGTAAACAGTCTGTTGTTTTCTGTCCAGGTCTAACTATTGCTTCCTGACTGGAATACAGATTTCTCAAGAAGAAGGTCAGGTGGTCTGGTATTCCCATCTCTTTCAGAATTTTCCACACTTTATTGTGATCCACACAGTCAAAGGCTTTGGCATAGTCAATAAAGTAGAAATAGATGTTGATCTGGAACTCTCTTGCTTTTTTGATGATCCAGCGGATGTTGGCCATTTGATCTCTGGTTCTTCTACCTTGTCTAAAACCAGCTTGAACATCTGGAAGTTCACAGTTCACATATTGTTGAAGCCTGGCTTGGAGATTTTGATCATTACTTTGCTGGCATGTGAGATGAGTGCAATTGTACGGTTGTTTTAGCATTCTTTGGCATTGCCTTTCTTTGGGATGGGAATGAAAACTGACATTTTTCAATCCAGTGGACATTGCCGAGTTTTCCAAATTTGCCACATAATGAGTGCAGCACTTTCACAGCATCATCTTTTATGATTTTAAATAGCTCAGCTAGAATTCCATCAATTCCACTAGCTTTGTTCATAGTGATGCTTCCTAAGGCACACTTGACTTCACATTCCAAGATGTTTGGCTCTAGGTAAGTGATCACACCATCGTGATTATCTGGTTTGTGAAAATCGATTTTGAACGGTTCTTCTTTGTATTCTCGCCACCTCTTCTTAATATCTTTTGCTTCTGTTAGATCCATACCTTTTCTGTCCTTTATTGAGCCAATCTTTGCATTAAGTATTACCTTGGTATCTCTAATTCCCTTGAAGAGATCTCTAGTTTTTCTCATTTTATTATTTTCCCTTGTATCTTTGCATTGATTGCTGAGGAAAGATTTCTTATCTCTCCTTTTTTTTTTAGAATTTTAGAAGTAATTTATCATGCACAAATATTTTTAAAGAACAGACATCTCCACAATAATTTAGTTGGACTCAACTTTTGTAACTCTGTGCCATTTGGAAATAAAATATAATGCATGTATTTTTTGTTTTATCACCAAAGCACTGTTCTGCTAAACAAACAACTCTCCTGTTTTCTTTCTTTCTTTCTTTTTTTTGTTTACTTTTCTTTACTTTATTGTGTTCGTTTTGCCATACATTGACATGAATCTGCCATGGGTATACATATGTTCCCCTTCAAGAACCCCCCTCTCTCCTCCCTCCCGATTCCCTCTCTCTGGGTCATCCTGGTGCACCAGCCCTGAGCATCAAACCTGGGCTGGTGATTGATTTCACATATGATAATTAACATGTTTCAATGCCGTACTCTCTCCTTTCCATTCTTTGGAACTCTGAATTCAAATAGGTATATCTTTCCTTTTCTCCTTTGCTTTTCACCTCTCTTCTTTTCACAGCTCTTTGTAAGGATTCTTCAGATGATCATTTTGCTTTTTCCCATTTCTCTTTCTTGGGATGATCTTTCTCCCTGTCTTCTGTACATTGTCACAAACCTCCATCCATAGTTCATCAGGCACTCTGTCTACTAGATCTAGTCCCTTAAATCTATTTCTCACTTCCACTGTATAATCATAAGGGATCTAATTTAGGTCATATCCTAATAGTCTAGTGGTTTTTTCTACTGTCTTCAATTTAAGTCTGAGTTTGGAAATAGGGAATTCATGATCTGAGCCACAGTCAGCTCCTGATGTTGTTTTTGGTGACTGTATAGAACTTCTCTATCTTTGGCTGCAAAGAATATAATTGGTCTGATTTTGGTGTTGGCCTTCTGGTGATATCCATATGTAGAGTCTTCTTTTGTGTTGTTGGAAGAGGGTGTTTGCTATGACCAGCACATTCTCTTGGCAAAACTCTATTAGCTTTGCCCTGCTTCATTCTGTACTCCAAGGCCAAATTTGTCTATTACTCCAGGTGTTTCTTGACTTCCTACTTTTGCATTCAATTCCATATAATGAAAAGGACATCTTTTTGGGGGTGTTAGTTCTAAAAGGTCTTCATAAAACCTTCAATTTCAGGTTTCTTTAGCGCTATAGATATGTTCAAATGAAGTTTGATTTTTTTTTAATGAAAGTCAGTGTCTGTGACAATCAAATATTCAAATAGAGCTGATAAGCATCTGGGAGAAATAATCAATTATTAGAGTGAAATGTTACTCTGTTTTCAAGAGGAATATAGATCATTCCACAAATTTGTAAAATGTCAAAGTGTCTTTGAGTAAATAAATTCAGCATTGAAAAAAAAACTGCATGGGATTTGGAAATTAAATGCATTTAACAAAATTTTTCTGTTTGGTTACATTCACTACTGCTTAGCATGAGTGATGGTTAATGGGTTAATCATAGCCTTGAAATTAAGACAAAATCTTATCTAATCAGAAAGCTGATTTTCCTGCATGTTTCAATCCCAAAATTGCCTGCTTTGAAAAATCCAAAATGGGAGCTTATTAAGAAAATAATTTTGTTGTATAATTTGAAGTTAATGTACATTTCATATCCACATTTTCCTGTAGATCGATTACAATAATAACAATACATTATTTTGTAGATAAATTACATATATACACAGGTACACACTCACAGAGGTTAATAAAAACATGGTATCCTTTTTCCATGCTTCCTCTATTCTTCACAGTAGAGAATTCTACTCTTACTGTTTCTAATTCATTCTCCACACAATTGACTGTGAGCTATGACTAATGCAAATCTTATAGTATCTGTTTCATCAATGATACCACCCTGTTTTTGTGATAAAATGAAAGCTCTGCTCAGTTAACCATTTATCTGCAAAGAATTTCTTTCATTTATTTATACTTATATTTATCCTACCTTTACGGTTACATTTATATTATTGTTTCAGAGAGGAAATGGCAGCCCACTTCAGTGTTCCTGCCTGGAGAATCCCATGGACAGAGGAGCCTAGCGGGCTACAGTCCATGGGTTACAAACTGTTGGACAAGACTGAGCAACTAAACCACCACCACCATATTATTGTTTCAGTTTATTTGATATTTTTATCTTTATTAATGGTTTTTGCTGTATCCTCTTGAAATAAGGGGAAGCATGATCAATGCCTCCATTTTTTTTCTCTCACTTTTCTGTAGGGAATTTCCTGCTTAGGTTCCACACTAAATACAGTTTCTATTTTAAAAAATCTGATACTGTACTGCTACTTCTTCCTTCATCACTTTTAACGTATTTTTCAATGTCTGCCTAGATTTATGCTAGATATTATGCTTCTTGGTTATTTATATTTGTGTCACACTGTATGGCTCAGCTGGTAAAGAATCTGCCTGCAATTTGGGAGACCTGGGTTCAACTCCTGGGTTGGGAAGATCTCCTGGCAGAGGGCATGGCAATCCACTCCAGTATTCTGGCCTGGAGAATTCCAGGGACTATACAGTTCATTAAGTTGCAAAGAGTCAGACATGACAGTGATTTTCACTTTCACTTTCATTATTTCTAAACATTAATACAGTGCTTATTTTCAAAAAACATATATGAAATGAAAAGTGACTAAATAAATAAAACGATTCTTGGAAGTCTCAGAAATATCTATCCAGTTCTTAGGTGAGATATCAAACTGTGGCTAGATAAAATAGTTAAATTAATACTTTAAACATTGAATAGTATCATTATTTCATAGAATACATAGATGTTACCAGAAGCATAAGCCTAGGTACTTATATATACTAATTCTTCCTTCCCCAAAAGATCTAGTTATTTTATCTATTTAAATGAGTCAATATAGCAGCCCTGAAACAAACGCAAATAACATGAATGGCAAGAAGATATCTGAAAAAATGGGCTAATGATTCTCTTAACTTAAATTCTATATTATCAGTATTACTAGGTATCATCAAAACTGAATGTGCGTATATACATATATATATACACATACATATATGTATGCACACATGTGCTAGTATATTTACATTTGTAAACTCTTTAAAATTTTTGTATTTGAAATTAACTTGCTGTATGGTAACTTAAATGCATTCTTTATTTAAATACTATTCATGCTATAAAAATAAATCTAGAAACAAATTATAAATAATAATAATTTATCCAAGAAATGTTTCTCCCATTTGTATTTATTCTATTAAATTATATAGTATAAGTATAAATTAACTTCACTGAATGTATACAACTTCATACACTATCTTTTAAACTAGATTTTCCATTGATAAAATGAAGCTAGCAATAGCTATTTGCATAAGAAGACTCCATAAAATTAAAGCCAAGACATGAAGAAAATAAATCATTTAATCTTAAGGACAAAATTAATTGAGACATATTAAGATTCAACTGTGTTGATAACTCATATTAAAATGACTAGTTAAATTGCTTAAAAATGTTTAAATCAAGAGAGATAAGAAAGACTTCTTAAGTGAACAATGCAAATTAATAGAAGGAAACAATAGAATGGGAAAGACTAGAGATCTCTTGAAGAAAATTGGAGATATCAAGGGAACATTTAAAGCAAATTGGACACAATAAAGGACAGAAATGGCAAGGACCTAACAGAAGCAGAAGAGATTAAGAAGAGATAGCTAGAATATGCAGAAGGACTATACAATAAAATGTCTTAATGACTGGGACAACCGCGATGGTGTGGTCACTCACAAAGAGCCAGACATTCTAGAGAGTGAAGTCAAGTGAACTTTAGGAAATATTACTATGAACAAAACTAATGGAGGTGATAGAATTCCAGCTGGCTATTTCAAATTCTAAAAGACGATGCTGTTTAAGTTCTGCACTCAACATGGTAGCAAATTTGGAAAGTTCAATAGTGGCCATAAGACTGGAAATGGTCAGTTTTCGTTCCAATCTCAAAGAGGAGTGATGCCAAAGAATGTTCAAACTACTGCACAATTGCGCTCATTTCACACACTAGCATGGTAAGGCAAAAAATCCTTCAAATTAGGCTTCAATATTATGTGAACTGAGAACTTCCAGATGTACAAAGTGAATTTAGAAAAGGCAGATGAGCAAGACATCAAATTGGCTACGTCTGTTGAATCATAGGAAAAGCAAGGCAATTCCAGAAAAACATCTACTTTTACTACACTGACTCTGCTAAAGCCTCTCACTATGGATCACAACAAACTGTAAAATTCTTAAAGAGATTAGAATACCAGACCACTTCACCTGCCTTCTGAGAAACCTGTGTACATATCAAAAAGTAAGAGTTAGAATCCTACAAGGAATGATGCACCAGTTCAAAATTGGGAAAGGAGTACTTCAAGGGTACATATTGCCACCTTGCTTATTTAACTTATATGCAGAGTACATCATGCAAAATGCTAGGGTTGTTGAAGCACAAGCTGGAATCAAGATTGCCAGGAGAGATATCAACAACCTCAGAGATGCAGATGATACCACTCTAATAGCAGAAAGTGAAGAGGAACTAAAGACCCTCTTGATTACAAAAAAAGAGGGGAGTGAAAATGCTGGCTTAAAACTCAACATTCAACAAGCTAAAATCATATTTGGTCCCATCACTTCATGGCAAATAGTGTTATTCAATCATTTCCGACTCTTTATGACTCCATGGACTATTATATCCCACTAGGCTCCTCTGTTTATGGAATTCTTCAGGAGTGGATTGGCATTCTCTTCTCTAGGGGATCTTCCTGACCCGAGGATTGAACCCAGGTCTCCCACACTGCAGGCAGATTCATTACTGTCTGAGCCAACAGTGGAAACAATAACAGATTTTATTTTCTTGGGCTCCAAAATCACTGTGAATGGTGACTGCAGCCATGAATTGAAAAAACACTTGCGAGGAAGCGAACTAAGATGGCGGAGGAATAGGATGGAGAGACCACTTTCTCCCCGACAAATACACCAAAAGAACATTTAAAAGCCAAACAAACTCCACAAAACAACTTCTAAATGCTGGCAGAGGACATCAGGCACCCAGAAAGGCAGCCCATTGTCTTTGGAAGAAGGTAGGACAAAATATAAAAAGGAAAAAGAGAGGCGAAAAGGGTAGGGACTGAGATCCGTCCTGGGAAGGGAGTCTTAAAAAAGAGAGAGGCTTCCGAACACCAGGAAACATTCTCCCCGGCAGATCTGTGGTGAGTCTCAGAGGGCAAAATAACGAGGAGTGAAAATAGATAAATAATTAAACCCCACAGATTACGTACCTAACTGCAACTCCCAGTGGAGTGGCGGCCCAGGTGCCTCATCCCCCACTAGCAAGCATGGGCTGCTCAGGGAGGAGCAGGCTGCAATGCTGTGGGTGAGGACTGGGACTGAACGCCTGAGGGCAGCCCGAGGGAAGTAGCCTGAGACTACAACCTAGACTTTGGAATATTTTTCCCGGGAAAAACCACCACTAGGCCCGCACACAGAACAAAGGGCTGAGTGAAGCTAGTCAGCTGCACGGAGCTGGTCAGCTGCGAGCTGCGGACAGGCCCATCCCCCGCCGGAGACTGGCAGGCGGGGGCTGCAGGGCACAATTGCGGCCCCAGTGAGGCATCCGCTACCAAACCATGGGCAGAATTATTTGCTAACCAAGAGTTCTTGGGATTCTGGACAGTTGCCACCAGAGATCAGCTCTCCACACACCTGAGAAGGCGCACCCAGTTGCACACCAAGAAAACCATGTGGCTGGGACAGGGGAGGGGAAAAGTCACAGCCCCCAACCGCACTAGGCATCTCAGACCTGGGAAGTGCAGGCAGCCCCAGCGGCTGTCTCAGGCTGCTCCCAGCGAAGCAACCGAGAGCCTGAGCAGTGTGGGTTGGGAAAGCCCACACGCCGTGAGCAGGGGAAAACCCCAGAGTGGCTGAATCACTGTGAGCACATGCCAGTGGCATCTGTTTGCAGTGTTCCTCCCTCCCCACAGCACGGCTGAACAAGTGAGCCTAAAAAAGTGACCACCACCACCCACCTTGTGTCAGGGCAGAAATAGACACTGAAGAGACCAGCAAACAGAAGACGCTAAAATAATCATAGGGAACCACTTTGGAACTGACAGGAGTAACAGGTTAAATCCCTGCAATTAGCACCGACTACATAGTTAGGAGCCTATAGACCTTGAGAAGTACAAGCTGGACCAAGGAACTATCTGAAAATGAACTGACCCTACACTGTACACAACAGCTCCAGAGAAAGCCCTAGATATACTTTTACTATGATCATCTTTTAAATGTTTAAAACTTTTTTATTACTATTTTTTTATTTTTATATTTTAATTTTTTTAATTTTTAAGTCCCCTATAACTTCTTCAGTTTTCGTTTTTACAACCATCTATTACCCAGCCAAAAAAAAAGACCTATTTTTTAAGCAAACTTCATATATATATGTAAGAATTTCAGTGACTCTGTTTTTTATGGTTGTTGTTTGCTTGTTTTTTCTTTTTTCTTCTTTTTCCCTTTTTTTAGTTTTCTTTTCCTTTTTTGTAATTGCATTTTTGAGACTCTAATCTTTACTCTAGATTTTTAATCTTTGCTTTTAATTATTTGTTATCGATTTTGTATCTTTAAGATACAAAATTCAGTACCCATTTTTACTTGGGAGTGAGATTACTGGCTCGATTGCTTTCTCTCTCCATTTTTGGCTCTCCTTTTTTACTATCAGGTCACCTCTATCTCCCTCCTCCCCCTTTTCTTCTCTACCCAACTCTGTGAATCTCTTTGAGTGTTACAAGTTGTGAAGAACACTTACTGGCTGGATCTGTCTCCATCCGACTCCCTCTTTTCTCCCCTGGGCCACTTCTGTCTCCTTCCTCCTTCTTCTCTTTTCGGTATAGCTCTGTGAATATCTCTGATGGATCCAGACTGTGGAGAGCACATAGGGAAGTGATCATTGGGTAGCTCATTCTCTCACCATTTGATTCCTCTCTTCTCCTTCTGGTCATCTCTATCTCCCTCCTCCCTCTTCTCCTGTCCATGTAACTCTGTGTACCTCTCTGGGTATCCCTCACTGTGGAGAAACTTTTCATCATTAACCTATATGTTCTACCATTGGTGCTGTATAGATGGAGGAATCCTGAGGCTACTGTAAGAATAAGGCTGAAAACCAGAGACAGGAGGCCTAAGCCGAAATCCTGAGAATACCAGAGAACTCCTGAATACAGGAGTTAGTTAACTGATAGAAGGTCATCAAACACTCCCATAACTATACTGAACCCAAGCACCACCTAAGGGCCAACAAGTTTCAGAGTAAGATATACCACGCAAATTCTCCAGCAACACAGGAACATAGCCTGGAGCTTCAACACACAGGCTGCTCAAAGTCACACTAAGCCCACTGACATATCAGAACTCTTTACTCGACACTCCGTTGCTCGCCAGAGAGAACAAATCCATATCCATCCACCAGAACACCGACACAAGCTTCCCCAACCAGGAAACTTTGACAAACCACCCATCCAACCCCACCCACAGTGAGGAACCTCCACAATAAAGAGGTAACACAACAATATAAACAAGATGAAAAGGCAGAGGAATACCTAGCAGGTAAAGGAACAGGATAAATACCCTCTGAACCAACAAAAAAAAAAAAAAAAAAAAGGAGGAGATAGGGAATCTACTTGATAAAGAATTCCGAATAATGATAGTGAAAATGATCTAAAATCTTGAAAACAAAATGAGGTTACAGATAAATAACCTGGAGACAAGGATTGAGAAGATGCAAGAAAAGTTTAACAAGGACTTAGAAGAAATAGAAAAGAGTCAAAATACAATGAATAATGCAATAAATGAGATAAAAAAAACATACTGGAGGGAACTAACAGTAGAATAACAGAGATAGAAGACAGGATAAGTGAGGTAGAAGAAAGAACGGTAGAAATAAATGAAACAGAGAGGAAAAAAGAAAAAATAATTAAAAGAAATGAAGACAAACTCAGAGACCTCTGGGACAATGTTAAATGCACCAACATTGGAATCATAGGAGTCCCAGAAGAAGAAGACAAAAAGAAAGACCATCAGAAAATACTTGAGGAGATAATAGTTGAAAACGTCCTTAAAATGGGACAGAAAATATTCAGCCATGTCCAAGAAACCCAGAGAGTCTCAAACAGGATGATCCAAAGGCAAAACACACCAAAACACATATTAATCAAATTAACAAAGGTCAAACACAAAGAACAAATATTAAAAGCAGCAAGGGGAAAACAATAAATAACACACAAGGGGAATTCCATAAAGATAACAGCTGATCTCTCAATAGAAACGCTTCAGGCCAGAAGGAAAAGACAGGACATACTTAAAGTGATGAAAGAAAATAATCTACAACCCCAATTACTGCACCCAGCCAGGATCTCATTCAAATTTGAAGGAGAAATCGAAAGCTTTACAGACAAGCAAAAGCTGAGAGAATTCAGCAACACCAAACCAGCGCTCCAACAAAAGCTAAAGGATCTTCCCTAGACAAGAAACATGGACAGGGTGTATAATCTTGAACTCAGAACAATAAAGTAAATGGCAATGGGATCATACCTATCAATAATTACCTTAAATGTAAATGGGTTGAATGCCCCAACCAAAAGACAAAGGTTGGCTGACCGGATACAAAAACAAGACCCCTATATATGTTGTCTACAAGAGACCCACCTGGAGACAAGGGACACATACAGACTAAAAGTGAAGGGCAGGAAAAAGATATTACATCCAAATAGAGATCAAAAGAAAGCAGGAGTAGCAATACTCAAATCAGATAAACTAGACTTTAAAATAAAGGCTATGAAAAGAGATAACGATGGGCATTACATAATGATCAAAGGATCAGTCCAAGAAGAAGATATAACAATTATAAATATACATGCACCCAACATAGGAGCACCACAATATGTACGGCAAATGCTAACAAGTATGAAAGGGGAAATTAACAATAACACAATAATAGTGGGAGACTTTAATACCTCACTCACACGGATGGATAGATCAACTAAACAGAAAATTAACAAGGAAACACAAACTTTAAATGACACAATAGACCAGTTAGACCTAATTGATATCTATGACATTTCACCCCAAAGAAATGAATTTCACCTGTTTCTCAAGCACACACAGAACCTTCTCCAGAATAGATCACATCTTGGGCCATAAATCTAGCCTTGGTAAATTCAAAAAAATTGAAATCATTCCAAGCATCTTTTCTGACCAAAATGCAGTAAGATTAGATGTCAATTACAGGAGAAAAACCTTTAAAAATTCCAACATATGGAGGCTTAAGAACACGCTGCTGAATAACCAACAAATCACAGAAGAAATAAAAAAGAAATGAAAATATGCATTGAAATGAATGAAAATGAAAAGAAAACAATGCAAAACCTATGGGACACTGTAAAAAGCAGTGCTAAGGGGAAGGTTTATAGCAATACAGGCTTACCTCAAGAAACAAGAAAAAAGTCAACTAAATAACCTCAATTCACACCTAAAGCAACTAGAAAGGGAAGCTATGCAGAACCCCAGGGTTAGTAGAAGGAAAGAAATCTTAAAGATCAGGGCAGAAATAAATGTAAAAGAAACAAAAGAGACCGTAGCAAAAATCAACAAAGCCAAAAGCTGGTTCTTTAAAAAGATAAATAAAATTCACAAACCATTAGCCAGACTCATTAAGAAACAAAGAGAGAAAAACCAAATCAGCAAAATTAGAAATGAAAAAGAAGAAATCACAATAGACAACACAGAAATACAAAAGATCATAAGAGACCATTATCAGAAACTATATGCAAATAAATTGGACAACTTGGAAGAAATGGACAAATACTTAGAAAAGTACAACTTTCCAAAACTAAACCAGGAAGAGATACAAAATCTTAACAGACCCATCACAAGCACGGAAATTGAAACTGTAATCAAAAGTCTTCCAACAAATAAAAAGCCCAGGACCAGATGGCTTCATAGCCGAATTCTACCAAAAGTTTAGAGAAGAGCTAACATCTATTCTACTCACTCTTCCAGAAACTTGCAGAGGAATGTAAAATTCCAAACTCATTCTATGAGGCCACCATCACCCTAATACAAAAACCTGACGAAGATGCCACAAAGAAAGAAAACTACAGGTCAATATCACTGATGAACAAAGATGCAAAAATCCTTAACAAAATTCTAGCAAACAGAATCCAATAACACATTAAAAAGATCATATATCATGACCAATAAGCTTTATCCCAGGGATGCAAGGATTCTTCAATATCTGCAAATCAATCAATGTAATAATACACCACATTAACAAATGGCAAAATGAAAGCCACATGATTATTTCAATAGATGCAGAGAAAACCTTTGACAACATTCAACATCCATTTATGATAAAAACCATCCAAAGAGCAGAAATAGAAGGAAAATACCTCAATATAATAAAAGTTATATATGACAAACACACAGCAAACATTATCTTCAATGGTGAAAAACTGAAAGCATTTCCCCTAAAGTCAGGAACAAGACAAGTGTGCTCACTCTCATCACTCCTATTCAACATAGCTTTGGAAGTCTTAGCTACAGCAATCAGAGCAGAAAAAGAAATAAAAGAAATCCAGATTGGAAACGAAGAAGTAAAATCCTCACTGTGTGCGGACGACATAATCCTCTACATAGAAAACCTAAAGACTCTACCAGAAAATTACTAGAGCTAATCAGTGAAGATAGCAAAGTTGTAGGATATAAAATCAACACACAGAAATCCCTTGCATTCCTATACACTAACAATGAGAAAACAGAAAGAGAAATTAAGGACACAATTTCATTAATTATTGAAAAAACAGAATAAAATACTTAGGAATATATTAACCTAAAGAAGCAAAAGACCTATATATAGAAAACTATAAAACAATGA
>ML664163.1:13581901-13617375 GCA_007570785.1 Antilocapra americana | reverse complement strand
TCATTGTTTTATAGTTTTCTATATATAGGTCTTTTGCTTCTTTAGGTAGATATATTCCTAAATATTTTATTCTTTTCATTTCGATGGTGAATGGAAATCAAAGGATCATAAGAGACTATTATCAGAAACTATGTGCAAATAATATGGACAACTTGGAGGAAATGGACAAATACTTAGAAAAGTACAAGTTTCCAAACCTAAACCAGGAAGAGATAGAAAATCTTAACAGACCCATCACAAGCACGGTAATTTAAACTATAATTAGAAGTCTTCCAACAAACAAAAGCCCAGAACCAGATGCTTTCACAGCTGAATTCTACCAAAAATTTAAAGAAGAATTAAACCTATCCTACTAAAACTCTTTCAAAAACTTGCAGATTAATGTAAAATTCCAAACTCATTCTATGAGGCCACCATCACCCTAATACCAAAACCTGATAAAGATGCCACAAAAAAAGAAAACTACAGGCCAATATCACAGATGAACATAGATGCAAAAATCCTTAACAAAATTCTAGCAGACAGAATCCAATAACTCATTAAAAGGATCATATATCAGGACCAAGTAGGCTTTATCCCAGGGATGCAAGGATTCTTCAATATCCACAAATCAATCAGTTAATACACCACCTTAACAAATTGAAAAACAAAAGCCACATGGTTATTTCAATTGATGCAGAGAAAGCCTTTGACAACATTCAACATTCATTTATGATAAAAACTCTCCAAAAAGCAGAAATAGAAGTAACATACCTCAACATAACAAAAGCTATTTATGACAAACCCACAGCAAACATTACCCTCAATGGTGAAAAAGTGAAAGCATTTCCCCTGAAGTCAGAAGCAAGACACCATTACTATTCAACATAGTTATGGAAGTCTTAGCCACAGCAATCAGAGCAGAAAAAGAAATAAAAGAAATCCAGATTGGAAAAGAAGAAGTAAAATCCTCACTGTTTGCAAATGACATTATCCTCTGTATAGAAAACCCCAAAGACTCCACCAGAATATTAATAGAACTTATCAATGAATATAGTAAAATTGCAGGATATAAAATCAACACACAGAAATCTCTTGCATTACTATACACTGACAATGAGAAAACGGAAAGAGAAATTAAGGCAACAATTCCATTCACCATCAAAGCACATTTTAATCTCTACAGCTGAGATGGTAAAGACTCTGCCTGCAATGCAGGAGACCTGGGTTCAATCCCTGGGTTGGGAAGATCCCTGAAGAAGGGAATAGCAACCCACTCAAGTATTCTTGATTGGAAATTCCCATGGACAGAGGAGCCTGGCGGGCAACAGTCCATAGGTCATAAAGAGTCAGACACTGCTGAATGACTCTCTCTTTCTCTCTCTCACACACACACACACAGTTGAATGCTGGCAGTTGGACAAGGGCATTTTCCACTCCCAAAGTAACAAGATCAAATGGTGGTGAGGTCCTTGGTGAAGTTTCCAAACACATGAAGTGAGGATGTTAGAAAACAAGCATTCCTAGCAGTATAAGTTCTCTGGATTTAGTGCCATAGCTTGATGTTCTACACATTGATCCCTCTCTCTAATTCTCAGTCTCTGAAAGTTGGAGTAGATAATCATAAATAACTTCATCTAGTAACCAAAGATTTTTTTTTTAAGCTAAATTGTGTTTTTATATTCAAAGTATTCAGTTCAGTTCAGTTACTCAGTCATGTCCGACTCTTTGCGACCCCATGAACTGCAGCACACCAGGCCTCTGTGTCCATCACCAGCTCCTGGAGTTTACCCAAACTCATGTCCATTGAGTCGGTGATGCCATCCAACCATCTGATCCTCTGTCGTCCCCTTCTCCTTCTGCCCTCATTCTTTCCCAGTATCAGGGTCTTTTCAAATGAGTCATCTCTTCCCATCATGTGGCCCAAGTATTGTAGCTTCATCTTCCACATCAGTCCTTCCAATGGACACCTCTGACTGATCTCCTTTGGGATGGACTGATTGGATCTCCTTGCTGGCCAAGGGACTCTCAAGAGTCTTCTCCAACACCACAGTTCAAAGGCATCAATTCTTCAGTGCTCATCTTTATAATCCAACTCTCACATCCATACATGACTACTGGAAAAATCGTAGTCTTGACTAGACAGAACTTTGTTAGCAATTCAAAGTATATTCAAGGTCATAATCTAATCTATTCTGTTTTTATTTATGTGTTTTCTTATATATATATTATTTCAAAATGCTATACATAATCAGAACATTCCTTGATTCTGGGTCATATTATCAATGAGACTGCTTTTCCTTTCACTAGCTTTATTTTTGTAAAAATTTTTTCTGTCCCCTTTGTGAGATCAATATCCAGCATTTATTTATTTATACTAAATAAAAAAAAATTATGAATAACATGACATTAGGTAATTAAAATTTTTAAACTCTAAAGGATCACATTATTAGACTATTAGGTTTTCTGTAGGTGACAATTCATTTAATAAAGCTGAAAAATATGAAGATTAGGTAATTTCTAAAACATGATGAACATTTAGAAAAATGAGTAAGAGGGATAGAGAATATTGAAATATAAAATATTTTTAAAACAATAATTATTCATACACCTATAGTCAGTTAATCTAAGACAAAGGAGCTACATATATACAATGGATAAAAGTATCTTTGACAAGTGATATTGAGAAAGCCGGACACCAAAATATAAATCCTTAAAATTAGAACATTTCTTCATGCCATACTCAAAAATAAACTCAGGATAGTTTAAAGACCTAAATGTAAGACATGACACCATAAAACTCCTAGAAGAAGACAGAGACAAAACCTTGTTGGACATAAATCATAGCAATATTTTCTTAGATCAATTTCCAAAGGTAAAATAAAAACATTTTTTTTTAAAAGGAGACCTAGTCAAACTTTAAGTTTTCTGCACAACAAAGAAAACCATAATCAAAATGAAAAGATAACCTATGGGATGGGAGAAAATATTTGCATACAAGGGCTTCCCTCATAGCTCAGTCGGTAAAGAATCTGCCTGGAATACAGGAGACCCAGCCTCAATTCCTGGGTTGGGAAGATACCCTGGAGGAGGAAATGACAATCCACTCCAGTATTCTTGTTTGGAGAATCCCATGGACAGAGGAGCCTGGAAGGCTACAGCCCTTGGGATCTGCAAGAGTCAGGCATGACTAAGCAACTAAACCAACCAACCAACAGACCAACAAAAACTTAATTTCCAAAATATAGAAATATAACTCAACATCAAAAAATAACCAATGCAATCAAAATAATAGGCATAAGACATAAACATATACTTCTCCAAAGAAGACAAACAGATGGTCAACAAGCACATGGAAAGATGCTCCATATCACTAATTATTCAGTTCAGTTCAGTCTCTCAGTTGTGTCCGACTATTTGCAGCCCCATGAACCGCAGCACACCAGGCCTCCCTGTCCATCACCAACTCCCAGAGTTTACCCAAACTCATGTCCATTGAATCGGTGATGCCGTCCAACCATCTCATCCTCTGTCTTCCCCTTCTCCTCCTGCCCTCAATCTTTCCCAGCATGAAGGGTCTTTTCAAAACAGTCAGCTCTTCTCATCAGATGGCCAAAGTATTGGAGCTTCATCTTCAACATCAGTCCTTTCAATGAACACTCAGGACTGATCTCCTTTAGAATGGACTGGTTGGATCTCCTTTCAGTCCAAGGGACTCTAATTATTCACTAATTACTAATTAGTAAATAATTCACTAATTATTAGAGAAATGCAGATCAAAACCACAGTGAGGTATCATCTTACACTTAGAATAGCTTTTATCAAAAAGTCTACAAATAATAAGTACCGGAAAAAATGTGGAGAAAAGAGAACCCTCCTACACTGTTACTGGGAAAGCAGATTGGTAGAATGACTATGAAAAACAGTATAGAGGTTATTTAGAATACTAAATATGACCTTTCATATGATCCAGCAATCCCAATCCTGGGTATATATCTGAAAAAACAAAATCACTAATTCAAAAAGACACTCCAATATTCACAGTAGCCCTGTTTACAATAGCCAAAACACAGAAACAACAGAAGTCTCCATCAACAGACAACTAGCTGAAGAAGATATATATATATATACATACACAGTGCACTATCACTCAGCCTTAAAAAAGAAATGAAATATCACCATTTGCAGGAGCATGTATGAGCCCAGAGAAGATCACACTTAGTGAGGTAAGTTGGACAGAGAAAGACAAATATTATATGATATTTCTTATATGTGGAATCTAAAAAATAATGCAAGTGAATGAATACACAAAACAAGAAGCAGACTCACAGACACAGAAAACAAACTCATCATTACCAAAGGGGAAAGTGAGGGGAGGGGAGGGATAAATTAAGAGTATGGGATTAAGAGATAAAAACTGCTTAACATAAAATAGGTAAGCAACAAGGAGTTACTGTATAGCACAGACTATATTCAATCTTTTGTAATAGCCTGTAATGGGAAACAATCTGAAAGAAAATTTATATAATTGACTCCTTTGCTGTACCTGAAACTAACACAACATTGTAAATCAACTATACATCAATATAAAATAAAGAAAAACAGAATTATTGAGTGAATATCAAACTGTCCAGATATTTCATCTAAATATGGCATAATTATGTCCCAGTCAAGTTTTCTGACCCTAAATCCTTTATCTGTCTTGAAAGAGATAAGCAATTTCATATGTTGGCTACTGTTAAATTTTTGAAGAACTGTTGAAAAACTATAACATGCAAGACTATCCAAGGTGCTTCTCTAAGTATATTTATTTATTCTTGCAGTTATTATATTGTTCAAACTGCTTAAAATTAGATTAAAACAATAATTGAAACATCATATCTTGTCTTTCCAAGTAATGGACATGTATTCATTCAAGGAAAGCATCTCCAACATCATTCCAAATATCTAACCTTAAAATGTAGGTCTGTCAGTTTAGAATCATCATTTCCCTTGCCCAGAAACAACTGATAGGGCATCCACAAAAAACATGAACTCCAGACAACTTTGGAAGAAATAGAATAAGACAAAAAATTATTATGTAGCCATCATGATTGCCAAGAAGGCCAGAGGACCAAGCTTGAGTAAAAACAGAAATTAATACCGGCTAGATACAGTGGAAACATACAAAGTCATCCTAATCCTAGGATAGCTATTAGGATTGCCATACAATTTTCTATGTAACCCTTGCTGTTGCACAGCTAAATTCTCAATTCTGATATTACTGTTATGGATAACTTTTAACCATCTGACATCAGGATGGTTTTCCCTTCTCCAGACCTAATATCTCTATTTCAGGCAGGAGAGAAACTAAGGACATATATTCTATTACCTTCCAATACTGAATCAGTGCTGTAGCTCTTTCCATCAAAAGGTGTAATAAATTTTTCCATCCTTTATCTTGGTCAGGTTTTGGCATACATTATGAGAAGCAGAGCATCAAAAATGTCTGCACGAATAAAAGAGATATACAGGCTGCAGTTTGTTTGGTACACATCTTTTATGAAGTAGGAATACAGAAAAGATAAAAATGTGAAATGGGAGGGAAATGATGAAGGAAAAATAAAACAAAAAAGAAATGTCATTACACAAGGTGTAACAATTCTAATATTACTGCATGGTTTAATTAAAATAGTCCTATATTTTAAAGAATAAATCTTTCTTATATTTTTTTAAGTATTTTTGTGGATTAAAAATTATCAAATTCTATTTTTCTACTTTTTGAAATCTGATGGGAATGAGATGATAAGTCTTCTTTTGGATAAAATTTTACTAGAATATTGACTGCTAACAGTAAACTTATGTGACAAGAACCAAAGTGCCATGGAAGCTTAGTTTGCAACAATTTCACGAGAGAAAGAATATTGTGTCAACCTATTCCTTAATTCAATTAACAGTTTTTCTATAGATCGCAATGTATTATCCACATGCCTAATCATTATGCTCCAGTAAAGTCAACTTGGAAACCCTAAAAGAATTTTAATATTTGTTTTCTAATTAGGAAATGATCATTTTCATTTAATATCCACTTAAAGGCTTTTAAATAAAATATACTCACCGATACTCTCAGAACTATCATTAACCAGAAAGCTATGGGCCTTTTATTGCATTTCTTTATACTCAGCTTTCCAAATTACCCATAAGGTTTCCTTTTTCTGTTGGATGTTTTATAAATTCTGCCCACATCCCCAAAGCTGTAAAGGGGGAATAAAAGGGCTTTATCACTTGTTAAGGAGATCCTTTTCCAGTTAAACTATTCCTTGCAACCAATCAATTTGTCAGATCAGAGGCCTATCTTTTGTGAGAGTTCCTCTGAACTAAAGCTGACAGGGTTAGGCCAGGGTCAGTTGTCTGATAAATCAAAGCAAAAGACAACTTAAAGCACTACAGTAGAGAGGGTTAGGGATTAGAACAGATGGAATTATCTGGAAATTGACATTGATAAAAAACATATTTGTAAGAGTTAGCTCACAAGACATTTTTAAAGCTCTCTTATTCCCTGCCCTCTCAAATGACATTTAGATTAATTAGAAAAGTTAGAAAAGAAAGAGACTCATAAGCCATTTATCTACCAAGTGGTAAGATTAAAAAAATTAAATCTTGATGGCTCTCAATAAAGAAGCTTAACAAAGATTAAGGGTTATCAATCTTTGCTGTAAGCTATCAAAACTGACTGACCTTAAATTGTAGAGAAATGAGATGCAGTATCACAGATGTTTTATTAAAGGTATTTGTTCCAAAGCTACAAAATTTAGATATTTATTTACTCAAAGTTTACAAATTTATAATTAAAAAAAACATGTTCAAACTATCATACTTATCAGAAACACACTTATTCCTATAAGGTGTTGTTCATAATTACATGAAACTTAGAGCTTAATTTATGTAGAAAATCTTTCTGTGATTGAGTCTGATAAATTTGAAGGTTATAGTCAATGAATTAAGGTAGTTTATGTTTCTAAGTTTCAGGATCAATCATAAAATGTTCTCAATTTATGAGTAATTTATATGCATGAGATATTATGTATTATATCTTATTGGTATGCCATGTTGTTTAAAAATGAAAAAGTAATGACTGGATATTTTTCTAACAGATAAATATTATAATCATTCCATATGGCTCAAACAGAGAATATTGGTAGATTGGTAGTAATGGCAGATTGTCAATCATCTAAATAATTGTCACAAACCTTATGAAGAAATAAGAATTATTGACTAGGGATCTGGAAAATGGTAAATTGATGTATTTCTCAAAAAATGTAGCAAAAGGGTTCCTTTCTCTGTCTCTTGTACATCATAAGCAGACACCAAATTCAATGTAGATTTTTTTTTCTCACGCTGAGAAAAATGTTTGCCATAGAGGAACCTAATTTAGTAAAGAAAGACTTATTTTTATAAATAAAAGTCAATTAAAATGTTTCTTCCATAGGTTCTTTGCCTTTTAGTTTGGCAACCAACCCTTAATTTCTATATAAAATTATATAAAGAAATATTCTATATTATTGTATAAACCTATATTTATTATATAAGGTGTTCAAACAATGGAATTTAAGTAAAAAAATTAAAAGAGGAAAATGGAGTCAAATGACAAAGTATTTGAGAATATATCAGATTATTTTTAAGCATTCTGTTACTGATAAAAATGTTTTATTAAATTCAGACTGTGAAATAAGAATTGTGTAAGTATGCTGAATCAAAGGGCCAGAATAAGGTTAAACTCTTCTTCAAATATCTTTGTTGCTACCACAGACAATGTAGAAGCTAATGTCCCAAACTAGAAGTCAGCTTATGAAACAATCCTAAAGTATGAGAGTGTGCTTTCATAAATGAATCTAACAACAATGATAGACAGGAGGATCCAGCAAACAAAACAAATTGGCATTTTGAACTGTTCATCATGAAGTGGAAAATAGTTCCAGAAGAGGTGATTTTTTTTTTTTTTCTGCCAAGGTATTTTCAGAAGTCCCAATTGGACCATGCTTTCTTAACTATATCTCAACATTTCAAGTACAGTTAGAAGAGAAGAAGAATGTTATCACTGGGTCCCTCAGGAATGAAGGACAGGACTCTGATATGCAGATATGGACCTTAGCTGTTTCAGCATTTGGGTTCATCAGTAAGGCTGAGTGGGGCTACTAGTAGTGATATAGATTTGTTTACTTGTCTCAAACACCCAAATGGATCAGAAAAAAATGCCATTTGCTTTTTCCTCACTTCTTTGGTGCTCATAGTAATGAGTAAGAACACGGTAAACTAAGAGGAAAAGGAGTGATGGAGACATTATCCTTAAATATTTTCACCTTATTCTTTACAAGGGAAGAAAGATCTTTTGTGATTTCACACTGTCAGCTTTTACATCATTCAGAAATTCTTTATTGAACACTTATTTTTAATATGTTCTTCAGATAGAAGTTCCTTTTATCATAGGTTTTGGATAGTTTTGCATATCCAGGAAAGTTTTGCTCTTTTTCTGATTTCATTGGAATATTAATCCTCTATAATAAATTATCACATCCATGACATAATGATATTCTATAGACAGTATATGTTCACATTGTCAAATATATATTTGTTACTTATTATTGATATACCAGTAGTATGTTTTACTTTCCTTCATTGAGCTGAAATAAAATAACTGAGAATAAAAAAATATACTTTGAAATATATATGATTTTGCACAGGAAACCATAAGCAAAATGAAAACACAACCTAAGGGCTAAGATTAAATATTTGCAAACCATGTGACCTACAAAGGATTCATTTCCAAAATATAAAAATAACTCATACAATTCAGTAACAACAACCACAAAACTGTTAAAAAAATGGGCAGAAGACTTAAATAGACATTTCTTCAGAGAAGACATACCAAGGGCCAATAGGCACATGAAAAAATGCTCAACGTCACTAATTATTAGAGAAATGCAAATCAAAACCATGAAAAAATAAGAATAGATTATTCTTACACTAGTCAGAATAATCATCATTAAATGTCTACAAATAGGACTTCCCTGGTGGTACAGTGAATAAGAATCTGCCTGCCAATGCAAGGGAAACAGATTCAATCCATGGTCTAGGAAGATTCCACATGCTGAAGTATAAGTCCACGAGCCCCAACTACTGAGCCGAATACTATAAACTACTGAAGCTTGTGTGCCTAGGGCCTGTGCTCCATAGTAAGAGAAGCCACCACAATGAGAACCCTGTGCACTGCAACATAGAGTATCCTCCCCTCCCTGCAACTAGAGAAAGCCCCCCACAGTAAGGAAGATTCAATGGAACCAAAACAAATGAATAAGTATTTTTTTAAAAAGGTGTGCACCTATGGCTGATTCATGTTAATGAATGGCAAAAACCACCACAATAATGTAATTATCCTCCAATTAAAATTAAAAAGTTATTACAAAAATAAAAAGGTATACAAGTAGTGAATTGTGAAGAGGTTGTAGGGAAATGAGAACCATCCAGCACAGTTGGTAGGAATGTGAATTAGTGCATCCACTATGGAAAATAGTATGGAGTTTCCTTAAAAACTAAAATCAGAAATGCCATATGATCCAGCAAGTGAGATCCATATGATCCCACTCTTGGGTGTATATCCATAAAAAGATAAAAAACTCTAATTCAAAGAGATATAAGTAACTCAGTGGTCATTGCATCACTATTTACAATATCTAAGACTTGGAAAAATACAAATATTTAACAATAGATGATTAGCTTAACAAGATGTGCTATATATATTCAATGAATATTACTAAGTCATAAAAAAGTGAAATAATGCCATTTTGCAGCAATGCAGATGGAACTAGAGACTATCATACAAGTAAGTCAGAAAGAAAATATCAAATAGTAACACTTATATGTGAAAACTAAAATACACAAATGAACTTAACTAGAAAACACAAACAGACTCAGATATTGAAAACAAACATATTTACCAAAGAGAAGAGGGAGTGGAGAGCCATAAATTAGGACTTTGGGATTAACACGTACAAACTAGTATACATAAAATAGATTTAAAAAAAACATGGAGAATCATATTCAGTATCCTTTAATAAACCATAAAGGAAAAGAATATGAAAAATGGAATCTCTTTGCTGTATGGTAGAAATTAACAGACTGTAAATCAACTACACTTCAGTAAAAAAGTAAATCAGCCTCCCAATGGTTATTTAATTGCATTTCAAATATTTTTTATCTAAAAATGTATTCAAAAATTAGAGTAATAATTAACAATACTGAGCAGTAGTCCCCTTTGATAAAATTCCTGTTTGCTTCTTTGTTCAATTTTGTTCTTTAACTCAGTGGTCATAAAACTATGACCTATGAATCCAAACTCAGACAACAGCTTGCTTTTGTACAGCACACAAGCTAAGGATAGCATTTACATTTTTAAATAATTACAAAAATCAAAAGCAGAACAATATTTCATGTTACATAAAAATTACTACACTAACTTCAAATTTCAGCATCCATAAATAAAATTTGATTGGAACAGCTTTGTTCCAGTAAGACCATTTGTAGATTGTCGATGTTTTTTGTGCTACAATCCTAGAATGATGTGTTTATGAGAGAGATAATGTGGCCCTCAAAACCAAAAGTATTTACTAATTCCTTACACAAAAGTTTTCTGAGTCTTGGTTATATCTGCTTTGATTCCTACAGATAAATAGGATGTAGGACTGACACATGAATAGCAAAGATGAAAACATTCAAGTGTTTTTTTTTTTAATTTGTAGCAACAAGAAGCCAATCAGAAAGGAAAAAGATTCTATTAGATGAATTGTTTAGTTCTATTGAACACAATTTGTTATGTTGTGTTGCATTACCAACATCCGATGGATCATCAAAAAAGCAAGAGAGTACCAAAAATAAAAAAACATCTATTTTTGCTTTATTGACTATGCCAAAGCCTTTGACTGTGTGGATCACAATAAACTGTGGGAAATTTTTAAAGAGATGGGAATACCAGACCATCTGACCTGTCTCTTGAGAAACCTGTATGCAGGTCAGGAAGTAACAGTTAGAACTGGAAAGGGGACAACAGGCTGGTTCCAAATAGGAAAAGGAGTACATCAAGGCTGTATATTGTCACCCTGCTTATTTAACTTATATGCAGAGTACATCATGAGAAATGCTGGCCTAGATGAAGCACAAGTTAGAATCAAGATTGCAGGGAGAAATATCAATAACCTCAGATATGCAGATGATACCACCCTTATGGCAGAAAGTAAACAAGAACTAAAGAGCCTCTTGATGAAAGTGGATGAGGAGAGTGAAAAAGTTAGCTTAAGGCTCAACAGTAAGAAAACTAAGATCATGGCATCTGGTCCCATCACTTCATGGGAAATAGAAGGGGAAACAGTGGAAACAGTGTTGGAGAAGACTGTTTAGAGTCCCTTGGACTGCAAGGAGATCCAACCAGTCTATTCTAAGAGATCAGTCCTGGGTGTTCATTGGAAGGACTGATGTTGAAGCTGAAACTCCAATACTTTGACCACCTGATGTGAAGAGATGACTCATTTGAAAAGGCCTTGATGCTGGGAAATACTGAGGGCAGGAGGAGAAGGGGATGACAGAAGATGAGATGGCTGGATGGCATCACCGACTCGATGGATACGGGTTTAGGTGGACTCAGGGAGTTGGTGATGGACAGATAATCCTGGCGTGCTGCGATTCATGGGGTCACAAAGAGTCGGACATGACTAAGCAACTGAACTGAACTGTGTTGAATTACTGTTCTGTTGTGTTGAATTACCATGGATTTGTTTGCAGTTAACTGAGGAATTCAGACCACTGAGCTGAAACTAGATAAGCCAGAGACTAAGTACCTTTTCTCATAACTTTCAGCTCTTCTTTTTAATATAAAAAAAGACAAAATATGAATATTTTATAAATAGTGTTCATTTTAACATCATTTTGAACCCTGAGGTGAGAGCATAGAGGTCAGTCTTTTCTTAGGATCATACAAGGTAAACTCCCTTTGGTTCAAGGGCGTAAGGAAAATGTAATGTAAATATGCTGAGGGATACCAAGGACATTTCAAAAATAAGATCTATCAGAACAAGACAGAACATAGATGGAGGTTATGTTTGCAATAAGGTAGAATCATTTTTCTGATATCGCTTTGGTAATAGAATTAAGTAGCTCCTTCTGACATGTTCTTGGTCTTGCTGGATGGTTGCCCAGCAGTCATTCTGGAGTGTCATTGCACTCCATAAACATGAAGACAAAAGGCAGCTTATGGAGTAGCTAAGCCTAGTTTGGATTCTGTGCATATTAGTTCAACAGTATTAAAAAAAAAAAAAAGGGAGTGGGGGAGATGTGGGCATCTTTCCACACCTATTTAATAGTATTGTAACACTTTGAGCACTCTATTTTTTTTTTTAGTTTTGTGCTCCATTTCTTTTAAATGTGACAAATTATCAGCAGAATAGAGAAAGGAGGGTTATATCTAATATGCCTGATGAATAGTGTTGTGTCTATTTCTAATATTTAATTGATGTGCTAGAAATGTAGCAGAATAAAAATCTGCATCTATATTAAAAAAATTATCACATTGCAGTGGAAAATAACACTTTCTGCTATTGACTTTACCATAAATATCTATCCAACATAAAAGTGACCACAAGCTCTAAGTTAGATTTCCTGTGTTGAGTTTTTCCTCCAACACTTTCTAACTGTTATATTTTGGAGATGTTCTTTAATAGGGTTGAACTTAACTTTTTTTTGCATTAATAAAGCTGGAAAACTATCATTCAATACATGCATTTGTTGAGAGAATTAAATAAATTGCTACATGGAAAGCAAAATAAGTGCTCCATAAATGTGAGCTATATTAAAGTAGCAAAATACTTAACAACTTTGTTAGACAAAATTAGATTTAAATATGTGTTCAGTGCATTAACTACTTGGGGTGATAGCATAATTTTATTCAGAAAAAAATCTGGGTTACTGCAAACATACAGGGATTCATCAAGAACATGATCTTCCAGTCTTGCATTAATACTTTGGTTATATGCAAGTCTAAAATAGAGAAGACAACAATCCTTTTCAGAACGTAATATCTCACTTCCAGGCATGAAACTCTGATCCTGAAGCTTTCTCTACAGGACTCGTCCACCAGTCTAGGTTGATCTAGAATTTGTGACTTCTGATCAATTCTTTTCTTGCCTTGATATACTTTTGGCTTTCTGAGCAGTGAATCACTTCCTCACTTCAGGTCTGACTGGCAATTATGGTGCTTGGTGGTACTTTAGAAATTTTCTCAACCAGAGAGGTTGTCTTTTAGTTCTTTACCAATGTCCTTGCAAGTTATCTATACTCATTTTTCCTGTTTAGGATTCACTAAATAAATAAACCATCCAGCTAACTTGAGCTTTCATATAATATCCAACTTATAATTTATCTCCATACTGTGAAACTCCACTAGACTTGAATGAGTACTGGGGTTATTAAATTTCTTTGTAAATAAATGTCATATTATAAAAGTAGTGAAGCCTCAACAGAGATAAAAGGCCAGATATCATCTTTACCACAATACATACATAGATATTACATTAAAGTAAGGAATCAATAGAAATATTAGCCATTGAAAATATCCATATCTATATAACTATATGTGTACATATATATGTATATGTATACATCTTATTTGGAACACAAACAATTACAATGGAATTCAAAATATATTTATAACTGTGACCAAAAAACTCAGCATACAATTTAAATGTGCAGCTAAAAAATAATTTAGGTAATACTGACTAGAGTGAATACATTACAAAATAAATTATAATAAGTCCACTAGTTATCCTGTATTGTCTTCTGTAATGTTTATTGATATTGGGACAGGAGGTAATGGTACATGCAGGAGTCTGAGCAGATATGAGCACCTCAAACATGTGGGTTGTCCTGGACATTTCAACATTGCTTTATATCTTTTTTGGCTTCATGTGATTAACACCTCATCTGATTCTAGTCTCAGCTTTAGAAACAGTCCCATGCCAGCTTTGTGCAATTTGGAACTACCTACTTCCCTTCAAATACGTGCCATTTATCTCTTACTCCCAAACTGAAGGCTTTTATGATTTCAGATGTGTGTATCCCTGCTCAGGTCAGCTGAAATTCACATGTTTTTAAACTGGAAATGTGGGACATTAATCTCCCCACCCCTGCCCCAGGGTAATCCTTAGCCAATAAGACTTAAAAAGCAGTAGATAAATGCTTCTCCCTTTCATTGCTCAGTCAAACATTTCTAAATTCCATTGTCTAAGGTCACTTAGATATTCTCAGTAGGACTGAACAGCATTATCCACAGTGGTTGCCAACTTTATAATAATAAACTTATTGGCTTTTCCTAATTACCTTTTTTTTCTCCTTTCGTATTTCACTCTCCCTAGTTATTCATGCCGATTATCTGTCACTGATTTCCAAATAAGTTCCCTTACAGTGAGCCCTTGCCTTAAGCCTTGACTTTGTGGAACCCAGACATAGTCCATGGTACATGATTATTTTGTCTAGTATTGTGTTAGCATTGCAGTTATGTAATTATGAATAGAAATGTGGCTTTTTACTTAAGATGCGTTATTTAATTTTAATGTCATTAAAATTTATTCAAGTTGTATAAAGTATAAATAAAAGTTACAATAATTATTTCAATTTATATATAATCCAGCTATATTTCATTCACAAATCTGTTTCTTCCAAGTAGATGTTATTTTTTTAAAGAAATCTTTTATATTATATTTTGTATTTACCCATTAAAATTTATCTCTAATTTTTGCCTTCTTTAATCAGATAGTTTCTTTTATTTATAAAGAGAAAAATAATATTTGATGATATTCTGTTCTTAATGCTTTTTTCTCATAAAGACAACATTCTCCTAATCCTCTCACAGAAGCTTTAGTTTTTCTCCTCTCTTTCAGGGCTTTAAAATTCTCTTTGATGTGTTTTCTCTAAAGCAACACTCCAACCTAAGAATAATATCAGCCATATCCATGGGAAATATAGTGTTAGAAAGTTCAACTTTCCTTTACTTTCTTTTGAAGCATGTCAAGCTAAACTTTACATTTGCAAATACTGTCTACTTACAGATACAAAACAAAATTAAAATTGATTTTCCCTCTTAGGTGATGGTTTAAAATGTTTTATAGTTTTATTTTCCAATCCAAATATCTCTTCTATACTATATAAGACTTTAATGGAAAAATAGCACACATATGTTAAATAATTAATCTTTCAAGTGTTCACAAAGTCCATATTTTGATTTGAATCCAGATATCAATATCATGTGCAGAACTCTCCTAAATGTTTCAAGTTCAGTGTAGCAAACCAGAAACATGCATTTCATTGTAAAACAATAATTTGAAAAAGCATTGTTGGTTGTTACTACTGTATAGTGTATAGTAACTATAGTGTATAGTAACTGTGGTTGTTAGTAGTGTATATAACTTGATACATAGAGTCTTATTCTATCAGAATCCCCTGTTTGAGGAAAGAAATTGAATTTTTTTCATGCAGAATGCTAGGTCTCTACTTGCCCACTTGACAAATATGTCTATATTAATCTGTCTCAAAGAAAGGCAATGGCAAAGAGTATTCAAACTACCACACAATTGCACTCATCTTACATGCTAGCAAAGTAATGCTCAAAATTTTCCAAGCCAGGCTTCAACAGTACATGAACTGTGAACTTCCAGATGTTCAAGTTAGATTTAGAAAAGACAGAGCAACCAGAGATCAAATTGCCAACATCTGCTGGATCATTGAAAAAGCAAGAGAGTTCCAGAAAAGCATCTACTTTTGTAGATGCCAAGGCCTTTGACTGTGTGGATCACAATAAACTGTGGAAAATTCTTAAAGAGATGGGAATATCAGAACATGTGGCCTGCCTCCTGAGAAACCTGTATGCAGGTCAAGAAGTAACAGTTAGAACTGCGCATGGAACAACAGACTGGTTCCAAATTGGGAAAGGAGTACATTAAGGCTGTATATTGTCACCCTGCTTATTTAACTTACATGTGGAGTACATCATGTGAAATGCCAGGCTGGATGAAGCACATGTTGGAATCAAGATTGCAGGGAGAAATATCAATAACCTCAGATATGCAGATGACACGACACTTTGGCAGAAAACAAAGAACTAAAGATCCTCTTGATAAAAGTGAAAAAGGAGAGTTGAAAAAGTTGTCTTAAAATTCAAAGTTCAGAAAACTAAGATCATGGCACATGCTCCCACCACTTCATGGCAAATAGATTTGGAAACAATGAAAACAGTGACAAACTTTATTTTGGGGGGCTCCAAAATCACTGCAGATGGTGACTGTAGCCATGAAATTAAAAGACCCTTATTCCTTGGAAGAAAAGCTATGGCCAACCTAGACAGCATATTAAAAAGCAGAGACATTACTTTATCAGTGAAAATCCATCTAGTCAAGGCTATAATTTTTCCAGTAGTCTTGCATGGATGTGAGAGGTGGAATATAAAGAAAGCTGAGCATTGAAGAATTGATGCTTTTGAACTGTGGTGTTGCAGAAGACTCTTGAGAGTCCCTTGGAGCGCAAGGAGATCTAACCAGTCCATCCTAAAGGAAACCAGTCCTGAATATTCATTGGAAGGACTGATGTTGAAGCTGTAGCTCAATACTTTGGGCACCTGATGTGAAGAACTGACCCCGTTGAAAAGATCCTGATGTTGGGCAAGGTTGAAGGCAGGAGGAGAACAGGACAACAGAGCATGAGATGGTTGGATGTCATCATCGACATGATGGACATGAGTTTGAGTAGGCTCTGGGAGATGGTGATAGACAAGGAAGCCTGGCATGCTGCAGTCCATGGGGTTGCAAAGAGTCAGACAAGACTGAGTGACTGAACTGAACTGACTCTGTCTCAACCCAAATAGACTGAAAAACCTTCTCTAACTTTCTCAGTAGTCTTAATACTTTGCTTAATTTTCATTTTTACATGTTTCTATTGAGATCTACAAATGTATTCATTATTGCGATCCCCATAGACTATATGTTCTAAAATATCTATGTGTCCTTTGTTTTACATACTATCCAGGCTTGGTTCATATACTGAGCACCTTGCTTAGAATATCACAAATCTTTCCCTCCTTTTATACCACCAGAACTGTTTCCATAATACAAATATAATCTTGTTTGTTTGTGTACCATAACACTGACTTAAAAGCCCTAATTTGGAAGTAAGAATATGCTATAAATTATTTTATCTGCCATTTAATAATTTCAAAGCTTAATTTTTCTAAGAGTCCTTTTAAATATATACAACAAAGCAAAATATCCAAGTGGAGATATTGACCTTACATGTTTTCCTGAAGATTAAATTAAATAACACTTTATCAAGTGGTTGGCACACTGTCTAGTACATTTTAAACAGTGAAGCATGGTAGGTTTTGTTATTATTTATTGTCCTCTTTCACTTATAAATTTCAAATTCTTTACCATTCATAGCCAGTCCTGGGAAGTTTGCCACTGTCTGCCTGCCCAGATTCATTTTCCACCGATAGCCTTTTACTTACTACATCCCAGCAATTGTGCATTATATATCGTTCCCTAGGTAAGTCAAGCTGCAAGACGTTTCCATCTTTTTTTTGGCCAAATATATAGACCATTAGTTTATCACTGAAGCTTTCCTTGAACATTTTTGGCATTCTCCCATAACGGTTTATCTCACTTTTTTTCCATTTTTACTATCACTACATCCTGTACAACTTTTTACATCTACACCTGTAATACACACTGAGATTATCTTTGTCCCTTAATATGAGAGTTCCTTGATGGTTTTTGGCAATTCTTTAAACTCCATTTAACCTCTAAGGTTTATAACAATGATTGGGAGGTTAGGGATAACTACTAACCTGTATCTTGATACATAAATGTGTGTGCATGACAACACTATGGGCAATATTAAGAAAAAGATACCCCAAAAGAATATTGAAATGTTTTACCCGCTAAGCAACTCTTAAGTTTCTCTATTATTTTAATTTCCTCAATTGATAAGACCAATTGTGGATGTCAGAGATGTCTTCAAAGTCAGTGTTACAAAAGGGTTCCTAATTAGAGAAAGATAAATGCTAAAGCATGTCAAATATGTCAAATACCAGAAAGTGAGAATGGGTTTAATTGATAGAGGGTGGGCTGGGTGTTTAAGAGAGACAGCAATAAATAGATTTGTGTTCTGTGATGGTATTAAGGAACAAAATTTATTTTATATCTATTTTTAAATGAGTATATGGGACATAGGCAGAAAAATATATTCGTAGCTCAGATGGTAAAAAATCTGCCTGCAGTGTGGGAGATCTTGGTTAGATCTCACAATTGGGAAGATCACTGAAGAAGGAAATGACAACTCACTCCAATATTCTTGCCTGGAGAGTTTCATGGAGAGAGGAGCCTGACAGTCTACAGTCCATGTGGTCATAAAGAGTTGGACACGACTGAGTGACTAACACTTCACTTCACTTCACTTCATGGGTGAGAACTGAGGTAGAAGTAACTATCAATAACAGATACTTAAGATAAGGAAACATCTATTATTAACTGTTGATGGGTTCTTTGGGCCTATAGGTATGTTCTTCCCAAAAATATACTCCAAATATGATCTCTTTCTTTCTTTAAGCTCTATCTTGACTAAAAGGAACTACTGGTGACTTTTATTACTAATATACACCAATATCTATTTTTCCTACACTATTTTCAATCATTTAAATGTGAACCTTGTAAAGTAAAATATGATTTTATTAATATTTTTATCACATTAATTATTTAATGTCTTTCTTATAGTATTACTTAGGGTTTTACTGGGTGACTCAGTGGTAAAGAATCCACAGGCCAATGCAGGAGCTGAAGATGAGGATTTTTTCCTGGGGTCAGGAAGATCCCCTGGAGAAGGAATTGACAACCCAATCAGATATTCTTGCCTGGGAAATCCCATATGCAGAGAAGCCTAGTGAGCTACAGTCCCTGGGATTGCGAAGAGTCAGACATGACTAAGTGACTAAGCACAATACTATTACTTAATGCAAGAACTATGAGTGGTACTATATTAACCTTAGTTGACGATAATATTCTAGGTCATTCAGGTCTAAAATTTTCTCTTTTCCCCTCAGATATCATATTCTTAAACAGTATTTGTTTATATGTTTATCTTTCTGTAAAGAATGCATGCTTGTAAAGCTGATATTAATGGTATATCGTGTGTTAGTCCTTTTCCTATCCCTTATATAATTTCTGATCTAGACAATAAATATTGAACAAAATAAATTTTCTACTACTTAGTATGCTGGATTATTTCTTCTACCAATACTGTATTTTGTTCTGAATACATTCTATAGAAGAAATGAACACTTAGTTTAATGTGGAGTTAGTTGTATTCAATAAAAAGAGGTAAATTAAAAAACCCAATCAAAACCTTGTATTTCCTTGAGTAAGTCTTTAATATTGGGGATAATTTTGGTGATTTAAATTAGTTCTCTTTTTTAGTGAAGAAAGATCAAAGAGGGACATGGAAGCATATATGCTATATAGTAACTATTAATTGCAAAACATTTCCAGTTGGGAGTGAAATGGGACATTGTAAACACCAAACTTTAAAGCAGAAGGAATATTTTTCTCTATTTTGTTTTAGTTAATTTTGCCCAAGTCCCTGAAAATAAACAAGTCCTATTTGCTTAAAATCTAACAAATCATTAGAGCCTAGTCCATGGAAGCATGTTTGTGATAGTTGTTTGACAGCACTGTAAAAACATTTTTCCAGCTGAGAAAAGCCTAAAACAGAAGATATCTATCCTCCATACCACTACATCTGACAACATGAAATACTTTATACAGTTTATAGAAAGGAGGAAAAAAACACCCTTTTAGGATCATTTGTCAAATGCTTAAAAGAAAAACAAACTGAAGATCTGAGCTTATAGCAGAGTGTAATAAAAAGAAAAATTTTGCAATGAAGTTTAAGGAATTGCTGCTGATTTTTCACACAATAGAAATTAACCAAAGGCCGAAGCAGAAGGTTACTTAAACAAAAATGCAGTTATTTGGTAAACAGAATAAAATAGATAAATAGCCTATGTTATTTTGCGTTCTACAAAGAAAAAGTCAGCAACACTATTTGAACATTCCCAAGTTTCATGAAACAGAGGAGCCCTGAAAGAAATGATTCATGATTATAGTACTCTTTTTGATAATTTTTCAGCCAAGAGTACACAATTTTTGGATTAATAAATAACAAATTCTACACTTTACACAAATTATTGCACATGAATGTACTCACAGGGGTAAGACATTGATATCGATTTTATTTGCTCTGAAATGAGCTATATTTGGCAGAAATCTGTGGGAGGGGGGTGTTATTTGCAATATATAGTCTACCATAAATTATCACAAGAACCTCAGAAGCATTAAGGAATTGTTATACTTTCCTTGACTGGAATTCTTTTGCCTGGAGGATTTCATGGACAGAAGAGCCTGATGGGTTACAGTCCATGGGGTGGCAAGGAGTTTGACAGGACTGAGTGACTAGCACTTACTTACACTATGCTTCCTGGTGGCTCAGTGGTAAAGACTTTGTTTGCCAATGAAGGAGCTGCAGGAGATGTGGATTTGATCTCTGGGTCAGGTACAGGAATGTGCTGTTCAGATGTACGTTCAAGAAAGGGCTAGTTGCACAGCTATGGAGAGTGTGGTTAGTTGGATCCTCAAGTTCTACAACAATTTTCAAGCCATGTTATTCTTGAGTCTGGCTCCTCAGTCAATGGCTCAGCAAGATGTTGTTAGTTGAGAATCTACTTTACAACTGCCAAAGACCTGTTAGCCATGATCAAGCAAGCCCCAGTGAGGCACTCCTCAAGCAAACAATCTTTTCTCTAAAGCTCAGCATTAGTTGATCTGCAATGCAGCATTCCTGCTCCCCTACACTACTCCAGTTTGCCCCATTTTTTTTTCCAGTCATTACTCCCCCAATGACTATGTTCTACTCCTAATTACATCACAGTTTCTGAGTATGGGAGTCTCCAAATGCCTGGCATATATTATACCAGGAGTCATCTGAGAAAGCAGTTTTAGGAGGATGTTTGGGGAGTGGATCACTGAGTGTTCTGGAGTATTAAGATCGCATCTCTGCTGGTAGAGAGTGTGCAGGCAGCTCCTGGTACAAAGTGGTGCCAAACTGTTACAAGTTTTATCTGGATGTAAGATGGTACAACAGTAGAGGGAAAGCCCTAGCACCTCTGATAATTCAGGGATTTAAAATTAAAGGGGAAATGGTAAATACGAGGACAGTGAAACTGGACGGTTATTCTAAGTTTCATTGATGGCCTATAGGGAAATAATGAGAGCTGAGGGCAATTATTAGACAACTGAAAGTTACTTAGGGGAACCACAGAATAGCTCTGTGAACTTGAATTCAGTAAGTCCCCTACAAACAAACCTTCAAGTTGTGAACTTTCAAAGATTAAAACGAGCATTCTCATACCCAATCATGTAAGTCAGTTAACGTGTGTGGTGTGCACTGTCATATGCGTGCATCCTCTGAAAGGATTTTTGTGTATTCTACTGTAGAGTACTATATAGAGTACAATATAGTTCAGTGTCTTTATTTCAAGCCCAGGATGTTCAGAAGCAAGTGTAAAAGCAGCTGTGATGTGACTGGTAATGCTAAAAAGCACTACGTGATAAAGATGGAATCAGAAATGAAATAATGGACAGAGTGGAGAAAGGCAAAAAAGATGGTTGTTGGTGTTGTTCAGTCACTAAATCTTCCTGACTGTTTGCAACCCCATAGACTGCAGCACACCAGGCTTCCCTGTTCTTCACTATCTCCTGGAGTTTACTCAAACACATGTCCATCATTCTTACATACTATTACAGTACAGTATACATAGCCAATTGTTGGTACATAGACTGATTTTGTTGTACTTATGAACAAATTGGATTTACTTTTGGAAGAGAATTCATTCATACTTAAGGAACTTAATGTAGTGTACAAAGACATCCTTATCTCAGAAAGAGGGAGGACAGAGAAAACTGAAGTTGGACTCCTGGATTTAGAAGTCACAGCATCTGAATTGCAGAGACATTTGGATGTTCAAACAAGATTGATATATTAGATCAAAGCCAGAGATCTGATTGTGAGAACCTGGAAAAAGAGATGATCTACCCAAACTTTGACTCTTTAGATACTGCCAAAATTTCTAAATCTTTCTAGTGGCCTTCTTACCCATTAATACACCAGGAGACAATACAGTAGTGTTTTCTACACAAAGCAAGAGGTACCACCCTTACCCTCAGGCCTTTGTTGGTTTTGTGCCTTCCCTTTTTCAGGCAATAACATACTTTTATCTTTACCAAACTCTTACATGAGTACAACCTATGGAATCTTGTAAATCTTTTTAATTAATAGTTCATGTGTGATTCACACAATTGCCATATATTTGGAGTTGGTTTGTATTAAAAATAATATTCTCAGAAAAATGAGACCCTAGATTTGAGTCATATTCATATGTTGTAAATTGAATTGTGTCACCCCTAAGCTAAATAGTGAAGTCCTGTTCCCCAGTGCTTCATAATGTAGCTTAGGAAATAACGACTCTGCATAAGTAATGTCAAGATGAGGTATTACTGGAGGAGGGTGAACCCATAATAATATTTGACTGGTGTTCTTTAGTAAAAAGGAGAAATTTGCAGATAGAGGCACCTAAGAATACTGTGTGAACATTAAGGCAAAGATCAGTGGTGCATCTAGTCAAGTCACTGCCAGCATCTAGGGAAAAAGCACAGAATAGATGCTTCCCCAGAAAGGAAACAATCCTGATAATACCTTGACCTCAGACTCCCATCCTCAGGAAATGTGAGACAGTAAATTTCCACTGTTAAAATACCAAATTTGTGATACTTTTTTGGACAGGTAAAGTGGATGTGGTAAGGCAGGAGATGGCAAGAGTGGACATTGACATTTTAGGAATCAGTGAACTAAAATGGACAGGAATGGGTAAATTTAATTCAGATGACCGTTACATCTACTACTGTAGCAAAGAATCCCATAGAGCAAATGGAGTAGTCCTCATAGTCAACAAAAGAGTCTGAAATGTAGTACTTGTGTATGATCTAAAAACAATATAAAGATCTCTGTTTGTTTCTAAGGAAAACTACCCAACATCACAGTAATCCAAGTCTGCTCACACCACTGATGCTAGAGAAGCTGAAGTTGACCAATTCTGTTGAAAACTACCATACCTTCTAGAACTAACACTGAAAAAAGATGTCCTTTTCATCATAGGGGATTGGAATGCAAAAGTAGATGGTAGAGAGATATCCAGAGTAACAGACAAGTTTAATCTTGGAGTACAAAATGAAGCAAGGTGAAGACTAACAGAATTTTAGCAAGAGAACACACTGGTCATAGCAAACACCATTTTCCAACAACCCCAGAGATGACTTTACACATAGATATCAACAGATGATCAATACTGAAATAAGATTGATTATGTTCTTTGCAGCAAAATGGAAAAGCTCTATATAGTCAGCAAGGAAAAGACCTGGAGCTGACTGTAGCTCAGATCATCAGCTCCTTAATACAAAATTCAGACTTAAATTGAAGAAAGTCAGGAAAACTAGGTCATTCAGATATGACCTAAATCAAATCCCTTATTAGTATTATACAGTGGAGGTGACAACTAGATTAAGGGATTAGATCTGGTAGACAGAGTGACTGAAGAACTATGGACAGAGTTCTGTAAACCTGTTCAGGAGGCAGTGACCAAAACCATCTCAAGGAAAAAGAAACACAAGAAGGCAAAGTAATTGTCTGAGGAGGCTTTACAAATAGCTGAGGAAAGAAGAGACACAAAAGGCAAAGAGAAAGGACAAAGTACACTCAACTGAATCCAGAACTTCAGAGAATAACAAGGAGAGATAAGAAAGCCTTCTTAAGTGAACAATGCAAAGAAATAGAAGAAAACAACAGGATGGATAAGACTAGAGGTCTCTTCAATATAATGGCGCTATCAAGGGAATATTTTGTGAAAGAATGGGCATGATACGTCAAACTGTGGAAGATTCTTAAAGAAATGGGAATACCAGACCACCTTACATGTCTCCTAAGAAATCTGTATGCAGGTCAAGAAGCAATAGTCAGAACTGGACATGGAACAACTGACTGGTTCCAAATTGGAAAACCAGTACCACAATGCTACATATTGTCACCCTGCTTATTTAACTTACATGCAGAATACATCATGTGAAATGCCAGGCTGGATAAATCACAGGAACCCTATAAACAGGAAACCAAATTGCAGGGAAAATTATCAACAACCTCAGATATGTACTGATACCACTCTAATGGTAGAAAGCAAAGAGGAATGAAAGAGCCTCATGATGAGGGTGAAAGAAGGGAATAAAAAAAATGACTTGAAACTCAGTATTCAAAAAACTAAGATCATAGCATCTGGTCCCATCACTTTATGGCAAATAGATGGGGAAAACATGGAAGCAGTGATAGACTTTCGTTTCTTGGGCTCCAAAATCACTGTGGATGGTGACTCCAGCCATGAAATTAAAAGATGCTTGCTACTTGGAAGGAAAGCTATGGCAAACCTAGGCAATATATTAAAAAGCAGAGACATACTTTGTTGACAAAGTTCTCTACAGTCAAAGCTATGGTTTTTCCAGTAGTCATGTACAGATATAAGAGTTGAACTATAAGGAAGACTGAGCACCAAAGAATTGATTCTTTAGAAATGTGATACTGAAGAAAGCTCTCTTGATAGTCCCTTGGGCTGCAAGGAGATCAAACCAGTCAATTCTAAAAGGAATCAACCCTGAATATTCAATGGAAGGACTGATGCTAAAGCTAAAGCTCCAATATTTTGGCCACCTGATGTGAAGAACTGACTCATTTGAAAAGACCCTAATGCTGGGAAAGATTGAAGGCAAAAGTAGAAGCAGGCAGCAGAGGACAAGTTGGTTAGATAGCATTACTGAGTCAATGGACCTGAACCAACTCCTGGAGATAGTGGACAGAGGAGCATGGTGTGCTACAGTCCATGCGATTGCAAAGAGTTGGACAGAACTTAGTGAATGAAGAATAAAGAGTCCTTCCAAGACCTTTTGCAGCCTTGGATAATACTTCTGTAGGTTTAGTGAGCTTCTTTTGTGAATAATGCAGTGTTCTTCCCTTACATGTCAAACTCTTTGTTATTACATTTTTACAGGCTGTGTTTGTTAAGACTACCAATTTGTGAATATCCGTAAGTGGGGATTTCAATTAATTGTTCCCATGGATAACCTAAGTCCCACACATGAACCTACTTATTGGCATTGTGTAGAAGCAAGCCTACTGTTTTATGTTTTATGTTAATTAGGATAATTATCCCTCTCAGTAACTTAATTCTTTCCTTTGTTGTTAGAATACTGACAATAGAAGTCCAAATGCCTAACTACACTAACAGCATTAAGCATTCTATGCCTTCTGGGGAAGGCTTTCTTCCCCTGTGAGCCAGTATATCTAGTCCAGCAGAGTGAAATGTATGGTACATCCAGCAAAAATTTCCCAAGTGGATCGCAGAAATGTTCATTTGTACATGCATGTTCCATTTGTATATTATACCAATTGGGAATCAAGAAAATCAAAAGCCACCAATTAAAGTTATTTTCTACTCCTAGATGGACAGTGTCCTAGCCTTAGCCATAGTCTTCTAAGACTTGATTTTTTAGAGCAGTTTTAGGTTCAGAGTAGGAAGATGCGGAGGTTTCCTGTATACAGCCTGCTCTATACTCATATAGGCTTCCCCATTATCAACTTGTCCCACCAGACTAGCAAACTTCTTACAACTATATTGACATATGTTAATCACCAGTTCACTCTTCAGTTCAGTTCAATTCAGTCACTCAGTAGTGTCCAACTCTTTGTGACCCCATGGACTGCAGCACACCAGGTCTCCCTGTCCATCACCAACTCCCAGAGCTTACTCAAACTCATGTCCATTGAGTCACTGATGCCATCCAACCATCTCATCCTTTGTTGAGATGCCGCTCCTCCTGCCTTCAATCTTTCCCAGCACCAGGGTCTTTTCAAATGAGTCCGTTCTTCGCATCAGGTGGCCAAAGTACTGGAGTTTCAGCTTCAGCATCAGTCCTTCCGATGAATATTCAGGACTGATCTCCTTTAGGATGGACTGGTTTGATCTCCTTGCAGTCCAAGGGACTCTCAGAGTTTAACATCACAGTTCAAAGGCATCAATTCTTCTGCCCTCAGCTTTCTTTATGGTCCAACTCTCCCATCCATTCATGACTACTGGAAAAACCATAGCTTTGATGAGCCAGACCTTTGTTGGCAAAATAATGTCTCTGCTTTTAAACATGCTGTCTATGTTTGTCATAGCTTTCCTTTCTGTTACACTTACTCATCTCTGTTTATCCCCAACCCTTGGCAATCACTGATCTTTTTTTAATGTCTCCATAGTTTTGCCCTTTCCAAAACTCATATAATTGGAATCATGCAGTATGTAGCCATTTTAGATTTCCTTCTTTCATTTATTAATGTATATTTAAGCTTTCTCCATGTCTTTTCATGGCTTGATTTTTGGAGAACTGAATAGTATTCCACTATCTGATGTGCCATAGTTTATTTATGTGTTCACCTATTAAAGAATATCTTGAATGCTCCCAGTTTTGGCAATTTTGAATAAAGTTGCTATAAATATCCATGTGCAGGTTTTAATGAGCACATATTTTATGGATCATATGGAACAGCATGGTGAATTTTGTAAGAAACTGCCAAACTTTCTTCCAAAGTGGCTATACCATTTTGCATTATCACCACCAGTGAATCAGAGTTGCTGTTGCTGCACATGTTGGTCAGGATTTGGTATTGTTAGCATTCCAGATATTAGCCGTTCTAATAGGTGTGAAGTATTATCTCATTGTTTAAATTTGAATTTCCCTAATGACATATGATGTGAAGCACCTGTTCATATGTTTATTTGCCACCTGAATCTCTTATTTGATAAGGTGTATGTTAAGACCGTCAGCTCATTTTTAAATGGGCTTGCTTATCTTTATTCAACAATAAGTGTTTGATAGTTAAAGACTTTTTAGGGATCTTTGTATTTCGTGTAAAACAGTCCTTTGTCAGCTGTGACTTTTATAAATATTTTCTCCCAGTCTGACTTGTTCTCTCATTCTCTTAATATTGTATCTCACACATCAAACATTTTTAATTTTAATGAAGTTCAGTCAAGCAATAATTTGTTTCATGAATCATCTCTTTGGTGTTATATCTAAAAAGTCATCTCTACACTTAAAGTCATCTAGGTTTTATTCTATGTTATCTTCAAGGAATTTTAGAGCTTCTAACACTTTGTTATACAGATCAAATTCAATCTTTTCTCCCTGGTCTAAAGCCATACCCAAGGAAATTAGTCATGTGAACTCATCCCCGACAATAAGAATGCCAAAAACATCACTATAACAAAGACAGAGAAAAAAAATCAATATGTTTTCATAAAAGAAAGTTCTCTCTTTTTAAATCTAGGGATTATAAACAACTAAAATTCCATCCAGTTTTAAAGTAACATTCCTCCCTCTGAAACGATAGGTGTTATATGAAATTTTTCATTGGATATAATATATAGTACTGGGAACAAAGTTAAATTAGAAATAATTCACAAATCTCACTTATTCACTGCTGAAGGACTTGAACAGGAAAAACTTAATTATGAAAATGTTCAAATCAAATGAATTTGGTCTTGGAGCATACTTTCATTTTGATTTCTCTATTATTGCCTCTAAGAACATCTTGTATTTCTTTTTCCTAATAGGATATTTTATAACTGCGCAAATACAATTTTGTGTTAATATATATATTTTGAATGTTTCTCCTTTGCTAACTCTGAGCACTAGAGAGCAGAGGTAAGCCATCCTATCCACTGCTATATTCCCAAAGCCTAGCAAAGTATATGGCACTTAAAAGGACTCTTAATAAATGAAGGTGTGGTAGTTTGTGGGTTGAAGGGTATATGTATTCATCATGCTGCTGCTGCAGCTGCTGCTGAGTTGCTCAGTCATGCTCGACTCTTTATAACACCATGGACTGTAACCCATGAGACTCCTCTGTCTGCGGGATTTCCCAGAGAAGAATACTAGAGTGGATTGCTTTTTCTTTCTTCAGGGGATCTTCCCAACCCAGAGACTGAATTCACCTCTCCTGCCTGGCAGGCAGATTCTTTTCCACTGAGCCACCTGGGAAACCCATGTATTCATCATATTACTGTTTTAATAATTAAAGCTACTATTTACTGAGGACATAATGCATGCCAGAAAATATGCCTTTTATTTATTTTTTTGAGAATTTTATTTTTAATGATTAAAAACAGCTATATAACAATGAACTTTTATGTTTGTATCAAATAACTAACTTTATTCATATGTATTTTATGTCTGCCTTCATAATACTGGAAATCTTTCTATGACAGGCTTTCCCTAAGTTGCAATGGACTGCTTTCCTTTTCTCTAGGGTCTGATGTGAGGCCAGTCCATTTCAGTCAGTGATGACTGACCCTCTATGACCTCATGGACTGTAGCCTGCCAGGCTCCTCTGTCCATGGGATTTCCTAGGCAAGAATACTGGAGTAGGTTGCCATTTCCTCCTCCATCTTTTATATTCACAGAATATATTTTAATTTTGGCCACTTCATAATTATTATTCCCAGTTTGCTGGTGGAACACAGAGTAAATAAAATGTCACCAGGTAGTGACCAAGCCAGAATTTGATACACTCCAAAGTCCAAGTCGTATATTTTCTCTTGCTTTATGTATATGTTTAAAAATGTTATATGTGTATTTTAAGAAGTTGAACATCAAAACTTCATTTTACTTTCCTGCTATTTTATCTTCTTTATTTAAAATTCTTTAGCAAAGGCTGATCTCCCAATCAAACTTCAAATTACCCTTATAGAATTTGAAGTTGTTTGTTTTATGTACTTCTTACCCTGTGCTATACGTTGGTAGAATAAGCAAAAATGGAGCCATTCCCTGGTTTGCTTGTTTCCTTTATACTCAGAAGAACATGATTATAAATAGGTGATTGTCCCATAAATGTCAAGAATCACTGACAGAAGTGACCTTGCGTTGGATAACTTTGACCAAAGTTTCAATAAGGGTTTCCCTAAACAACTGTGCTGTTGTACCCACAACAGATGGGTACAACTGTTATGTACCCAAATTGATTCCAGACTTCAGGAGTCTTGGGTATCATCTGGGAAATGCTAAAGTGAGGGATTAATTTACCTAGCTCCAAGAAGGATCTGGTCTTTGACATTGTCCTTTCTTTCCTAAGTAATTTATAATGAATATATTTCAATTATACTTCTTTGGCTAAGATACAGTGTTGCCAGTAGTGGTGAATTTGAAGCTTTTTAATTTTATTATATAAGTGCATTTTACCTAAATACATAATGAACTTTTATTTTGATGTTTTCTTTTTGTAGTAATCATTTTACCCTAATTTAAAACAGAATCTCTGTATAATTTTGAGTGGAAAAGCACTTGTATATTTGAAAACTTCCTATTAAGTTCAGTCACTCAATCCTGTCCAAATCTTTGTAACTACATGGACTGCAACACGCCAGGCTTCCCTCTCCATCACCAACTCCTGGGGCTTGCTCAAACTCATTTCCATCGAATCAGTGATGCCATCCAACCATCTCATCCTCTGTCATCCCCTTCTCCTCCTGCCTTCAATCTTTCCCAGCATCAGTATCTTTTCCAATGGGTCAGTTCTTCGTATCAGGTGGCCAAATTATTGGAGTTTCAGCTTCAGACTTAGTCCTTCCAATGTATATTCAGGATTGATTTCCTTTAGGATTGACTAGTTTGATCTCCTTGCAATTCAAGGTACTCTCAAAAATCTTCTCCAACACCACAGTTCAAAACCATTAATTCTTCAGCATTCAACTTTCTTTATAGTCCAACTCTCATATTCATACATGACTACTGGAAAAACCATAGCTTTCACTAGACAGACATTTGATGGCAAAATTATTTCTCTGCTTTTCAATATGCTGTCTAGGGTAGTCGTAGCTTTTCTTCTAAGGAGCAAGCATCTTTTAATTTCATGGCTACTGCACAATTTAAATCTGCAGAGAATTTTGAGCCCAAATTTACTATTTACTATCACTGTTTCCATTGTTTCACCATCTATTTGCCATGAAGTGATGTGACCGGATGCCACGATCTTAGATTTTGAACATTGAGTTTTAAGCCAGCTTTTTCACTCTCCTCTTTCACCTTCATCAGGAGGTTCTTGAATTCCTCTTCACTTTCTCACATACGAGTCGTGTCATCTGCATATTTGAAGTTATTGATATTTCTCCTCGCAGTCTTGATTCCAGCTTGTGTTTAACCCAACCTGGCATTTCACCTGATGTACTCTGCATATAAATTAGATAAGCAGGTGACAATATACAGACTTGATGTACTCCATTCCCAATTTGAAACCAGTCCATTGTTCCATGTCCAGTTCTAACTGTTGTTTCTTGACCTCCATAGATTTCTCAGGAGGCAGGTCAGGTGGTCTGGTATTCCCATCTCTTGAAGAATTTTCCACAGTTTGCTGTGATCCACACAGTCAAATGTTTTGGTATAGTCAATAAAACAGAAGTAGATTTTTTTCTGGAACGCTCTTGCTTTTTTGATGATCCAAAGGATGTTGGCAATTTGATCTCTGGTTCCTCTGCCTTTTCTAAGTCCAGCTTGAACAGCTGGAAGTTCTTGGTTCATGAGCTATTGAGCCTCACTTGGAGAATTTTGAGCATTAGTTTGCTAGCGTGTAATATGAGTGTAATTGTGCAGTAGTTTGAACATTCATTGGCATTGTCTTTCTTTGGGATTGGAATGAAAACTGACCTTTTCCAGTTCTGTGGGCTATTATCTGTTAAATACTAGTGCAGTAAAGTCTACTGATTTTTTAAATTAAATTTATATTTAATTTATTAATATTAAATTGTATTTGTCAAGACAGACATGCTCCCACTTTTGCATTATAAATGGCATGACTGTACTTATTTTCTCAGTAGTAATAGCTTATATTGTCTTTTAAGTCCATACTGTGAGCATGGGACACTGTTATTATTTAAAATGAATTTACAAATTCAATAAAACTAACAAACATACTTTTTATGAAAATTGGCTATGCAGGTAAAATCAGTCAGATCACATGGCAAAGCTCACTATTCCTGAATAATTAGCTTAAATGACCACATGATATATTCAATCTATATTTGCTCTATTTTAATGTCAATAACTTTATTAAACATTTCTTAAGTATTTTATATCCAGTTTGAGAAACTAGGTAATTTGACAATGCCATGGTGAAGCTAATCACTTCAGAAATAATTTACTGAAATACCTATAAGTAAGAATGCATTACTTAGTTTAATATATTTTTTGTTACCTCCTTACTATTCTTTCAGTTTCTCTAATAATTTTTCACCAATTTTCTTTTCTACTGTAAAAACAATCTTAAAATTTTTAAGTCATTGTTTTTGAGAACTATGAAAGCATTTAATCAGTTTCACCAATTCAATATTTGCACATTGCCTTAATATTATACAGTTAAGACAAAAATCTGGGATCTATATAAGTCTGGTATAATAGAGGCACTAACTGTATCTCATCTGTTTTTGTACTTAGCCTTGTTTGTTTCTCCTTATTTTATATATTTTCATTTCCTGTATTTTATTTAGTTGCAGGTAGGTCACTCCTAGAATTGAATATGTATTACGTCCCATATAGAAAACTTTATTAAGTTCCATAAATTCCAAAAATAAAAAGTCTGTGATTACAAGGTCATGAACTATGTATTAATAGAAAAAGAAAGAAATGATTCATCCCCTCTGAAATTTATATCTTTACCAAGTGATTCCTGGATGAGACAAAATATAAACCAAAATTGCAGAATTTCTTAAAATAAAAAATAAAGAGAAATTACATATCAGAATACATTAAGATCATTTAAAAGAATTATATTGATAAAATTTTGTTAAATAATTTTAAATAATTTACAGATGAAATATGATTTACATAGCTCTATGCAAAACATAGATAAAATAACTTAATATTACCGTCTTTCTAAATTCCATATATATGCGTTAATATACTGTATTATTGTTTTTGCTTCTGGCTTACTTCACTCTGGACAATGGGCTCCAGTTTCGTCCATCTGAGTAGAATTGCTTCAAATGATTTTTTTTTAATGCTGAGTAATATTCCGGGACAGCAAAAGGAATGCAGATGTATAGAATAGACTCGTGGACTTTGTGGATGAGGGTAAGGGTGGGATGATATGGGAGAAGGGCATTGAAACATGTTAATTATCATGTGTCTAATCAATCGCCAGCCCAGGATTGATGCTCTGGGCTGGTGCAGCAAGATTTCCGGGGGGGGAGGGAGGAGGGAGGGGGGTTCTGGAGGGGAAGCATATGTAAACCCATGGTGATATCATGTCATTGTATGGCAAAAACAATTAAAAAAATAACTTAATATTAGATTTAAATAACTCTATCCAAATAAATTAAAAAACTATGAAATGACTTTGTAATAGCACCCCCTACAGATGACAAATTAGTTATAAGAGTAAAAATACATCTTTAAAATGGAAAGACCTGTGAGATATCAGCTTAACCAAGTGATCAAAACGAGTACTGCTGACAATGTCTGAACCTGTCTAACATTTATATGTCCTCTGATGTGATGCATTGGAAGACACAAAACATCTTGCTTAAAGTATCCTTGCAAAGCATATTTGTGTGTATATGTGTGTTGCATCTTGAATCTAATGTTGAAATAATCATATACAGTAAATATAATACCTTCTATAAGGCAATGTCCAGATTATTAAAACAGCTAACATCATGAAAGAGATTAGAAAAAGAAAAAATTATATATATATATTGAATATTCACCAAACTATTCATATGTGTGTGTGTGTGTGTGTGTGTGTGTGTTTATGTGTGTGTATGTAAGAATAGGTATATTTATTCCTCTTTGTCAGATTTCCTGGTAGTGATCATGATACCATGATAATGGACAAATGAATTCTAAAGATTTTAATAGACAAATATAATGAGGTCTGCAAATTAATCTCAACTTTTTAAACAAGAAGTAAAAAATATATATTTAGATAAATATATAGGAACGAAATGTAGCAAAATTGGAAAATTGTTAACAATTTGTTAACCTGTGTCAAATTGTGTAAAATGTTTAATGTACCTTCAATATTTTTATAAGTACAAGAATTCTTAAATAAAAAGTTGGGAGAAACTGAACACTCTAAAATAAAATGTCAACTATTGCTATAACTTTTTCATAAGTGTGTGTTAAGACATGTATCCTCAGGGCATACAATATTTTTAGAATCACAATTATGATATAATTTATGGATTTAGTTGACCATATTCTCTCTCTGTATACACACACACACACACGTCATATATAACTGGCAATATGTAGCATTATGGGGGTTTCCCTGGTGATTCAAATGATGAAGAATCTGTCTTCAATGCTGGAGACCCTGATTTGATCCCTGGATTGGGGATAGTCCCTGGAGAAGGGATTGGCTATCCACTCCAGCATGCTTGCCCAGAGAATTCCATGGATAAAGGAGCCTGACAAGCTATAGTCCATGGAGTCACCAAGAGGCAGACATGACTGAGCAACTAACACACACACACACACACACACACACACACACACACACACACACACGCGCGCGCGCGCGTATGCAGCATTATAGTCTTATTTTACTTTCTCCGTCTTTGGAATATTATTGGTCTTGATTGGAAAACAAAAACTGGATAAACTTTTCTTCACCTATTATAATAAAGAACTCCTTTTGAGTAAAAAATAGACTGTATAGTATCAAAACGCTAAAGCACAGCTAAAGGCAATCAACAGTATTTGAACTAACAAGCTTCAAATACAGCTAATGGTGTAATCAAACTGAAAAGGAGATTCATTATGGAGTGCTTGGATTAAGGTCAATGAGTATAGGGCAGCATTTGCGTTATTGTGACAATGTGCAATCCTGTCACTCAAACATTCCATTAGAAACAAAAGATACGCAGGGGTTCCCTCCTCTTACTTTTTTATAGATGAAGTCATTATCAGTCCATATTGAGGCAAAGTGCTTTTCCACTTGAGCTGTTCCCTTTAATTCTGGAATGCCCACACAAACTTTCAGTTAGCAGTATGACTTAACATTTAAATGCAAATATCTCAAAAAGTCTTCTGAAAGAGTTAATCTCCTTATTAAGATTGGCTTAAAGAAAACAATTTTGATGAATTTAATGTATAGAACTTATGTTCTCCCTGGAACCCATTATGCCCTTTTATGGATTCATATAGTAGCACTACTATGCAAAAACTTCATAGCTAGACAGGTATTAACATGTGTCACAATACCTAAAATCCAAAATCAATGTCATTTAAAAATATAGCAAGGCAACTGATGGACATTATAAATAGCTTAAATACTGTCACATTCCTTATTGCATGCAATTTCCCTTTACTCTGAGATAAGCATTCCACCTAGATGATATCTATCAATAAAAAGTAACTGATAAGAGAAAAGAATATCAAAATCAGACAAATGGTGAGTGAAGACAATGAAAAACTTCCTTCAAAGATAAATATCATAATTTATACTGATAAATTTTCCACTGAAATTATATAAGTATACAATTTCTGGTTATATAAATGTTTTTTAAAAGTATAGTTTGCAAATTGATTCAGTTACGTCCAATTCTGAGCAACCTATGGACTGGAGCCCTCCAGGCTCCTCTGTCTTTTCCTTTGTCCAGGAAAGAACACTGGAATGGGTTGCCATGCCCTCCTAAGGGAATCTTCCAGAATCAAATCCACAGTTCTTACAACTCCTGCATTGGCAAGCAGGTTCTTTACCACTAGTGCCACCTGGAAGGCCAAAGCCATTTCCTTCTCCAGGGGATTTTTCCAAAAGAAGGATCAAACATGTATCACTTGAGTCTCTTGCATTGCAAGCAGATTCTTTACCATTATGCCACCGGGGAAACCCCATGATTTTAAAGGTGTTTTATGTGAGCAAATATATCGTTAATAACACTCAATCATATTTTGATTATTATTTTGTGTCTTAGGACGTTTTTGAATTGTAAATCATGTATAATATCCAAGGAAGAAGAAGCCTAAGCACTGTAAGTAGTCAACATTTTATTATGGTACACACACACACACACACACACACAAAAGATGAAAGAAAAAGTGAGAACAACAACTTTGACAGACCCTAACAATGTATTTTTCTTTTTTTTTTTTTTTTTTTTTTTTTTTTTTTTAAAAAATTTCAAAAAAGATTTTTTTTTTTACAATATTGTGTTGGTTCTGCCACACATTGACATGAATCCGCCA
>ML664163.1:13556375-13581501 GCA_007570785.1 Antilocapra americana | reverse complement strand
AGGAAACTATAAGCAAGGTGAAAAGACAGCCTTCAGAATGGGAGAAAATAATAGCCAATGAAGCAACAGACAAACAATTAATCTCAAAAATTTACAAACAACTCCTGCAGCTCCATTCTAGAAAAATAAACAACCCAATTAAAAAGTGGGCCAAAGAACTTAACAGACATTTCTCCAAAGAAGATATAAAAATGGCTAACAAACACATGAAAAGATGCTCAACATCACTCATTATCAGAGAAATGCAAATCAAAACTACAATGAGGTACCACTTTACACCAGTCAGAATGGATGCCATCCAAAAGTCTACAAGCAATGAATGCTGGAGCGGATGTGGAGAAAGGGGAACCCCCTAACAATGTATTTTTCAACCTGAGGAAACCAAAGTTCAAAACAGACAATTACAACCTGCTGGCACATCCTATTACATTTGAAGATATCCACTAGAGGTACATAGTAAGAACTCCTCAAATTATGTAGAAAAGTTAAAGGTCACTAAGGGGTTCTGTACTTCTGATTCTATGTATTCTGTTTGAGTAGATCTGAAAATTATGGGGATCTAGAAACATTATAGCAGGCTTACGAATTTCCCTAGCTATTGATTTCAACTTTGTATTACATTCGGCTACCTCTCTCTTTCAAAGTTTAATTATTTTTCTTAGGGGGCAAGTAAATTGGCCAATTTGGCTGTGAAATTCACTAGAGAGGGCTCTCAGTTTCTGTTTCTCCAGGTTTCTGTGATCAGGGACAATAAAACACATAGGATCTGTATTCTTTTTATTTCAGAAAAAAAGCAATGTTTTATCCTTTGCATTTATATGATACATTGAAAATACTAGCATATCTTTTGACTTACACATTTAAAAATTTTACCACACTTCAAGAATGAAATTCTGCAATTATTCTCTGGATATATTAAAAACCTACTCTTTCTCCTTTTTTATATTTCTTGCTTTTTGTACTGCTCCAAGTTTTTTAAATATTTTTATTTATATCACTTGGTTGCACATTTTATTATTAAAAACTTTGACTATTGGTCCTCAAAGGGTCCTCAAAGCTTGGTTTTAAATATCCCATTGAGACCGACTTGAATGACTTGGGTGCTGGCTTCTGTTTATCACTACGTAGCCATGGTTTTCTTTCAAGATTTAAAAGAAAATTTCCCTCCCCTCTTTATATTAGACTAGAAAGAGTTGAAAGCAAGAAAACTCGTTTCTGTCCCTGATATACTTGACAAGTAGGACTATTAAATTCATACTTACCAAGTAATCAATCTTACAGGTTTTCCACAAGTCCAGTAATTCAGATTGTCTTAGGACATTCACTTCATTAAATTGTCCAATGAATGGTTTCTGTCAAATGAATCATGAAAACATGTTTATTCACATGCATGTGTGTCATGACTTTATCTTTTGGGGCTCCAGAATCACTGTAGATGGTGATTGCAGCCATGAAATTAAAAGACGCTTACTCCTTGGAAGGAAAGTTATGACCAACCTACACAGCATATTGAAAAGCAGAGATATTACTTTGCCAACAAAGTTCCATCTAGTCAAGGCTATGTATGGTTTTTCCAGTAGTCATATATGGATGTGAGAGTTGGACAGTGAAGAAAGCTGAACGCTGAAGAATTGATGCTTTTGAACTGTGGTGTTGGATAAGACTCCTGAGAGTCCCTTGGACTGCCAGGAGATCCAACCAGTCCATCATAAAGGAGATCAGTCTTGGGTGTTCATTGGAAGGACTGATATTGAAGTTGAACCTCCAGTACTTTGGCCACCTGATGGGAAGGGCCAACTCATTTGAAAAGACCCTAATGCTGGGAAGGATTGTGGGCAGGAGGAGAAGGGGACGAGAGGATGAGATGGCTGGATGGCATCACCCACTCAATGGCCATGGGTTTGGGTGGACTCCAGGAGTTGATGATGGAGGGAAGCCTGGCGTGCTGCAATTCATGGGGTTGCAAAGAGTCAGACACGACTGAGCGACTGAACTGAACTGAACTGATATGTGTCATGAAACAATGTTGTCAGTCTGTAACACACACACAAAGAGGAAAGTCAATTCATCAAACATTTTTAATTCACACCTCTTATCTTTGTGCCTGCTTCATGTGGTAGTGGATTAAGATAAAGAAAAAACTAACCACCTTTTTGAGTAACATTGATTTTCCTTGGTTGAATATCACAATTTTGCATAATAATAAAAAAAGTTGAAATAAGAGTTGATATGCTTCAATTGAACCTTATATGGTTAACCTCATTTGAGCAAATGATTTATTAATAATGATTTATTTTCATAAGGTGTCACATAATTTTTACTTTAGGATTTATCTGAATCAATTAACATGTTTTCTTTTAGTTCTAAGTGAGTTAAGCTTTTAACGATTATTTGTATTTGAACAAAAAACAATAAAACTGAATGTATACATTTTTTCACATATTTCTGCAATTCTTTATGAATATTTCTATTATTATAATACCACATATTTTGTGTGCTCAATCATTCAGTTGTGTCTGACTCTGTAACCTCATGGATGGTAACCCATAAGGATCCTATGCCAGTGAAATTCCCCAGGCAAAATTACTGTAGGGGCCTGCCATTTCCTTCTCCAGGGACTCTTCCAAACCCAGGGATCAAACCAGGTCTCTTGTATCTCCTGCACTGATAGGCGGATTCTTTACCATTGTGCCACTTGGAAAGCCCACATAATATGTATCTCTTTATCTGTCATCCATTTTTACTTGACAGTAGATGTCATAAAACCAAAACCATTTATTATTATTCTTTGCAACTTCAGCATCTAATGTAGTTACAAATTTCAAATAGATAAATCAATAAGCATATTTGCTGCTGTTCGGTCTTCCCTGGTGGCTCAGAGATTAAAGGGTCTGCTTGCAATGCAAGAGACCTGGGTTTGATCCCTACGTCAGGAAGATCCCCTGGAGAAGGAAATGGCAACCCATTCCAGTATTCTTGCCTGGAGAATCCCATGGAGAGAGGAGCCTGGGCTATAGTCCAGGGGTCACAAAGAGTCGGGCACAACTGAGCAACTTCACTTTCACTTTCAGTCACCCAGTTATGTCTGACTCTTTGTGACTCTATGGACTACAGTCTGACAGGCTTCCCTGTCCATCACATGAGCTTGCTCAAACTTATGTCCATCTAGTCGGTGATGCCATCCAACCATCTCATCCTCTATCATCCTTTTCACTCCTGCTTCAATCTTGCCCAGCATTAGTGTTTTCCAATGAGTCAGTTCTTCATATCAGGTGGCCGAAGTATTGGAGCTTCAGCTTTAGAATCAGTCCTTCCAATGAATATTCAGGACTGATTTTCTTTAGGAATGACTGGTTGGATCTCCTTGCAGTTCAAGGGACTCTCAAGCATTTAACACCACAGTTCAAAAGCATCAATTCTTTGTTGCTCAGCCTTCTTTATTGTCCAACTCTCCCTTCCATACAGATTACAGGAAAAACCATAGCTTTAACTAGATGGACCTTTGTCAGCAAAGTAATGTCTCTGCTTTTCAATGTGCTAACTAGGTTGGTCAGAGCTTTTCTTCCAAGGAGCAAACATCTTTTAATTTCATGGCTACAGTCACAATCTGCAGTGATTTGGAGCCCAAGAAAATAAAGTATGTCACTGTTTCCACTGTTCCCCCAAGTATTCGCCATGAATCGATTGGACCAGATGCCATGATTTTAGAATTTTAAATGTTGAGTTTAAGCCAGCTTTTTCACTCTTCTCTTTCACTTACGTCAAGAGGCTCTTAAGTTCCTCTTTGCTTTCTGCCATAAGGGTGGTATCATCTGCATATCTTAGGTTATTGATATTTTCCAAGCAATCTTGATTCCAGCTTGTGCTTCATCGAGACCAGCATTTCACATGATGTACTCTGCATATAAGTTAAATAAGCAGGGTGACAATACTCAGCCTTGACATACTCCTTTCCCAATTTGGAACCAGTCTGTTCTACGTCCAATTCTAAATGTTGCTTCTGACACATATACAGGTTTCTCAGAAGGCATATAAGGTGGTCTGGAATTCTCATCTCTTTAAGAATTCTCCACAGTTTGTTGTGATTATTATTGAAGCACAGAAAAAAATGAATGAATAACTCACAGCCACTTTAAATCATCAGCTGACATTTAAGTATTTTATGATTTTGTTGAAATCGAATAGACTATCTGTGGGTTTGGTTTGAGAATTATTGCCTGCCTGTAATCAAAACACAAATCTTAGCATTTATCTAAGTGAAAAATAAATTGCTTTTTGGTATCCAGTTTAAAATACAATTTTAATGTATGGTCTCTCAGATGAGGTAACTCATGGACAATAGAGATATTTATTTTCTATGCCAAAGAATTCAGCTTAACATGAAATGGTTATGTGTTACCCTGTAGACAAAATTATTTAAATATCTCAAACTGGCAGTGGAATGTACCTAAACATATCTTTTCCTTAGTCTGTTAGGTGTTTAATAGTCTTTCCATTTAACTACTTGTAGCTGGGATGATGTGCTTTGTTTCACCTCCAACGCTACTAGTCTGTATTAGAGTATAAAGTCTAAAGTTGCTTCATAGACCTCTTTAGCCTACTTTGTCATTGATTTAATTTGAGTTTGTAAGTTTGTGAACTCTGAGTATTATGCAATGCCAAACAGTTACCTACTATTTCACTTCAGTGCCTCATTTTAACAGACTTAACCTGTGGTTTTCATGTCACATAAACAAATCATTGCTCCACAGCAATTCCTTGCAAGAATTATTTAAAGTTTATTTCATGTCATTTTATAAACAGCAGTTCAAAATAAAATATGCATGCTAAAATGTAACTGCATTACAGAAAATATTTACCAAATACAACAAAGGAATAAAAGCATGAAGTTGAATTTCTTCATTTTCAATGTGTCATATCCAAATGCTTTGGATATTCTGGCTCTCAGCTGGGTTTATATTTTGACACCAGAGAACATTTGGCAGGCCTGAGGACTTTGAGACTGTCACATCTGGAAAGGGGATGATACTGGCATCTAGTAGGTAGAGACCAAGAATTCTTCTAAAAATCCTACCATGAGTGGGACAGCCCTTTTCACCACTCTGACAAAGAGTTATCCAGCCCATAATCTTGATGATGCTGAGCTGGAGAATCCCTGCTGTAGAGTAGATAAGATCAAGTTATTTACTATATTTTCCAAGTCTCTAATCTTCCATGCCGCTCTTTGGAGAAACCAAAGTAAACCACAGTTCTCTCTTTAAAATGACCATCTATGCAAGAGTAAACTGATATGCAGAAAATGATAAGACAACCCTTCATTACAAACCAGTTATGCTGAATTAGTAAAGCAGATCTAACCTGTACCAAGAAAAAGTCAAATACTAAGAACCTTAAAAGTAACTACATCATTTATCTCCCTTAATAAGTGTGGAAGATGAAGCTTCTGGTGTTGTTTTTTCTGCTCAAAAAAGTTAACCATTATTGCAGTGTTTACTTCATTGGCTTCAGATAGCTGCTGTGTCTTAACATGGAAAGAATGATGGAAGAGAGGGAGAAAAAAATGCAGTGAGTGTGATGGTGATGCCAATCATTCTCTTTTATCAAGAAAAATGAACACTTTTCTGGAAGCTCTCAGCCTACTTCTGCTTTCATTTTAATAGCCAGAAATGTGTTGCATTATAAGTGAGGCAGAGAAAGCATTTATTCAGATTTTTAACTTCAAGAGAGAAAACATTTGAGAATTTTTTGAAACTGGGCTGAGTTGATCATCAAAACAAGCTCTGCTCCAACTAGATATATCTATCTGTGTCATAGTTTATAGAAGGAACAAGAGTACTGCTTTAAGCTGAAAAAAGAAAGTGGATCTAAATTGTATGCAAATGCTTATCCAAAATGGATGATATAAAGGATAAAAGCAAAACAACTTCCCACACAAGTGCTACAGATGAAAAGCTTGGCAGATTTGTAATAGAAAACACTGTGTCTTTGTTCTTAATCTAAAGCAAAAGGAAAATGTAAAAATATAATGCATATTGAACTGTTACATATTTACCTTAAAATGAGTTTTGGAATTAACTTGATCAATTTATATTTCAAGAAAGGTTTGTGTTTTTCCTTCATAAGACATAAATGAATATCATATAATAAGATTTAATCAACTGAAAATCCATCTTAATATCTTAGTCAATGGTCTAATTTTTTCTTATAATTGGCATTAACAGTGTATGTGAATCTGTTAATTAGTGTATGTTTTTGATTTTAAAAAAATAGTCAATGTAAGTGATTTTAGGGCAGTATGTATTCCCTTTGCTTGTTAAGAACCCACAAAACCTTATGTCTGCATTTTAGTATGCATCTGTTTCTTGTTTTCTATATCTCAGGGGGAAAAAAAAAGTCACATCTCAGGATCCCATGGGCATAGGTTACTAGTCAGTAGAAAAACTGCTGTAATGACTCCAAAGAAAAATTAAAAAAAGATGATAAAGGTTATAGCCATTGTAAGGAGTCTTACTCCCACAGGCAGTTCAGATTCTGTAATATCAATCAAAGTTCCCTCAAAAGGTTTACTTTACTGATGCCTCCTCTGGTGTTCCTATGCCTTTGTTGCAAGGGAACTACCCAGTCAAAACCATTTCTTAAAGGAATGGCCTGGTATTAGTGCTGAATCATGACCTGAGAAGAGGAGTAATATTATTTAATGCCTCCCATAGGCTACAAACCATGTTCTTCTTTCAGCTCAGTCAAATTTAAAAAAAAAGGTTCAAAATAGGAGTCAATTTGAGATGGCCTCAAGAAAAGGTTTGTATGCCATGTTGCTAAAGCATATTATATTTTAACACTGTCAATCCTTGTAACTATATCAAGAAACAAATGCCATAATCAAAGATTTGGGAACATAATACTTATTTGAATAAGGTAGAAAATTTTTCTCATTAGCTGCATCTAAAGGATGCTTATGTTTAAAAAAGTAGATAAATAGTTGTAATTCTAATCAGTTATGAAGAACTTAAATAAAAATTAATGATATCCAATTCATTTTGGCTATCTTGTAAGAACTCTTTCATTCATACTCCATAATATAAACATTTAAAAATAAAATTACATTTAAAAGAGTCTATTCTTTCTGATTCTACAATTTTTTCAAATGAAACATAGCCCTAGCTCATTGGTTTATATTTCACTGTATGTTCTTTCCCAGCACAAAAATTATCATTAGCCATAAGGGATCATTAACAATGAGTCATCTTATAATCAGAATTCAATATAACAATGTATTTGGCAGTACTGAAACACATCATGTTTTTCACATAAATCATGACCATAATCTCAACTAACAGTTCTTCAAATTTGATTACATTTAACATTTCAAATGCCCCATTTGAATTTACACAATAGTCACAAAGCAACTTCATTGACTAAAATACTCTGATAAAAAGCATGTTATCAGAGCCTCTATACTTTACTGTAGTTTCTACAATGAGGAGACTTAATTAACAATGTCATAAATTTACTGGCTGAAAATTTAACATTCAAAAAACTAAGATTGCAGCATCCAGTCCTATCACTTCATGACAAATAGAAGGGGAAAAAGTTGAAAGAGTGACAGATTTTACTTCCTTGGGCTCCAAAATCACTGCATACAGTGACTGCAACCATGAAATTAAAAGATGCTTGCACTTTGGAAGAAAAGCTATCACAAACGTAGACAGCATATTAAAAGGCAAGAATATCACTTTGCTGACAGAGTCCTGCATAGTCAAAGCTATGGTTTTTCCAGAAGTCATGTATGGATATGAGAGTTGGACTCTAAAGAAGGCTGAGTGCTGAGGAATTGATGTTTTTGAATTGCGGTACTGGAGAAGGCTTTTGCGAGTCCTTGGACTTCAAGGAGATCAAACGAGTCAATCCTAAAGGAAATAAATTCTGAATATCATTGGAAGGACCATGCTGAAATTCCAATATTTTGGCCATCTGATGCGAAGATCCTACTCATTGGGAGAGACTCTGATGCTGGGGAAGATTGAGGGCAGGAGGAAAAGGGAAGTGTCATAATGACATGGTTAGATAACATCAACAACTCAAGGGACATGACCTTCAGCAAACTCCAGGAGATAGTGAAGGACAGGGAAGTCTGGTACACTGCAGTCCATGCAGTAGCAAAGAAGTGGACACAAGTTAGTGACTGAACAGCAACTACAACAAAATAACTTTACAAGAGGGAAAAGCTAGATTTTTACCTCTTACTTTAATCTTAAAAAAAAATAAAATATCCTTGAAAAACTTAGCTTTTAATATATTTTTTCACTATTGTACTTGGAAAAGTAACCAGTGATCAAGTTTAAGAATTCTATGCTTTGGAACAGAATAAAATTATTTAATGAAATGAGCTAGCTACTGTGTTTTATTTATATTTAGATTTTAATGCATTTTTTTCTGTCAACTTTTTTCTTTTCCAAAGTTTCTAATATAAATGGCAATGTTTACCTTTTCCACAAAAGAATGCCAGTTGAATAATAAAAAGAAATATATAGATTTCAAAAATTTAAAGGAAGTTTCTATGTATAGAAGACCCCCAAGACTGGAAAAATAAAAATACTTTCAATAAAAGGTAAATATTAAACTGCTGGCAAAAATTCTTTACTTCATTCCTATTCATTCTTAACTTACTATAGTGTTGGTTACTTGGAGGAAACTTGAACAAAATATTTTATTCCAGTAATGTATCAAATCTTAAAAACACCAGTAAAGTTAAATTAGGTAGTCATTCTTTTGATACAGCAGCTTAGAATATTAGCCACCAAATCTGTTTTTCAAGGTAGACTGGAAATAATTTCAAGAAATTTAATTTCAGCTGTGAAGTGGTTTTTGTTTTAGAATTTCCTTCTATGCTTATTTTACTATATTAAAGTACACACTACTCTTAACTTCTCTAGCGATGCTAAAGACATTATTTTATTAGATAACTTTAATAAAAAAGTGAGTTTAACATATTTGTATTGATATGGAAACTTCAAAAAATATATTAAATGTTAACAGTAAGGTAGAGAAAAACATTCAGAGTAGGACTTATATATATATGGAAAGAATTCCTACTATGAGTGTCTTTTATCAACTATTATTTTCATGAAAGTAACAAAATAGGAAGACTATATGTTTTGTGCTCAAACCAAAATTGAATCTAATATTTCCTCTGCCTGAAATCTTGGTTGGAGTCTTTATTTGCAATAATAATATAATGCTTTATAGAATTATTTTAACCAAATATGAATGTAAAGTATGATACATATGAACATTTACAGTGAAATCTCCAAATTATATGACATATAAATCATGAATTCATCTATTAGCATTCAGAAATTTAGCAAATAAATTAAACATATAAATCAAGATATTAAAGCATTGATAAAGGCAATTTGTAAGATTGCTATAAACATATGAGCTTAGATTAATCTTGATAATATATTTTTGCAACATGCTATTTGTAACTGACAACAGTTAGCATAGTGTCTAAGTCAAGAAACACTCACAGCTGATATGAGACACCCCTTTGTTTCTTTTCTGCCAAAGCTCATGTTAGCTTAGTGTACATATCAAAACAAACAAAGCAAATTTATGGTTACCAAAGAGGGTGAGGGACAAATTAGGAATAAAGGATTAACAAATACAAACTACTCTACATAAGATAGATACGTTTTAAGGATTTATTGTATATCATAGGGAATTATACTTAATATCTTATAACCTATAGTGAAATATAATCTGCAAAAACTAAATCCCTGGATCACTATGCTGTATATGAGATGGTTGGATGGCATCACCGACCCAATGGATATGAGTTTGAATAAGCTCCTGGAGTTGGTAATGGACAGTGAAGCCTGACATGCATGGGGTTGAAAACAGTTGGACACGACTGAGTGACTGAACTGAACTGAACACAATATTGTAAATCTATTACACTTCAATAAAATAAGAGAAAGTCCCCACAAAGTTACATCTATTAGTAGGAAACACGTTCCTGCTGTTCTCTTGAAAACAAAATTGCTCATAATCATTAAAATAATTGATTGTGGTTCTCTAAGAAGTTTGGTCCTAACAGCAGGGTTTATTTCAGAGGCTTGAGGGAAATGTGGGCTCTCACCTTCAATGAGCTGCTCACAAAGTAAGGTGTTAATGTAATGGAAAGAAATTATTTCAGGTGTGTGTCAGAGAGGAATTATTTCAGTGGGACACCTGCTTATATTCTCAAATCCTATGGCTTCTCACAAAAACTTGTATATAAAATTAAATATAGGATATAAGAAAAAATATTTCAAAGATCAGCTTATTATTTAAAATGGGTTGTTGTTGTTCAGTCATTAACTCGTGTCTGACTCTTTGTGACACCATGGACTGCAGCACACTTGTCTTCCCTGTCCTTCACTATCTCCTGGAGTTTGCTCAAGCTCATGTCCATCGAGTCAGTTATGTCATGCAACCATTTCATTCTCTGTCACCATCTTCTCCCTCTGCACTCAATCTTTTCGAGCATTAGAGTCTTTTCCAAAATGGGTTGTAGACAAATTTAATTTATTATCATTTGCACAAAATCACTGTTACTACTTTTAATTTAGAGTCACATGAGGAACTGAATTCAACTTCATATATTTTTGCTCTTCAATACAATATTTTAGGGAGCTCTAGGCAACTACTTTAGGAAGTTTAAAGCAGCATCTTTTAACTTTAAGACCAGTTCAGTTCAGTTGCTCAGTCGTGTCCAACTCTTTGTGACACCATGGACTACAGCATGCCAGGCCTCCATATCCATCACCAATTACTGGAGTTTACTCAAATTCATGTCCACTGAGTGGGTGATGCCATATAACCATCTCATCCTCTGTCATCCCCTTCTACTCCAGCCTTCAATCTTTCCCATCATCAGGGTCTTCACAAATAAGTCAGTTCTTCTCATTATGTGGCCAAAGTATTGGAGTTTCAGCTTCAGCATCAGTCCTTCCAATGAATATTCAGCACTATTTCCTTTAGGATGGACTGGTTGGATCTCCTTGCAATCCAAGGGACTCTAAAGAGTCTTTTCCAACACCACAGTTCAAAAGCATCAATCCTTCAGTGCTCAGCTTCCTTTATAATGCAACTCTCACATTCATTCATGACGACTGGAAAAACCATATCTTTGACTAGATGGACCTTTGTAGGAAAAAAGTAATGTCTCTGATTTTTAGTATATTGTCTAGGTTGGTCATAGCTTTTCTTCCAAGGAGCAAGCATCTTTTAATTTCATGGCTACAATCACCATCTGCAGTAATTTTGGCATTGAAACATGTAAAATATCATATGTGAAATCAATCGCCAGCCCAGGTTTGATGCTTGAAACAGGGTGCTCAGGGCTGGTGCACCAGGATAACCCAGAGAGAGGGAATTGGGAGGGAGGTGGGAGGAGGGTTCTGGAAGGGGAACACATGTATACCCATGGTGGATTCATGTCAATGTATGGCAAAACCAACACAATAATGTAAAGAAAATAAATAAATAAAATAAAAAAGTATGCAGAGTGCCAAAGAATAGCAAGAAGAGATAACAAAGCCTTCCTCAGTGATCAGTGCAAAGAAATATAGGAAAACAATAGAATGAGAAAGACTAGAGATCTCTGCAAGAGAATTAGAGATACCAAGGGAACGTTTCATGCAAAGATGGGCACAATAAAAGACAGAAATGGTATGGACCTGACAGAAGCAGAAGATATTAAGAAGAAGTGGGAAGAATACACAGAAGGACCCTAAGATCAGATGCATACATTTTATTGTACATACATAGGGTTAAACTGATGCTTCCCAAAATATGCATATTTACGTACTACCAAGAAACTACTTATATGCAGAGTACGTGATGCAAAATGCTGTATTAGATGAAACACAAGCTAGAACGACAGATAACATGCTATTGAATAAGTAGCTGCCCAAAAACTGGAGTTGTGATTTATGTCTCTAACAAGTGCTGATGCTGCTTCTTTATTGAACAATAAACATGGAATCACTTTCTAGTGGACCAGATAGTTCTAAAAGTTTTCAAATAACTTTGTATTACCTTAAAACAGTACTAAAGTTACAAAATACTTTTTTCTGTAATGAGATAAACATTAAATTAATATTTCATGAATAATTGTAAGTAAACACAAAACAGCCTATCAAACTGTGACACAAAACTCTGGATTAAAAATGTGAACAAAATACTTGGTTTATTGACCTACGACATTATTATATATGGGCTTTCCTGGTGCTTTCTTGGTAAAGAATTCTCCTGCCAATGCAGAAGACAGGATTCAATCCTTGGATTTGGAAGAATCCTTGGAAAATTAAATGGCAACCCATCCCATTATTCTTTACTGGGAAATCCTATGGACAGACGAGTCTGGCAGGATGCAGTTCATGGGGTCACAAAAGAATTAGACATGACTGAGTGTCTAAAATACACCCACACAATAATACTGTATACTTTCCAAACATGGTTTTTCATTGTTCTAACTTTAGACAATCTGGTGAATTCTATTCTCATCTAAATTATATTCATTTCATGATTAATGTCTTAGGCACAAATTTATGTATTTATTGTCAATTTGTTCCTTTGATAGTCTTCTTAAAACACCCTGTCTACTTCAGTGTCCCAAGGGTATATATATATATATATATATATATATTTAAAATGGTGTTATTCATTTAGCATGTAATAAATTTGAAATTTTTATATTTATTACTATATAGATGTTTTAAAATATATTTTAGTTTTTAATTTAGTAAATATTAATAGCATAACTTGTAGACAAAAGCTAGTTATAGTCCTCAATAATTTTAAGAGAGGAAAAGGGATTCTGAAATCAGAATTAGAAATATTGCTCACAATTTTTGTGAAAAGAGATATTAAGTGCACTATTTTATCTGTGTCTTTTATATTTGAGGCGCACTTCTCATCTGCATGTGACTCGAATAAAGTTCTCATTACTACAGGGTTCAGTTTGGAATTCCTGTTGCATGAGCAAAGCTGTTCTGATTTATTCTCACCTAAAAGTGTAGGAGAGTACTGAATCTCCACAGGTTTGCCAGCACTTGATATTTTGTCTTCATTTCTGTCACTCTGATGGGTATGTAGTAGTGTCACACTGTGGTTTTAATTAACATTTCCCTGCTTAATTTTGCTAATAAATATAGGAACATATGTGGTATATGTAATATATACATATGGTATATAATATATAAAAGATATATCTTTTACTGTTTGAGTATCCTTCACTAAAGGAGATGTGCTGTGTGATGATTAATTTTATGTATCAGCTTGACTAGCCATAGGGTTCCTAGATTAAATATCATATATGGGTGTGTTTGTGAGGGTTTGTTTGTTTTTAATGATATTAGCTTTTGAATTGGTAGATTCAGTAGACTTCCCTCCACAATGTGGGTGTGTATTGCCCTATTCTTTGAGGGATAGTATAGAATAGAGATGGGAATACCAGACCACCTTACCTGGCTCCTGAGAAATCTGTATGCAGGTCAAGAAGCAGCAGTTAGAACTAGACATGGAACAATGGACTAGTTCAAAATTGAGAAAAGTGTATGTGAAGGCTATATATTTTCACCTTGCTTATTTAACTTATATGCAGAGTTCAGTTCAGTTCAGTTCAGTCGCTCAGTCATGTCCAACTCTTTGTGACCCCATGAAATGCAGCACACCAGGCCTCACTAACCATCATTAACTCCCAGAGTCTACCCAAACCCATGTCCATTGAGTTGGTGATGCCATCTAGCCATCTCATCCTCTGTCGTCCCCTTCTCCTCCTGCCCCAAATCTTTCCCAGCATTAGGGTCTTTTCCAATGAGTCAACTCTTCCCATCAGGTGGCCAAAGTATTGGAGTTTCTGCTTCAACATCATTCCTTCCAATGAATACCTAGGACTGATCTCCTTTAGGATGGGCTTGTTGGATCTCCTTGCAGTCCAAGGGAACTCTCAAGAGTCTTCTCCAACAACACAGTTCAAAAGCATCAATTCTTTGGTGCTCAGTCTTTTTCACTGTCCAACTCTCACATCCATACATGACTACTGGAAAAACTATAACCTTGACTAGACGGATCTTTGCTGGCAAAATAATTGTCTCTGCTTTTCAATATGCTATCTAGGTTGGCCATAACTTTCCTTCTAAGGAGTAAGCGTCTTTTGATTTCATGGCTGCAATCACCATCTACAGTGATTTTGGAGCCCAAAAAAATAAAGTCTGACACTGTTTCCACTGTTTCCCCATCTATTTCCCATGAGGTGAAAGGACCAGATGCCATGATCTTAGTTTTCTTAATGTTGAGCCTTAAGCCAACTTTTTCTCTCTTCTCTTTCACTTTCATCAAGAGGCTTTTTAGTTCCTCTTCACTTTCTGCCATAAGGGTGGTGTCATCTGCATATCTGAGGTTATTGATATTTCTCCCAGCAATGTTGATTCTAGCTTGTGCTTCTTCCAGCTGAGTGTTTCTCATGATGCACTCTGCATATAAGTTAAATAAATATTCTGAGTACATCATCCAAAATACAAGACTGGATGAAGCACAAGCTGGAATCAAGAATGCCAGAAGAAATATCAACAATCTCAGATATGCAAATGACACCATAGTTATGGTAGAAAGTGAAGAGGAACTAAAGAGCCTCTTGGTGAAGGTGAAAGGAAGAGTGAAAAAGCTGGCTTAAAACATTTTGAAGAATGTTGAATCATCAAACAGAAATCATGGCATCTGATCCCATCACTTCATGGCTAATAGATGGGGAAAAAGTGGAAATGGTGACAGATTTCATTTTCTTGTGCTCCAAAATCACTACAGACAGTGACTGCAGCCACAAAATTAAAGATGCTTGCTTTTTGGAAGAAAAGCTAGGACAAACCTATATAACTTATTAAAAAGCAGAGATATCACTTTGCTGACAAAGTTCTATATATTCTAAGCTATGGTTTTTCCAGTAGTCATGGATATGAGAGTTGGACCATAACCAAGGTTGAGTGCCAAATAATTGCTGCTTTTGAACTGTGGTGTTGGAGAAGACTCTTAAGAGTCCCTTGGAATGCAAGGAGATCAAACTAGTCAATCCTAAAGGAAATCAGTTCTGAATATTCATTGGAAGGACTGATGTAGAAGCTGTAGTGCCAGTACTTTGGCACCCAAAGGCCTGACTCATTAGAAAAGACCCTGATTCTGGCAAAGATTAAGGGCAAGAGGAGAAAGAGGCAGAAAGGATGAGACTGTTGGATGGCATCGCTGACTCAATGGACATGCTGCTGCTCCTAACTTGCTTCAATCATGTCTGACTCTGTGCGACCCCAGAGACAGCAGCCCACCATGCTCCCCTGTCCCTGGGATTCTCCAGGCAAGAACACTGGAGTGAGTTGCCATTTCCTTCTCCAATGCATGAAAGTGAAAAGTGAAAGTGAAGTTGCTCAGTCGTGTCCGACTCTTAGTAACCCCGTGGACTTCAGCCCACCAGGCTCCTCTGTCCATGGGGTTTTCCAGGCAAGAGTACTGGAGTGGGGTGCCATTGAGTTTGAGCTAAATCTGGCAGATAGTGAAGGACAGAGAAGCCTGACATGCTGCAGTCCATGGGGTCCCAAAGAGTTGGAAATGACTTAGTGAGTGAACAACAACAATATAACAGATGACAGATGATTTTGCCCCCTTTTCATACCTCATTTCTGCCTCACATCTCACATCATTTTCTCCTGCCCTCAGACTGAGATTTACATCATTGGTTCTCAAAGTTGAAGAACTTTGAACTTAATTGAAGACCTTTATTTTCAACTGAATCATACCACTGACTTTTCTTGGTTTCCATCATGCAGATTGCAGACCATGGGCTTAGACTCCATAAATTATGAGTCATTTCTTCATAATGTATCTTCTTTTAAATGCACAAAATAATTTGAATTTTTAAAAATGTGTTTATTCATTTTAATTTGAGGCTAATTATTTTACAATATTGTGGTGATTTTTGCCATACATTGACATGAATCAGCCATGGGTCTACATGTGCCCCTCATCCTGAACCCCCCTCTCACCCTCCCTCCTCATCCCATCCCTCAGTGTTATCCCAGTGCACCAGCTTTGAGTACCCTGTTTCATGCATCGAACTTGAACTGACGATCTATTTCACATATTGTAATATACATCTTTTAATGCTTTTCTCTCACATCATCCCATCCTCACTTTCTCCCATAGAGTCCAAAACTCTGTTCTTTATACCTGTGTCTCTCATACTTCTTGCATATAGGATCATCATCACCATCTTTCTAAATTCCTAAATGCATAAAATCATTTGAATTCTACTGATACTCTTTCTCTGAATAATCCTGCATGGTTTGAGACAGAAATCCAGATTTTTTTATTTTCTTATGGGTATTCAGTTGACTTAGTATTATTTATTTTAAAAGACCATCCTTTCTCCACTATACATCAATCTTGCTTTCTTCACATATTTGGAGACTATACATGTGGAGGCCTGTTTGTGAATGCTCACTTATATTTCACTATTTACTTGTGAAGCAATCTCTATGTCCCTGCCTTTTCTCATCCAAAAAATGGCAGATAATAGTCGTACATATTTGATAAGTTTGTTAAGAGGTACTAATTGGTTAATGCATTTAATCTACAATTAAGATTTCCTGGAGTAATTGTTAAATGTGTTAGTAAAATTTGATAATGAGAATGATCATCATCATTATCATTATCATCATCCTCATCTGTTTTCTCACAACCTCTTCTCTGAACTCTTTAAGATAATTCTCATTATCTTCCATCATAGAAGCAATTGCTTAATTGTATATTTAATTCACAGCAAAATGTAGTCTCACTTTTAATTGACTTAATAAAATTTCATTTTATTCCTACCTGGGGAAGTTTCATCTGCCACTTCTTTCTTTTGTTGGATTGTAACATCTATACATACACCAAGTATTGTTTCCTTTTAAATTATCCATCATTACATAAGCTCTTTTTAAACCATTTGTTAGTAAGAAGTCTATTGAGGGAGGAGTTGGCACATAATTTCAAGCCAACTAAAAGTTTTTCTAACAAAATAGGCCTTATCTAACAATAAAATTAGCTTTTACTTCTTCTGAGTTAATAGACATGGGCAGCTAAGTATTGTTTGCAATTTGCATATGATTTTCTACTCTTCTGTCAAAAGATGGAATACTTATACATATATGGTTATATGTATGAATTTTTATTTATGAAAAGATCTTTGCTTCTAGGAGTCAGTCTGGATCAGAGAAACTTCGGATGTTAAAAACTACATGTTCTCTATTCCAAACAAGAAATTTAGTGTCTTGAGTATCTTCATCTCAAGAATCAACACTCATTCTAATGATTTTTTCTAAAACAAAACAAAACAAAAACCATCATATTACCTTTGAATTCCTTTCCATGATTTCTTGCTTTAGCCTTCCCTTACATACCTCCTTTACTACCATCACTCTATTTTGATGTTTATATTTTCTATAAATAGATATAAGTATATACACATATATTTGTATTTTGTCTGAGTGTTTTACTTTGTCCTAGTTAAATTATGTGTTCTTTTATTATTTTTTGTGCTTGATTTCTAGGCAGAGGATGGACATTTTAATTTTAGCACCCCATTTGCAAACCAGAAATAAAACTCACTTAACATGTTCAAACCAGAAAAAATAAATCATTTAAACATTTTGGTGAGATGATTGCATTTTAAAAGTTTACACTGTAACAGGTGCTTTACTTTCCTATCAAGTATAATCTTATAAATATCTATTTTTATATCTGATTTCACCATTCTAAAAAGAGCCATAAAATATGGACGCATACTGTGTCACCTAGCACCAATGTGTTGAAGTATGGAGACACTTTGCCTGAAGCTAATTTGTTCCTTTTACCTCATATATTTACGAAATCAACTGTAAATGCAAAGTAGCAAATTATACCTTATATGATATCCCTGGAATTATGTTCAGAGTAAGCACATTATAGATTTTTAAATCAAGCTATTCATTTTCTGGAGGAGACCTTGTGTAATTTTTCTAAATTTCAAGAACCTGATTAACAAAGCTTATCTGAAGAAATTGTTCTTCCTTAAGATCACCTACAACACCTCACAGATCCAGGACGCTTCTATATTTCATTAGAATTAAAACTTTTGAAACTCATTCTTCTTGTGATAATGAAATTTCAGTCTGATTTACCCAGTTCTCAGATGGTTTACAGTGATATAAATTTACAGTGGTTGATTGGGCTCACTAGGTTTAGAAATAATATAAAAGTAACTGGACCCCAAGTGGACCCAAGTTCAATCATGGTCTCTGCACCAAAATGTATAGGGTACTTCAGAGTCAGAGTAATAAAACAAAATTTTTTAATTAATTTTTTATTGAAGGATAATTGCTTTACAGAATTTTACTCTTTTCTGTCAAACCTCAACATGAATCAGCCATTGGTATACATATATGCCCTCCCTTTTGAAACTCTCTCCTTTCTCCCCACCATCCATATTATACAGAGTGAAGTGAGTCAGAAAGAGAAAGAGAAATATCACCTTCTAACACATATATATGGAATCTAGAAAAATGGTACTGAAGAATTTATTTACAGAACAATAATGTAGAAACAGACATAGAAAATAGACTTATGGACATGGGGAGAGGGGAGGAGAGGATGAGTGTTTGGAAAGAGTAACAGGAAAACTTAAGTTACCATATGTAAAATAGATAGCCAGTGAGAATTTGCCGTGTGGCTGAGGAAATTAAAATAGGGGCTCTGTATGAAACAAATGCTTAAATATGATCTATATCTTATATGTACCAGCAAGTTAAATAAGGCAGTTTAAACTGTTATAATAATCTCTTAATGACATGCTGCAGATTTTATCGCTCAAAAAAAAAATTCTGATGAAAGGCAGGGGGAGATCAAAATGGCAGAATAGAGGAATGTGGAGCTCACCTCCAAATACATCAGAAATATATCTATGTGTGAGACAATTCTTACAGAATACCTACTGAAATCTTGTAGAAGTTGTAGGAACAACCACCACATAACAAGGTTAGATCAAGGAAAAAGGAGAAGAGAAGGAATCAGGACAGGAACTGTACCCCTGGAAAAGAGTGGTGAAGGAGGTAAGGTCTCCCTCCTTGGGAGCCTCCTTCACCAACTGGGAGTTCCATCAGGACAGATAAGGAGCTTCAAAGCCTGGAGAGGAGAATGTGGGGGCTGGTCTGTGGCCCCGAAATAAACAAATGGGACCTATTCAAACTTATAAGCATTTGCACAGCAAAGGAAATCATAAAGAAAACAAAACAATCTATGAACTGGGAAAACATATTTGCAAATAATGCAACCAACAAGGGCTTAATTAAAAAATAAAAATAAAAAAACAGTTCTTCAAAGAATATACACAGACGGCAAATAGGCACGTGCAAAGATGCTCAGCTTCCCTAATTATTAGAGAAATACAAATCAGAACTACAAAGAGGTATCACCTCACATGGGTCAGAATAAACATCATCAAAAAGCTTACAAACAATAAATGTTGGAGAGGGTGTTAAGAAAAGGGATCCCTTCTATACTGTTAGTGGGAATATAAACTGGTGAAGCCACTGTTTTTTAAGTTTATTAAAAAACCTAAAAATCAAGTTATCACATGATTGAGAAATCCCACCCCCTGGGAGTATATCTGGAAAAGACAAAAACTCAAATTCTATTCATAGCAACACTATTTACAATAGTCAAGACAGGGAAGCAACCTAAGTGGGCATCAACAGATGACTGAATAAAGAAGTATACAGGACTTCCCTTATGGTCCACTGGTTAAGACTCCACACTCTCAATGCAGGGGACATGGGTTTGATCCCTGATAAGAGAGCTAAGATCTTACATGCTATGGCCAATAAAACAAAGATGCTGGTGTATGTGTGTGTATATATACACAATCCATACATATATATATGTGTGTGTGTGTGTGTGTGTATACATAGATATACAATGGAATATTACTCAGCAACAAAAGAGAATAAAAGAATGCCATTTGCAGCAAAATGGATGGACCTAGTGGTTATCATACTAAGTGAAATCCTACAGAGAAAGACAAGCATATGATATCACTTATATATGATATCACTTATATGTGATATCATATGTGAAATCGAAAAAATAGTACAAATGAACTTATGGACAAAACACAAACAAACTCACAGACAGAAAACAAGCCTATAGTTACCAAAGAGGGAAGGGGTAAACTGGGAATAGGGGATTAACAGAAATGCACTACCATATGTAAAACAAACAACAAGGATTTACGGTATAGCACAGATAACTATATTCAATATCTTATATTAAAATATGAGGGAATAGAATCAAACAAATATTTATGTGCATATATATATGTATATATTTATATATATAAGCATAACCGAACCACTTTGCTATAGCTGTCCAGCTGACACTAACACAATATTTCAAATCAACTATGCTCAATTAAAAAAAATCAAACATGATTAGGACTCTGGGAGATCTTCCATAGTGCAATAGTCACTTATTGGGTCAAAGCAGCCCAAAAACTTATCACTTTTCATTTCTCTGTGCCAGATTGTTATAGAAAACGACCCAGATGTAGCTGAATTGTAAGTCAAACAGTCAATTTTGTTTCCTTAAAAAGGAGGCCACAAAATCTCTGTTCTCATTACAAATTCAGGTGAAAGGAAAACGGTGTGCATCTCTGAGGCCCAGATAAAATAGCTGTCCCTGTAGTGAGGGAAGGGAGAGAAAAATCTACTCTATAGAACTAATAAGCTCTAGAATTCAAAAGGGATAATGTGTAAAAAGCAATTGAAATGCAACATATTATATGTTGGTGTTTTATTACAAAGGACCCATTGTTTTTTATTAACTGCATATTGCTAGGAAGAAAATGCAAGGAATGCTAGACTTAGGGACAGATATAAACCTGCAATATCCAGTTAAACTTCATATCACATAAATCATAACACTTAAATCCAAAGTAATTCTCAAAATTATTTCATATCAATTGGTGATTCTATTTTACATAAAGCAATATATTTTTCTTTACATTTGAAATAGGTTTAATTTAGACTTTAAGTGTACATTTAAATACATGAAACAATTTTTACTAAACCTTATTCTTGAAAAGGAATTCATTTTTAATTTTATTTATTTATTTTTGGCTGTTCTGGGTCTTCATTGCTGTGCAGGCTTTTCTCTAGTTGCAGCAAGCAGGGGCTACTCTAGACGTTGCTTGAGTTTCTCATTGTGGTGGCTCCTCTTGCTGCAGAGCACTGGCTTTAGGGCATGCAGGCTTCGGTAGGTGTGGCAAGTAGACTTAACAGATTTAGCTCCCAGACTCAAGCACAGGCTTACTAGCTGTGCGTCACATGGGCTTAGTTGCTCCACAGAATGTGGGATCTTCCTGGATCAGGGATTAAACTTGTGTCTCTTGCATTAGCAGGCATCTTCTTTAACACAGAGCCTCCAGGAAAGCCTCAGGATATTCATTTTTATATTTATTGCATAAAGATAAAACAATCAGAGCTAAATGCTTAGATATTTATGAAAAGAATATTTAAGTAGTTACTTTTTAAATGATACACATTTCAGATTGGCAGGCAGTTCTGTGTTGCGGTAGATCAGAACTTCTTGTTCCACGCGTGAGTGATTCGGCTTCCAGAGGACACCCACATACCCTGGCCCAGTCTCCTTTCCTCCATATTTAAAGCTAGCAACATGGGGAGGGAACTAAGATGGCGGAGGAATAGGACGGGGAGAACACTCTCTCCCCAATAAATATACCAAAAGAACTTTTAAAGGCTAAGCAAACTCCAAAAAACAGGAACTGAATGCTGGCAGAGGACATCGGGCATCTGGAGGGGCGACCCATTACCGACGTGAGGAGTAACAGTGAGGAAACCTAGACCCACCCACCAGAAAACCACACAAGCCTTCCCATCCAGGAAACTTCGACAAACCACACATCCAACCCCTCCCATAGAGAGGAATCCCCACAACAAAGGGACAACACAGCAAGATAAACAAGATGAAAAGGCAGAGAAATACCCAGCAAGCAAAGGAACAGGATAAATACCCCCTAGACCAAACAAAAGACGAAGAGATAGGAAGTCTACCTGACAAAGAATTCCGAATAATGATAGTGAAAATGATCCAAAACCTGGAAAATAAGTTGGAGTTACAGCTCAATAACCTGCAGGCAAGGATTGAGAAGATGCAGGTAAGCTTTAACAAAGATTTAGAAGAAATGAAAAAGAGACAAAATACAATGAATAATGCAATAAATGAGATCAAAAACACTCTGGAGGGAACCAACAGTAGAATAACAGAGATAGAAGACAGAATAAGTGAGATAGAAGACAGAATGACAGAAATAAATGAAACAGAAAGGAAAAATGAAAAAAGAATTAAAAGAAATGAAGACAACCTTAGAGACCTCTGGGACAATATTAAACGCACCAATATTCGAATCATAGGAGTCCCAGAAGAAGAAGACAAAAAGAAAGACCATCAGAAAATTCTTGAAGAGATAATTGTAGAAAACTTCCCTAAATTGGGGAAGCAAATAGCCACTCAGGTCCAAGAAACACAGAGAATCCCAAATAGAATGAACCCCAAGCGGGACACCCCAAGACACATATTAATCAAATTGGCAAATATCAAATACAAAGACCAAATATTAAAAGCAGCAAGGGAGAAGCAAAAGATAACTCACAAGGGGAATCCCATAAGGATAACAGCTGATCTCTCATCAGAAACGCTTCAGGCCAGAAGGGAATGGCAAAACATACTTAAAGTCATGGAAGAAAACAATCTACAACCCCGACTACTCTACCCAGCAAGGATCTCATTCAAATTTGAAGGAGAATTCAAAATTTTCTCAGACAAGCAGAAACTGAGAGAATTCAGTAATACCAAACCAGCCCTCCAACGAATGCTAAAGGATCTTTCCTAGATAGGAAACACCGATGGGATAGATAATCTGGAGCCCAAAACAATAAAATAAATGGCAGCGGGATCATACTTATCAATAATTACCTTAAATGTAAACGGGCTGAATGCCCCAACCAAAAGACAAAGATTGGCCGATTGGATACAGAAACAAGACCCCTATATATGATGTCTACAAGAGACCCACCTCAAACCTAGGGACACATATAGACTGAAAGTTAAAGGCTGGAAAAAGATATTCCATGCAAATAAAGACCAAAAGAAAGCAGGAGTGGCAATACTCATATCTGATAAAGTAGACTTTAAAATAAAGGCAGTGAAAAGAGATAAAGATGGACATTACATAATGATCAAACGATCAATCGAGGAAGAAGAAATAACAATTATAAATATTTATGCACCTAACATAGGAGCTCCACAATATGTAAGGCAAATGCTAGCAAATATGAAAGGGGAAATCAACAACAACACAATAATAGTGGGAGACTTTAATACACCACTCACACCAATGGATAGATCAACTAGACAGAAAAGTAACAAGGAAATTCAAACTTTAAATGAAACAATAGACCAACTAGACCTAGTTGATATCTATAGGTCATTCCACCCCAAAACAAGGAATTTCACCTTTTTCTCAAGTGCACATGGGACCTTCTCCAGGATAGATCACATCCTGGGCCATAAATCTAACCTTGATAAATTCAAAAATATTGAAATCATCCCAAGCATCTTTTCTGACCACAATGCAGTGAGATTAGATATCAAATACAGGAGAAAACCTCTCAAACCTTCCAACATATGGAGGCTCAACAACACTGCTGAATAACCAACAAATCGCAGAAGAAATTAAAAATGAAATTCAGTTATGCATGGAAACGAATGAAAATGAAAACACAACAGCTCAAAACCTATGGGACACTGTGAAAGCAATGCTAAGGGGAAAGTTCATAGCAATACAAGCTCACCTCAGGAAACAAGAAAAAAATCAAATAAATGACCTTACTATACACCTAAAGCAACTAGAAAGGGAAGAGATGCAGAAGCCCAGGTCTAGTAGAAGGAAAGAAATCTTAAAGATCAGGGCAGAAATTAATGCAAAGGAATCAAAAGTGACCATAGCAAAAATCAACCAAGCCAAAAGCTGGTTCTTTGAGAAGATAAATAAAATTGACAAACCGTTAGCCAGACTCATCAAGAAACAAAGGGAGAAGAACCAAATCAACAGAATTAGAAATGAAAACGGAGAGATCACAACAGAAAACACAGAAATACAAAGGATCATAAGAGACTATTATCAGCAACTATATGCAAATAAACTGGACAATTTGGATGAAATGGACAAACTCCTAGAAAAGTATAACTTTCCAAGACTAAACCAGGAAGAGATAGATAATATTAATAGACCCATCACAAGCACGGAAATTGAAACCGTAATCAGAAATCTTCCAAAAAACAAAAGCCCAGGACCAGATGGCTTCACAGCTGAATTCTACCAAAAATTTAGAGAAGAGCTAACACCTATTCTACTCAAACTCTTCCAGAAAATTGCAGACGAAGGAAAACTTCCAAACTCATTCTATGAGGCCTCCATCACCCTAATTCCAAAACCCGACAAAGATGCCACAAAAAAAGAAAACTACAGGCCGATATCACTGATGAACTTAGATGCAAAAATCCTCAACAAAATTCTAGCAAATAGAATCCAACAACACATCAAAAAGATCATACATCATGATCAAGTAGGCTTTATCCCAGGGATGCAAGGATTCTTCAATATTTGCAAATCAATCAATGTAATACACCGCATTAACAAATTGAAAAATAAAAATCACATGATTATCTCAATAGATTCAGAGAAAGCCTTTGACAAAATTCAACATCCATTTATGATAAAAACCCTCCAAAAAGTAGGAATAGAAGGAACATATCTCAACATAATAAAAGCTATATATGACAAACCCACAGCAAACATTATCCTCAATGGTGAAAAACTGGAAGCATTCCCCCTGAAATCAGGGACAAGACAAGGGTGCCCACTCTCACCACTACTATTCAACATAGTTTTGGAAGTTTTGGCCACAGCAATCAGAGCAGATAAAGAAATCAAAGGAAT
>ML664163.1:13520876-13555179 GCA_007570785.1 Antilocapra americana | reverse complement strand
CTCTTAGAGGATAACATAGGCAAAACACTCTCTGCCATAACCCAAAGTGGGATCCTCCATGACCCACCTCCCAGAATATTGGAAATGAAAGCACGAATAAACAAATGGGACCTAATTAAAATTAAAAGCTTCTCCACAACAACAGAAACTATAAGCAAGGTGAAAAGACAGCCTTCAGAATTGGAGAATATAATAGCCAATGACGCAACGGACAAACAGTTAATCTCAAAAATATACAAGCAACTCCTGCAGCTCCATTCTAGAAAAATAAACGACCCAATCAAAAAGTGGGCCAAAGAACATAACAGACATTTCTCCAAAGAAGACATAGAAATGGCTAACAAACACATGAAAAGATGCTCAACATCACTCATTATCAGAGAAATGCAAATCAAAACCACAATGAGGTATCACTTTACACCAGTCAGAATGGCTGTAATCCAAAAATCTACAAGCAATAAATGCTGGAGAGGATGTGGAGAAAAGGGAACTCTCCTACACTGTTGGTGGGAATGTAAACTAGTACAGCCACTATGGAAAACAGTGTGGAGGTTCCTTAAAAAGCTGCAAATAGACCTGCCATATGACCCGGCAATCCCACTGCTGGGCATATACACCGAGGAAACCAGAATTGAAAGAGCCACGTGTACCCCAATGTTCATCACTGCATTGTTTACAACAGCCAGGACATGGAAGCAACCTAGATGCCCATCAACTGACAAATGGATAAGGAAGCAGTGGTACATATACACAATTGAATATTCCTCAGCATTAAAAAAAAAATTCATTTGAATCAGTTCTACTCAGATGGACCGAACTGGAGCCCATTATCCAGAGTGAAGGAAGCCAGAAGCAAAAGTAACAATACAGTATATTAACACATATATGTGGAATTTAGAAAGACAGTAACGAGAACCCAACATGGGAGACAGCAAAAGAAACGCAGATGTATAGAACAGACTTGTGGACTCTGTGGATGAGGGAAAGGGTGGGATGATATGGGAGAATGGCATCGAAACATGTTAATTATCATATGTCTAATCAATCGCCAGCCCAGGATTGATTCTCTGGGCTGGGGAAGCGAGATTTCCCGGGGCGGAGGGAAGAGGGAGAGGGGGGGGGGGGGTTTCTGGAGGGGGAGCATATGTAAACCCATAGTGATATCATGGCATTTTAGGCCAAAAACAATAAAAGGGAGAAAAAAAATTGCAGAATATCTAAGATGTTATACTACATGCACAGTTATATATTTATACAAATATTGATAACATAAAGCTACAGATATGGAGATAGATATTTATGTAGATCTGTGTGGATACTAGCAGAGATGCCAAGTCTGTAGTCAGAGGCCAGACTTTACTTACAATAATAGCAATGGGTGGAGTAACATGGCAGCAGGGATCTCCCTGTGTTACACACCCTGCCCATGATATGTGTGTGTGTGTGTGTGTGTGTGTGTTCTCAGTTGTGTCTCACTCTTTTCAGTTCTATGGACTGTCAGTCATCAGCCTCCTCTGTACATAGGATTTTCCAGGGAAGAGTACTGGAGTGGGTTGCTATTTCTCTCTCCAGGGGATATTAATGTTACCCAGGGATGGAAACTGCATCTCCCACTTGGCAGTCAGATTCTTTACCACTGAGCCACCTAAGCGTGTACTTACAGCAGGGTTTTCTCATAGGAGAATAATATGGAAAAATTAATTGCTGTGCTTACAAAGAAAAGACAACTCTCACTCACTCTCGTCTTGAGAGAGGAAAATAATTATAATCTTCTCAGTATAAACAAATTCTGTCCTCTAACAGAGAGGACACAAAAAATTTACTTTGCTAACAAAGGTCTGTCTAGTCTAGGCTACGGTTTTTCCAGTTTTCATGTATGGATGTGAGAACTGGATTATAAAGAAAGCTGAGAGCCAAAGAATTGATGTTTTTGAACTGTGTTGTTGGAGAAGACTCTTGAGAGTCCCTTGGACAGCATGAAGATCAAATCAGACATTCTTAAAGGAAATCAGTCCTAAATATTCATTGAAAGGACTGATGCTGAAGCTCTAATACTTTGGCCACCTGATGCAAAGAACTGACTCATTTGAAAAGACCCTGATGCTGGGAAAGATTGAAGGCAGGAGGAGAAGGGGAAAACAGAGGATGTGATGGTTGGATGGCGTCACTGACTTGATAGACATGAGTTTGAACAGATTTTAGAAGTTAGTGAAGGACAGGGAGGCCTGGTGTGCTGTAGTTCAGGAGGTAGCAAAGAGTCAGACAGGACTGACTGAACTGAACTGAGCAAAGAGGAAATTATCCTGGGCCTTAATCCTTTGAAATTTAAATCAATCTCTCCAGAAAGAAGATAAGGTAAATGTCTACATTTTACAACCCAGTTTCATACCTTTGGAATATAAGTGCATAGGAAAAAACTCCCTAAATTCCCCTGGAGGTCTACAGGCTGTTCAGTCACCCTCTCTGTTAATCTAGGTCACTACTCTGGAATGCAACCATTTAGTTGTTGGGAGCATAAAGGATGGTTTATTGTCCTTTGAATGGTATAATAAGGAGGCAAATGACATCAAATCTGATACTCAAGGCATGTAAAAAGCAAATGATTTTGAGGGTAGTTAAAGCAAATATTCTCTGTCTTTGTAGCATATCAATTTCCATGTCTCAGGAGGCCAGGGCTTTGCAGAAACAGAGAAATCCAGGGAAGATTTATCTTCCCACATTAAGCACTTTTTATGCTTTGTGTAAAAGCCCTATTTGTATTGATCTGTGGATTCATGAGCATGTAAAAAGCATAAAATGTCTCAAGTCAAACATAATCTCTCATGACTTTTCAAGAATTGACTTGATAGAATATTTGCATTGAGAAAGGTTGCAATGAGTTATTTACACACAGCTTTATTCAGTCCAGATTGTTTTCTATCAGCAATGATGGGGAGATATCACACTAATTTCTCAGTAGCTATAACCTATCATAACAATTTACTTCTCCCATTATTTTGAATATTGCTCTTAAGATTTTTGTTTATTATGGCAACTTAATTATTCAGGTTGATTGCTAGGAATGAGATATTATCTTTTAGAAGGAACAAAGGGAGAAAATTAGGAAGGAAGGAAAGAAAGAAGAAAAACTGCCTGACAGCATACAGCTGACAGCTAAAAGTAAGAGCTGGCTATAATATTCTCAAAGAAATGTAAACAGTCTTCACAGAATATCAACAATAATCAAGTAAATGCACTAATCATTTTAGGTTTTACTTCCCATAAAGACAGTTTTCAAAATGTCAATATTAAAGCTAAAATTATCAATAGCATTGATCAAAGAAGTTTTAAAAGATGAAACTAGTACAAGTTGATAATAAATATTTAACTTGTTCAGAATCTCTTAAACTTGAATTATCTACCCTCATTTCTGTTAACCACAATAAGACAAAAATATATTTAAAAATATGTTCTTCCCTGTTGACTCAGATGGTAAAGAATCTGCAGGAGACCTGGGTTGATCCCTGGATCTGGAAGATGCCCTGGAGAAAGGAATGGCTACCCATTCCAGTCTATAAATATATATCTCATGTGGTTCATAAATCTTATGTGTACACATCATTATAATTTTACAAAGTGGACATAATTGTATAATCTCTACTCTGATCAGGTTATAGATGATCAGCACCTTGGAAGCCTCATTTATGCTACATCTCAGTCTATCTATCCCTCAACCACCATCAAATGTAGCCAATATTCTTATGCGTATTAGCTTTTATGAAAGTAAATACACACTTGTTGACTATTTAGCTACATTAATATCATCAGCACGTGGAAAATAACTCTCTGATTAAACAGAACCAAGCCACTAGGTTGGTCAAAATGTTCATTGGGGTTTTTCCAAAACATCATATGGAAAAAAACAAACTATTTGGCCAAACCAATATGTAAATATGAGTCTTTGTACTCTCCAAAAGAGAACCAATCGCTGTAACCAACCCTTGTCACTTTTTAGTTCTTTTAGCAAAAATGAGTATATCTAGATGTAACTCTCATTCATGGTTTTCTTTTGTTGCTAATAAAAGTAAAGTTATCCAAAGACAAATACTGTGTGATACCACTTATATATGGAGCCAAAAAGATGCACAAACACAGCAAAATGCAAACAGACTCAGAGATATAGAGGACAAACTGGAGTTTCCTAAAGGGGAAAGGGATGAATGAAATAAGTAAAAGGAAACGAGTAGGTCTAAACCTCCGATTGTAATTAGTCACAGGAATGTAATATACAGCATAAGGAATATGATCAATAACATAATAATAACATTTTGGGGAACTGATGATTACTAGACTTATCATGGTGAACCATATGATGATTATGCAAATGTCAAATCACTATGTCATACACCTGAAACTAACATAACCTTGTATACCAACTATGTATTGGGTTGGCCAAAAAGTTCATTTAGGTTTTTCTGTAACATGGCACATGAAGGAATAAAAAAAAAAAAAAAAAGTAAAAGTAAATTTATCCATCTCCCTTTCTTGGTGGCATTTAGAATGCAGTATTCTGATCTAATTCTGTGCAGGTGATTATTTTTGCCCTTAAAAACTATTATTATTGTTCAGCTAAAACAGGTTTCTTGAAAATGTGTCTTTTAACTTAACTAGTTGGCTTAAAGAGATTACACCTAGTGAAAGTTTTGTAACTGTTTTGTGTGTGTGTGTGTCACTTTATTTTTCAGCTTAGCTTGTAAAAATAAGTTTGACATTCAGCTTTGTCCATTCAAATAGTTACAGCTCCTTAAGGAAAATTTTGAAAAAAAACTTGACTCTGAATTGACCCTGAAGATCAGTTGATCTGGAATGTGTTAAATCAACAAGTAGATTCCATTTACAACATTTAAAAATCCTTAACAAAATATCAAAACAACTGATTCCAGAAGTAGAGTATTACATAAAAAAATGTTTTTATTTAATATTTGAGTTTAATTTCTATGTAACATATTTACTTTGTTTTTTATCATATATGTTTTACTTTTGTGTATTAATATAAAGGACTGATTAGCAAAATGAGAAAAATTAAAACATCCATTAATTTTTGAACTATCTCTGATATTTTCATCTTGGGTGTATTTCTTTATTTGACAAATTTATTATATATGATGTGACTGCTATGCTCTTGACTTTTATATAGAGGCTGTTGATCTTATAGTAAAAACTATTTCCTATATATATGAATTTGGATTTCAACAAATAATATTATATAAATATAAGTGGTATTTATAGTATACATAGTAAAAGAAAATTGCAAGTTTCTATGAAAAATTATGATATTGAAACTTACCCTCTTTGTTTACTATATAGTTTTTATTAAACGCTAAAATAAACATTAAGCTACGATTCTAAACCTATACGAAAGACTTATGAAATAAGAATCAAAGTGAATGAGAGGCAATGAAATATAAAATAAAAACTTTAGACTTATAGACATATTTTCTTTTTTTTTTTAAATTTTCTTTACTTTATTGTGTTGGTTTGCTGAAACCGCCTTGGGTATACATATGTTCCCACTCCAGAACACCCCTCCCTCCTCCCTCCCGATTCCCTTTCCCTGGGTCATCCCTGGTGCACAGGCAATCAGAGCAGATAAAGGAATAAAAGGGATCCAGATTGGAAAAGAAGAAGTAAAACTCTCACTGTTTGTAGATGACATGATCCTCTACATAGAAAACCCTAAAGACTTTACCAGAAAAGTACTAGAGCTAATCAGTGAATATAGTAAAGTTTCAGGATACAAAATCAACCCACAGAAATCCCTGGCATTCCTATACACTAACAATGAGAAAACAGAAAGAGAAATTAAGGAAACAATTCCATTCACCATCGAAACAAAAAGAATAAAATACTTAGGAGTATTTCTACCTAAAGAAACAAAAGACTTGTATATAGAAAACTATAAAACACTGATGAAAGAAATCAAAGAGGACACAAATAGATGGAGAAATGTGCCATGTTCATGGATTGGAAGAATCAATATAGTGAAAATGAGTATACGACCCAGAGCAATCTATAGATTCAATGCAATTCCTATCAAGCTACCAGAGGTCTTTTTCAGAGAATTAGAACAAATAATTTCACAATTTGTATGGAAATACAAAAAACCTCATAGAGCCAAAGCAATCTTGAGAAAGAAGAATGGAACTGGAGGACTCAACCTACCTAACTTCAAGCTATACTACAAAGCCACAGTCACCAAGACAGTATGGTACTGGTAAAAAGACAGAAATATAGATCAATGGAACAAAACAGAAAGCCCAGAGATAAATCCACACATCTATGGACACCTTATCTTTGACAAAGGAGGCAAGAATTTACAATGGAGAAAAGACAATCTCTTTAACAAGTGGTGCTGGGAAAACTGGACAGCCACTTGTAAAAGAATGAAACTAGAACACTTTCCAACACCATACACAAAAATAAACTCAAAATGGATCAAAGATCTTATCATAAGACCAGAAACTATAAAACTCCTAGAGGAAAACATAGGCAAAACACTCTCCGACATAAACCAAAGCAGGATCCTCTATGACCCACCTCCCAGAATATTGGAAATAAAAGCAAAAATAGACAAATGGGACCTAATTAAAATGAAAAGCTTCTGCACAACAAAGGAAACTAAAAGCAAGGTGAAAACGCAGCCTTCAGAATGGGAGAAAATAATAGCAAATGAAGTAATGGACAAACAATTAATCTCAAAAATATACAAGCAACTCCTGCAGCTCCATTCCAGAAAAATAAACAACCCAATCAAAAAGTAGGCCAAAGAACTAAATGGACATTTCTCCAAAGAAGACATAAAAATGGCTAACAAACACATGAAAAGATGCTCAACATCACTCATTATCAGAGAAATGCAAATCAAAACCAAAATGAAGTACCACTTTACACCAGTCAGAATGGCTGGTATCCAAAAATCTACAAGCAATAAATGCTGGAGAGGATGTGGAGAAAAGGGAACTCTCTTACACTGTTGGTGGGAATGCAAACTAGTACAGCCACTATGGATAACAGTGTGGAGATTCCTTAAAAACCTGCAAATAGACCTGCCATATGACCCAGCAATCCCACTGCTGGGCATACACACTGAGGAAATCAGAATTGAAAGAGACACATGTACCCCAACGTTCATCGCTGCATTGTTTACAATAGCCAGGACATGGAACCAACCTAGATGCCCATCAACTGACGAATGGATAAGGAAGCAGTGGTACATATACACAATGGAACATTACTCAGCCATTAAAAAGAATTCATTTGAATCAGTTCTACTCAGGTGGACGGACCTGGAGCCTATTATCCAGAGTGAAGTAAGACAAAAGGTAAAACAAAAATACAGTATACTAATGCATATATGTGGAATTTAGAAAGATGGTAACGAGAACCCTGCATGCAAGACAGCAAAAGGAACACAGATGTATAAAACAGACTTGTGGACTCTGTGGAAGAGGGCAGGGGTGGGATGATATGGGAGAATGGCATTGAAACGTGTTAATTATCATATCTGAACTCAACGCCAGCCCAGGTTTGATGCTTAGGGCTGCTGCACCTGGATGACATATTTTCTAAATTCTAGTTTTAAGGTTAACACTTGCTGGCCCCGGATAATTTGAAGAAGTTATTTAATACTCTGAGATCTAATTTCCAAATTTGTAAAATGGAGATTCATGAAAGTTGTGAATAATCTAGTAAAATAATGTATCTATAACTACTCTGTATATGATAAGTCATTAAACAAATAGAAGTTAAAAGTTTGTTTTCAGAAGTACAATGTTCATATTTTAACTATCATGAGCTTCATTCACTTAAAAATGTTTCTTCCTCTTCTAGTACATCATTCGGTTTCACATATAGTACTTTGGGGTTTCCTCCATGATTGCAAACTAAAAAGTATCACTGATATCAATATTAGTTGTACACTTTTATTCTCATACATGAAAGTTATTTTCAATTTCCATCTTAATTCACATATTCTCAAAACTGATAATGTACAAAGCCCAGTGATATTATTACTGGTGACAGTGTATTGTCAGATAAATGACATGTCAGTTTTTATTTATATTTCTGAATGCCTGGCAAAGACTGACAGCTGCACAGAGCTTATAATTTGGTGTCACATTATCTCAATGAATGGAACAACTTCTATAGGAAAATACATTTGAAATTAAACATTGAAAACTCAGATAATGCTTTTACTGATTTAAAGAGAGACTAAGTGTTACAGAGATATAGTTCACAGTTCTGACAGTGTGTTTAAAGAAACAGGGAATGTCAACTTAAAACAATTCAGAGAGATGGTAAGCACTCCATTTTCCTGTGTTAAAGCATTGGATATAGAAATATATTTGAACAACGCAGCAGTTATTAAAGAACATTAATCTGGAAGACCAAAGACATTTCTCTAAGCTAATTTTCTGGGAATAATTTTATACATCTCCTATTAGAACTAGGCTGCCAAGTTTGCTAAAGACTTTGCTACAAACCGGAAGCTCCAAAACAGCAAACCATCACCTTAGCTCTCCAGGCCCATGGGACGTGCCAATGTTAGGAAATTACTAGATTAGGATGATGACTGCTGGGTCAGAAGACTACTGCAAAACTGATGCATAATAGCTTATTTTGATATTGTGGAGATTGTGTATAAAAGGTAAACAATCAAAGAAATGGACACAATGTGTCCTGCTTCTCTTAGCACACAATGCAGATCAAAATTAATGTATTGTATAAGAGAGTTTAGATAGTAGGGATCTAAATTGCATCTGAATTCCAGATTGTAAGGAAATTTAGAAACTAAGATGTAGAGTTTCCTTTTTATTTATTATATCAGTTCAGTTCAGTCGCTCAGTTGTGTGCAACTCTTTGCAACCCCATGGACTGCAGCACGACAGGCTTCCCTGTCCATCACCAACTCCTGGAACCTATTCAAACTCATGTCCATTGAGTTGGTGATACCATCCAACCATCTTATCCTCTGTCATCCCCTTCTCCTCCTGCCTTCAGTCTTTTCCATTATAAGTGTCTTTTCAAATGAGTCAGTTCTTTGCATCAGGTGGCCAAACTATCAGAGTTTGAGCTTAAGCATCAGTCCTTTCAGTGAATATTCAGGACTGATTTCCTTTAGGATGGACTGATTGGATCTTCTTGCAGTCCAAGAGACTCTCAAGAGTCTTCTCCAACACCTTAGTTCAAAAGCATCAATTCTTTGGTGCTCAGTTTTCTTTACAGTCCAAATCTCACATCCATATGTGACTACTGGAAAAATCATAGCTTTGACTAGATAGAACTTTGTTGGCAAAGTAATATGTGCGCTTTTTAATATGCTGTCTAGGTTCATCATAGCTTTTCTCCCAAGGAGCAAGTGCTTTTTAATTTCATTGCTGCAGTCACAATCTGCAGTGATTTTGAAGCCCCCCAAAAAAGAAGTCTGCCACTGTTTCCATTGTTTCCCGATCTATTTGCCATGAAGCGATTGGACCTGATGCCATACTCTTAGTTTTCTGAATGTTGAGTTTTAAGCCAGCTTTTTCATTCTCCTCTTTTACTTTCATCAAGAGGCTCTTTAATTCTTTTTTGCTTTCTGCCATAAGGGTCATGTCATCAGCATATCTGAGGTTATTGATATTTTTCCTGGCAATCTTGATTCCAGCTTGTGCTTCATCCAGCCCAGCATTTCTCATAATGTCCTCTATATATAAGTGAAATAAGCAGGGTGACAAGATATAGCCTTGATGTACTCCTTTTTCTATTGTTTCTAACTGTTGCTTCTTGACCTGCATACAGATTTCTCAGGAGGCAGGTCAGGTGGTCTGGTATGCCCATCTCTTTCAGAATTTTCCGCAGTTTATTGTGGTCCACACAGTCAAAGGCTTTGGCATAGTCAATAAAGGAGTAGTTGTTTTTCTGGAACTCTCTTGCTTTTTCAGTGATCCAAAGGATGTTGACAATTTTATTTCGGGTTCCTCTGCCTTTTCTAAATCCAGCTTGAACATCTGGAAGTTCACAGTACATGTACTGTTGAAGCCTGGCTTGGAGTATTTTGAGCATTACTTTGCCAGCATGTGAGATGAGTGTACCATATATATATATATGATACAAAAAGTGTTTCAAAATCTACTTGAGCAATCCAGTCCAATTATAGTATCTACTGCTACTTTCTTTATGGGATGGTAAATGGAATTATTTTCTTAATTTCAATCTATAATATTTCCTTGTTATTATAAAGTACTAAGACTAATTTATGTATATTAATTTTGTATTCAGCTAGTTTGCCAAATTCATCAGTGAACTCTAATAATATTCTGATAGTGTCCTTAGGATTTTCTATGCATAGCATCATGTTATCTGCAAACTGTGGTAGTTTTACTTATTTTTTTCCAATTTGGATTCTTTTTCTTCTATGATTGCCATGGTTAGACTTCCCAAACTGTGTTGAATAAAAGTGATGGAGTGAACATCTTTGTCTTGTTTCTGATTTTAGAAGAAATGCTTTCAGATTTTCACCATCAGGAATGATGTTAGCTGTGGGTTTGTCATGTATGACTTTTATTATGCTGAGGTATATTCCCTCTATGCCCACTTTTGGGAGAATTTTTATCATAAATGGATGTTGAATTTCATCAAAACCTTTTTCTGCACTTATTGAGGTAATCATATGTGTTTTAATTCTTGAAATTGTTAATGTTATATCATGCTGATTGATTTGTGGGTATTGAAAAATCTTTGCATCTTTGAGGTAAATCCCAAATGATTGTGGTATATGATTCTTTTACTGTATTGTTGGATTAAGTTTATTAGCATTTTTGTATCTATATTTATCAGTGATATCAGCCTTTAATTTTCTTTTTTTTTTGTTTTATTTTTGTCTCATTTTGGTATTAAGATGATGGTGGCCTAAGAGAATGAGCTTGGAAGTTTTCCTTCATCTGCAGATTTTTTCCAATAAGTTTGAAGGACAGGTATAAAATCTTTAAATGTTTCATAGAATTTACCTATGAAGCCATCCTGTCTTGAACTTTTGATTATTTGAAATTTTTAATCACAGATTCGATTTCATTACTTATAATTGGACTGTTCACATTTTCTATTTCTCCCTGGTTCAGTCTTGAGAAATTATATATTTCTAGGAATTTGCCCATTTCTTCTAGATTTTTCATTTTATTGGCATAGAGTTACTTACGGTAGTCTCATGGTCCTTCGTATTTCTGTGGTGTCACTTGTAACTATTCCTTTTTCATTTCTAATTTTATTGACTTGGATTCTCTTCCTTTTTTTGTTTTTTCCTGATAAGTCTAGCTAAAGGTTTACCAATTTTGCTTATCTTTTCAAAGAACCAGATTTTAGTTTCATTGATCTAAAATTCCATTTCATTGATCTAAAATTTCATTTTATTTATTTATGCTCTGATCTTGATTTTATTTACTTTTACTAATTTTGTGTTATGTTTGTTTCTCTAGTTGCTTTAATTGTAAGGTTAGGATTTTTATTTGAAATTTTTCTTATTTTCTAAGGTAAGATTTTATTGCTATAAATGTCCCTATAAGCATGGCTTTTTCTGTGCCCCATGCATTTTGGACCATTGTGTTTTATTTATCATTTGTCAATAGTTTTTTTTTTTCCCTTCTCTTTGGTTTCATAATTGATCCATTGGTTGTTTATTAACATATTGTTTAGCTTCCACAGCTTTGTGATTTTTACATTTTTTTCCTGTAATATTTTTCTAATCTCAAAGCATTGTAGTTGGAAAAGATGCTTGATATTATTTAAATTTTCTTAAATTAATTGAGGCTTCCTTTCTGGCCCAAGATATGATTTATTCTGGAGAATGTTATGTGTGAACTTGAGAAAAAATATATTCTGTTGCATTTAGATAGAATGTTCTGTAAGTATCAATTAAGTCCATTGATCTCACATGTAATTTAAGGCTGGTGCTTATTGATTTTCTGTCTGAATGATCTGTCCCTTGATGTATCTGGGGATGTTAAAGTTCCCCATTATTTTTGTGTTACTGTCAATTTTCCTTTTAATGATTGTTAGTATTCACCTTTTATATTGATGTGCACCTGTGTTGGGTGATGCATATTTATGACTGTTATATATTCTCCTAAGACTGATCTCTTGATCATTAGGTAATGTTCTCCTTTGTCTCTTGTAACAATCTTTATTTTAAACTCTATTTTGTCTGGTAGAGATCTGCTACTCCAGTTTTCTTTTGATTTTTATTTGCATGGAATACCATTTTCCATCCCCTCACTTTCAATCTTTATTTGTCTCTGGATATGAATTAGGTCTCTTGTAGACAGCATACATATGAGTCTTATTTTTGTATTCATTCAGCCAGTCTATGTCTTTTGGTTGGCATATTTAATCCATTTACATTTGAGGTAATTATAAATATGTATGTTCTTATCGCGATTTTGCTAATTGTTTTGGATTTGTTTAGTAGGTTTTTTCTTCTTTTGTTCTCTTGTCAAGTTAATTTTTTTTTTAGATGGAAGACAAAAGTTAATTAACTAGCCTAAGATCCATTTCTTCCCATTATAAAGTATACACTGAGAATAAAAGGTAGATGGTGAGGTTTAAATGCTTTGTAAACCTGTTGATATGGACTAATATTCAGACTAATGGTATTTGTTAAAAGGAGATTCTTTAGCTATGGAATGCTTTTGATATGATTGCCCTAGCTTACAAATATTTTTGGTCAAAACAAAACAAAATTAGAATCTACGTAATCCTGGAAAATGCTACTTGTCATAAGAAACTGCTTGAACATAAAATGCAGATATGTCACATCCGCAAATTCTCCTTATTACATGAAGTAACCTTATTTGTCTTAGAAAACTTCTATTAACGTTGGCTAGAAAGCACATCTGATGTGGAAAACACGACCTGATAAATCACACTCAGAACACCTGGCATCTTCCTACTTTGCCTGGATCTCTTGAGTTCTTGTGTTCTTAATTATTAGTAACATTTGATATTGATCAGTAACTTCTGATTTAGAAAGTTTACCCTTTATTTTCTTAATAGCTCAGTAGAGAAAATCTTAAATCCTAAACAAAGTATGAAACAAATATTTGTTTTGTAAACCTCCTTCAGTTTCAAAACAACAAAAAGCTATTTTTGTTCTAAAACATGACTGGCTATTACAGTAAAGTAGGTTTTTGGTCACTATGTCTGACTGTTTTGTGAACCCATGGACTGTAACCCACCAGAATCCTCTCTCCATGGGATTTTCCAGGCAAGAATACTGGAGTGGGTTGCCATTTCCTTCTCCAGCGGATCTTCCTGATCCAGAGATAGAACTCACATCTCCTGCTTTGGCAGGCAGATTCTTTACCACTGAACCACGTGGGAAACCCATCACAGTAATATTGAGTATTTTAAAGAGATCATACTGAAAATTCAAAAATGAATTGGAGAAGAAATGTTGCACCATCAATTCTTTATTTCCAGCATCTTATTTTTTTCAGACATTGTCCTAATCTCTTTAGGAGCTCATATTCTTGAATATCAGGAACTTATAATAAAAAAATAAAATAATTATTTGATTTTTAAATTTAATTATTTTTAAAGTAATTATTTTATTTTATTTTATTTTAAAGAAAAATAAAATAATTATGAAATAAAAATTATTATTTTAAGAAATTAGATTTGCATTGAAACTTATGTTTTCAAAAATTGTCATTAACAATGATTAAAAAATCTTCCTTTTCTAAGGAAAATGTGTAAAGGAGTTTTTAATTTGAAAAGAACTATGACATGTCATTGAAAATAAAAGTAGTTCTAGAGTATAGAAAGTGAGAACAGTAATAAACATTAGACATTAACAGTAAATTGAAATAAACACAGAATATCTGGAGATGGATCAACCCAATTTGATGATGTATCAGTAAATTATGGGCTGGAATACATTAAGACTGTTCTGGGGATATTCTTGAGTATGCCTCCAATGTTCTTGCAAGCATTAATCTTCTCTAACAGCTTACATTTGGAGACACAGGACAAAACTGATTTTTTTTTTTTCAAAAATAGAATAAGGTGTAAACAGATAATCCAGGCAGATTCTGTTTGGAATACCATACAGGCAATGTGCTCACCATCTGTTCAAGGTTAAGACATTCCTCAATTATCAATCTTGGGTTTTGGGATAAGACTCCAAATGTCAAAGAACCATGCTGGTCCTCTAGAATACATCAAGGAGAAATGGAAATTAAGTAAGCTATTGAAATAGGTACTGGCCGTGGAGAAGAAAAAACCCACATATATGAACTTCAGCAAAACTATGGTACCACTCGGGCTAAATAATGTAGTTGTGTTCTATGCTTAGTAGCTCAGTTGTGTCTGACTCTTTGCAACCCCATGGATTGTAGTCTGCCAGGCTCCTTTGTCCATGGGGATTCTCCAGGCAAGAATACTGGAGTGTACTGCCAAGCCCTCCCCCAGAATGTAGTCATAGGACCACCATAATCTGAAAAAGGGACACTCAGAGAAACAAAGAACAAGTTTGAATTCACTTCAATATGCCAATAGGTCAATTATATGAAGATAACAGATATACATCTTTTAAGATTTATGTTCTAAATTTTAAATAATCCTCATTTCTTCAACTTTTGTTATAGGCTATAATTTCTTATATGATATTTTCTTTATTTTTAGAAATTGGCCTAATTCTCTGTAAAACTATGGCACTTAAAAAAGTGAATACATAACTATGTATTCCATCAAATTATTTCAGCAGCAAAAGTATCCTCTTTTTACAAGAAGAGTATGACATGTCTACTCCTCCAAAGAATAATTCTGTGTCTAATAAGAATCCCTTAACTATTTAATTTGTTTGATGAGACTGTTAATGGTTTTCTTATTAAAGTATTTTTAAACATAAGGCATGATTCAACCTGTTTGCCCTTCATTGTTTTCTATTTTCAGTCTTTTCATATTCTGCCCAGTATTAGATCAATTAAATGCTGTGATGGACTAATAAATGGCTTTTATCAGGGCTCATCATACTTAATTATAATACTATAGAACAATTACTTGGTCATTAACATCTTGTTCAATGAAACCTCAGGTTATCTTTATCAGAGTTTCTAATACAGGCTTACAGCAGGATATCCTGACAACATACACTATCACCTTCCTATAGGAAATCATCAGCAGAAAACATGTGACAGTTGCTGTTAACACTTTGCTGTAACTACAGATTTAATAATTAAATATTCAGGTTAAACCTTTGTCCCCTTTAGAGATTTCAGAGTAACTTGAAGTTTCCCTTTTCAACATGACCCAGTGGTGCTTATCAATGACCTGTTACCACCTGAAGCTTAGGTATTGCTCAATTGAAGATTTATAATCTTTGCTAAAATTATGGTGCCTGTTTCTGTAAACATATTTTTTCAACTCACTTCTATAAGACACAAGTTTGTTTTGTACTCTGACCTCTGCATGCTTCTCTAATCTTCAAATAATACATTTCATCACATTCTTTTTATGACTGAGATGTAGTATTAATGAATGAGAAACTAAAACTCAGACCCAAATAGTAGTCTAGATAGGAAGGGACATCCTTTTCAGTCATTTATCTGAGTAAGAGGTGCTAAAATGACAACCAGGTTTAAAAATATCCCAAGCAATGAGGTAGCACTTTACACCAGTCAGAATGGCTGCAATCCAAAAATCTACAAGCAATAAATGCTGGAGAGGATGCGGAGAAAAGGGAACCCTCTTACACTGTTGGTGGGAATGCAAACTAGTACAGCCACTATGGAAAACAGTGTGGAGATTCCTTAAAAAACTGCAAAGAGACCTGCCATATAACCCAGCAATCCCACTGCTTGGCATACACACTGAGGAAACCAGAATTGAAAGAGACACGTGTACCCCAATGTTCATCGCTGCATTATTTACAATAGCCAGGACATGGAAGCAACCTAGATACCCATCAACTGACCAATGGATAAGAAAGCTATGGTACGTATACATAATGGACTATTACTCAGCATTAAAAAAAAAAAAAATTCATTTGAAGCAGTTCTACTCAGGTGGATGGAACTGGAGCCTATTATCCAGAGTGAAGTAAGCCAGAAGGAAAAACAACAATACAGTGTACTAACGTATATATATATGGAATTTAGAAAGATGGTAACGAGAACCCTGCATGCGAGACAGCAAAAGGAACGCAGATGTATAGAACAGACTCGTGGATTCTGTGGATGAGGGCAAGGGTGGGATGATATGGGAGAATGGCATTGAAACATGTTAATTATCTTATGTGAAATCAATCGCCAGCCCAGGGTTGATGCTCAGGGCTGGTGCACCGAGATGACCCAGGGGGAGGGAATGGGGAGGGAGGAGGGAGGGGGAGCATATGTAAACCCATGGTGGTTTCATGTCATTGTATGGCAAAACCAACACAATAAAAGAAAATTAAAAAAAAAAAAAAAGAACCTGGAGAAAAAGAGAAAAAAAATATCCCAAGCAAACAAAACTATTTAAACCACTTAAGCAAAACTAAATCTAACTTACTTCATGAATTTAAGTGAAATTTAGGCCATTTCTTGTAAATATCCCCTGATAACCATAAAATAAACTTAAATGATCTTCCAAAAACGGTATAATTACTTTCAACCAATCCCATGTCATCTGGAAACCCCCAATGTAATAGCCAATCATTATAAAGATTTCAACCTCCTGTTGTCACATTATAAGCTGTCTTAGAAAGTCATGTTTCTGAGCTTCAAATTGATTTTGCATTTGAAGGCTCAAAATTCAAGGACTGTTCTTTTGTGCACAATAATCTCTTGCTAAATACTGTTTAACTGGTCTGATTTTAATTTTTACTTTTTCTAAATTTTTGAAAGATACAAAAACTTAAAGGATTTTAAGCAACTGTGGAACATTTTAATCGGAATTGCATTGTGCACTGCTGTACTCTGACAATATTCATAGTATCACCAACATGATTTTTGTGCATGCTGAAAAAAGTGGAAGAAAGTGAAAGTTAGTTATTCAGTTATGTCCAACTCTTTTCGACCCCATATACTGTGTAGCACACTAGGCTCCTGTGATCATGGAATTCTCCATGTAAGAATACTGGAGTGGGTTGCCATGCCCTTCCTTCTCCAGGGGAACTTCCCAACCTAGGAATTAAACTCATGTCTCCCGCATTGCATGCAGATTCCTTACCATTTGAGCTACCCAAGGACGTATGCTGGTGGAAGTTATATGTATAAAACAAAGGGTGAAGATATAAACCTGGAATTTTATCACTAGATTTACCTATGTGACCTTCCTTATAGCCTGGAAAATAGTAGTGATATGCTTTTATGGAGTTGAAATATTCATAAAGGACACATTTTGAAAGCAGAACTATATTATTAAAATCAAGATTTCTCTTATGTTATCCTATAGCTATTTTTATAAAGTATCTGCAACTTAATATCTTGAGAAAGAAGCTACCTTGTAACATTCTTTAGGTTTTCAAGCTAACACAAAGTTTTCTAAACTGCTCTTTGAGCGACAAGAGATTTTAAAAAAGCAATTTGTCTTACAAAAGCACACTGAAAAACAGAATTTCATTTTCAAGGTGTATTTCATTGTTCATGATAGGTAATAGTTTATTTCTTATTATTTTGTGAATTAAATGGGATTTCTCCTACTAGTAGTATATTAGAAAAATAATTATCTTCTCACCATTTAAGCTTATATGAACAATGTTCAATACTGAAATCAGATTGATTGTATTCTTTGCAACCAAAGAAGGAGAAACCATATACAGTCAGCAAAATCAAGACTGGGAGCTGACTGTGGCTCTGATCATGAATTCCTCATTGCCAAATTCAGACTTAAGTTGAAGAAAGTAGGAAAAACCACTAGACAACTCAGGTATGAATTAAGTCAAGTCTCTTACAATTATACATTGAAAGTGAGAAATAGATTCAAGAGAGAAGATCTGATAGACGAAGTGCCTGAAGAACTATGGATGGAGGTTCAGGGCATTGTACAGGATACAGGGATCAAGACCATCATCAGGAAAAAGAAATGTAAAAAGTAAAATGGCTGTCTGAGGAGGCCTTACAAATAGCTGTAAAAAGAAGAGAAGTGGAAGGCAAAGGAGAAAAGGAAATATATACCCATTTGAATGCAGAGTTCCAAAGGATAGCAAGGAAAGATAAGAAAGCCTTCCTCAGTGATCAGTACAAAGAAATAGAGGAAAACAATAGAATGGGAAAGAATAGAGATCTCTTCAAGAAAATTAGATACCAGGTGAACATTTCATGCAAAGATGGGCACAATAAAGGACAGAAATCATATGGACCTAAGAGAAGCATAAAAAATTAGGAAGAGGTGGCAAAAATACACACAGAAACTATACAAAAAGATCATGACCCAGATAACCATGATGGTATAATCACTCACCAAGAGCCAGACATCCTGGAATATGAAGTCAAGTGGGCCCTAGGAAACATTACTACAAACAAAGGTAGTGAAGGTGATGGAATTCCAGTTGAACTATTTCAAATCCTAAAAGATGATGCTATGAAAGTATTGCATTCAATATGTCAGCAAATTTGGAAAACTCAGCAATGGCAACAAAACTGGAAAAGGTCGATTTTCATTCTGATCCCAAAGAAAAGCAATGCCAAAGAATGCTCAAACTACCACACAGTTACGCTCATCTCACACACTAGTAAATTAATGCTCAAAAGTCTCCAAATTTGGCTTCAACGGTATGTGAACCATGAACTCCCATATGTTCAAGCTGGATTTAGAAAAGGCAGAGGAATCAGATCAAATTGCCAGCATCTGTTGGATTATCAGAAAAGAAAGAGAGTTTCCTAAAATACATCTATTTCTGCTTTATTGACTATGCCAAAGCCTTTGACTGTGCAAATCATCACAAACTGTGGAAAATTCTTCAAGAAATGGGAATACCAGACCACCTGACCTGCTTCTTGAGAAATCTGTATGCAGGTCAAGAAGCAGCAGTTAGAACTGGACATGGAACAATAGACTGGTTCCAAGTTGGAAAAGTAGTAGGCTGTATATTGTCACCCTACTTATTTAACTTATATGCAGAGTACATTATGAGAAATGCTGGGCTGGATGAAGCAAAGCTGGAATCAAGCTTGCTGAAGTAAATATAAATAACCTCAGATATGCAGATGACACCACCTTTATGGCAGAAAGCAGAGAATAACTCAAGAGCCTCTTGATGAAAGTGAAAGAGGAGAGTCAAAAAGTTGGCTTAAAGCTCAACATTCAGAAAACTAAGATGATGGCATCTGATCCCATCACTTTATTGCAAATAGATGGGGAGACAGTGGAAACAGTGACAGACTTTATTTTGGGGGCTCAAAAATCACTGCAGATGGTGTCTGAAGCCATGAAATTAAAGCATGCTTACTCCTGGGAAGAAAAGTTATGACCAACTTATACAGCATACTTAAATGAAGAGATGTTACTTTGCCAACATCTAGTCAAAGCTATGGTTTTTCTAGTAGTCATATATGGATATGAGAATTGGACTTAAAGAAAGCTGAGTGCTGAAGAACTGATGCTTTTGAAAAGACTTGAGAGTTCCTTTGCAAAGAAATCCAACCAGTCTATCCTAAAGGATATCAGTCATGAATATTCATTGGAAGAACTGATGTTGAAGCTGAAACTCCAATACTTTGGCCACCTGATGTTAAGAGCTGACTCATTGGAAAAGACTCTGATGCTGGGAAAGATTGAGGACAGGAGGAGAAGGGGACAATAGAGGATGAGATGGCTGGATGGCGTCATTGACTCAATGGACATGAGTTTGAGTGAACTCTGGGAGTTGGTGATGGACAGGGAAGCCTGGTGTACTGCAGTCCATGGGGTGGCAAAGAGTCAGACATGATTTAGTTCCTGAACTGAACTTTATCAAAATATTGTGTAATTTTGTATATTATAAATTACTTTTGCATATTTGGACATTGTGTCTAGTGTACTTATCTTTAAAATAGTTCCTGCTCAAAATTCTAATATACAGAAATATTGGAATAAAGCTACAAAATACTTTAGGACAGACTAATAAATATATTTATATTTCCCCAATTTGCATTTCTGTGCTATCAGTAAACTTCTAACCTTATTAAATTTTAAAGATTTATGGTTTAGAAATTATTTTCACTGCTTTTTGTTTATTCATTATAGCAGATAGTTTAAGGATTACTATCATTAAATATTTTATAAATTTAAGTTCCAGATAAAACAGGAGATAAAGTCATATAACAAATAAACAACCAATAAGGATCTTGAGTTCAATTTGAATTTAAAATTGAGAAAACTAAAATTAAGTCTACTAGCAATCAAATGTCTGGAAAATAACTGATGATGAGTAGGATGATATTAGCAGTGGAACAAAAAATCCTAAGAAATTGCTATAGGTCAATAAAGTATCACATATGATGAATTTATAATAATATACTGACTCAGATGCTTGTGCATATATACATATAATCCTTGGTTGCTCAGACAGTAAAGAATCTTCCTACAATGCAGGACACCTGGGTTTGATCCCTGAGTTGGGAGGATCCCCTGGAGAAGGGAATGGTAACCCACTCCATTATTCTTGCCTGGAGAATCCCATAGACAGAGGAGCCTTGCTGGCTATAGTCCATGGTGTCACAAATAGTCAGATACAACTGAGTGGCTAATACTTTCATATATATAATACTGTTGTATATACATGTACATATATATTAAGCATACCTATATACTGTAAATACTTACCAAAATATATGCACATACATACCAGTGTATATTTCTAATTAATATAAAAATATATATGCATATATATGTGTATATATACATATATATATACACACTTTGTACACATATATGTATATGTTGGTATGTGATCACACCTAATATGTAAAAATATTTTTATATGTATATTTACATGGTGTAAGATAGCTGACATATATCACTGTATATTTATACTTAATTGTAAATAGATGGGAACTATTATTACTGTCACTTTTTGAAAAAAAATTTTTATTGTGGGAATTTAAATAAATTGCTAAAGCACAGAGATTCAAACTGATATCTGGTTAACTACAGAGCCACATACAACTATTAACAGCAATGATAATGAAGAATAAAACAGAAAATGGATTAGATTCTATTAATATTATATTTGAATATATCTTGAAAAATATTGAATAATACTCTATTTTTAAAATATAAATTATGTTAAATTGTATAGTGATTTGCATTGCTTATGCTTTTCAAGTTTCAGAATCTTGATTAATTTCTATGGAAGAAGCACAGAAATACAAGCGTAGTCTATAATAACTATAGTCCCTCAAAGAAAATATATTTTTGGAAAACTTGCTGTATAACAATGAAATAATTGCTGAGCTGATTTTTGTAAGACAATTAAGCATAGAGATATTTATAGCTAAGCATGCATCCTGTATGGTCAGATAAATAGTGACTAGTTTAAGAATAAATATAAGATTTTCATCCTAGGTAATCTGTGATGGTGGTGGTTTAGTCACTAAGTTGTGTTCGACTCTTGTGACCCCATGGATTGTAGCCTGCTAGGCTCCTCTGTCCATGGGGTTCTCAAGGCAAGAATACTCTAGTGGGTTGCTGTTTCCTTCTCCAGGGGATCTTCCTGACCCAGGGATCAAAACTGGGTTTCCTGCATTTCAGGAAGATTCTCTACCAACTGATCTACAAGGGAACACCCCAGGTAATCTGTATTAGTATCCAAATTTTAAATTTAAAAAGCTCTAGTGAGAGTTAAGTAATTTTTAATTTAAAAAATCACATCATAACATTTTTTCTTTTAACTAAAATAAAACCAAGTTACCAAGGCTTCCCTGGTGGCTCAGATGGTAAAAGCGTTTGCCTACAGTGCGGGAGACCTGGGTTCAATCTCTGGGTGGGGAAGATGCTCTGGAGAAGGAAATGGCAACCCACTGCAGTACTCTTGCCTGGAAAATTCCCATGGATGGAGGAGTGCGGTAGACCACAGTTCATGGGGCCACAAAGAGTTGGAGATAACTGAGCGACTTCACTTTACACTTCACAAGTTAACAAGTCAAGCATTAATCTTATTATGTTTCTTGTTTCATTAAGTGAGGCATATATAGAATATATATAAATAACATCATCTTTTCACTCCTACATAAATTGTGCTTAAGGTGGTCCACATTTTATCAAACACACAGGAAGCCAAAAAGCTGCTGGTTCTTTACTTCAGAAATGTAAAGATTTCAGCTTAGTTTGAAAGATAAGCTCTTTTAATTCACATTCACCTACCTTTATCATATACAAAAATCCAGGTAGGATGTAAGGCACAGAGTAATGTTGATTTACAGTCTTATTTACTTAAGTTTTTGGAGCTTCTGAAAGTTATTGAACATTGCTTAAAATTTCTAAAGTTCTGTATCTGCTGCTGCTGCTAAGTCACTTTAATGGTGTCCAACTGTGTAACCCCATAGACGTCAGCCCACCAGGCTCCTCTGTCCCTTGGATTCTCCAGGCAAGAATACTGGAGTGGGTCACCATTTTCTTCTCCAATGCATGCATGCATGCTAAGTCTCTTCAGAGTCTCCGACTCTAGGAGACCCTATGCACAGCAGCCCACCAGGCTCCTCTGATATCTATTTTTCTTTAATTTTTTATTATTATTTCTAACTATTTTCCTTTAAACATAATCTAAATGATTATACATATTTAAAGAAAAGTTAAAGGCTTAAAATATCAATTCTCACTTCTCTTTAAATATGTCATGAAAGATACTGTTCCTATCATAAAAAGGATAATTGTTTCAATAAATGGTGCTGGAAAAACTGGATATCCACATATCAAAGAATGAAATTGGACCATACACAAAAATCAGTTCAGTGTATTAAAGACAAAGGCCTGAAATCATCAAACTTCTAGTAGGGAACATATGGAAAAATTCTTCTTGACATTGGCCTTGGCATTTTCTTTAAAATGACACCACAAGCTCAGGCAACAAAAGCAGAAATAATTAAATGAGAAACATTTTTTTTTTATTTAAAAAACGTATAAGCAATGAGTAAAAAAAGACGTAGTTTCAGTTTTTAAAAATTTATGTATTTTCCTAATTTTTGTGTGTCAAGCAACCTCCTGCTGCTGCTGCTAAGTAGCTTCAGTCGTGTCTGACTCTGTGCGACCCCATAAGACAGCAGCCCAACAGGCTCTCCCATTCCTGGGATTCTCCGGGCAATAATATTGGAGTGTGTTGTCATTTCCTCCTCCAACGCATCAAAGTGAAAAGTGAAAGTGAAGTCGCTCAGTCATGTCTGACTTGTAGCAATCCCATGGACTGCAGTCTACCAGGCTCCTCTGTCCATGGGATTTTCCAGGTAAGAGTACTGGAGTGGAGTGCTATTGCCTTCTCCAAAGCAACCTTTCAATGATGTCATAAACCAGGTGGAGTTCCTTACCAGATAAAACATTTTTATATGTATAGAAAATATGTCTTGACCTTGCATTTTTAAAAATTGTTAAAAATGCTTAAAATTTCAGAATATTTTTTCATGCCATTATTTTCATGGAGCTCTATTACAAATATGATTAATTTCATCAGTTTTTATTTTTTACTCTGTATAGACAACTATAAGTCAAATTTCAAATGACAGTGTGTCATATGTTTCTCAAGTCTTTGGTATTTTAAATTAAAAATCAAATCCCAATTCTGCATTAAGCTCATAGTTCAACTCTCTAGATGTTCGGTGAAATCAGGCATCTGTGACCTGGCCAGAGATAATGCATTCCTTTGGGCCTTAAAATGATTTTAGTTTAACAGTCTCATTTACCTGTACTAGATTCTTATCTCTCCAACATTAAAATGTAGCTTGCAGTTATCTTCTATCTGTGACCATTTTCCCCTTATGCCAGGAACAGTATCTGATGTGGCTGAGTTCCTGTCTCCCTTAGGGAACAACTTTCATGCTAACAACATTCACCCATGTGAGAAAAAAAAAAAAATAAAAGTACAGGAAAAGGCACACAGGTTGATGCTGTTAATCTATAGTACTTCATCTTAATATATCTTTTTTTGTACAAACTATTTATCCCACCAAGATTCAAAACATAAATTTTGCATCTCATGAACAAGTATCTTCTCTTTCAGAGTAGATAACCACATCTGCGGGTCCTGGCACTTCTTTACTAAAGTCCTACATAGTAATAATTGTAAGGTTTAAGTTCAATCCTTGGGCCTCCTAAAATTTCACATGCTGAAGAAAATGTGTGGCAGTCTTTTTACTAGCTAAATTCAATAATCTATATATCTATAAATCCTGCTTCCCACTCAATATGAGGAAATATGATCTAATCCTTGATTTCCTACAAGCAGATCCGTTGAGGCATGGAACATATAACCTTCAATAGCTCAAGTTCATAGAAATGTTGATTTTGGCCACTGGTCTCTCAGGGAATTATTTGGTCTCAGTCCCAAGAACTCATCATTGAAATTGGCTTCTCTCTGTTCTCAGACTTAATGCTATATGTGCTCATTTGCTCAGTTTTGTCCAATTCTTTGTGGCCCCATGGACTGTAGCTTCCCAGGTTCCTCTGTTCATGGGATTTCCTAGGCAAGAATATTGGAGTGGATTGCCATTTACTATTCCAAGGGATCTTCCCAACCTATGGATGGAAGCTGGTTTCTTGCATCTGCTGCATTGGCAGATGGATTCTTTACCACTAATGCCACCTGAGAAACCCTCACTTTTATGACACAAATTAAATTACTAGACTATACAGAAGTTTGAGCATGTAGACACATGTAACACTTTAAAAAGCCTACATTTCCCAAATAATACATATATTTGTATTATAAATAACAAGTATGTCCATTTTTATGGAGCCATTGAATACAATTGACTTGTATTTTGACATTTGCCACCTATATACTGTGGGGCTTGAACAGTTATTTTCCTTCTCTGAATTTCAACATCCCCTCTAAAGTGTTATCAGTAAGCTTGCATCAGTTACTTTATTTAGAACCTCAAATATTTTATTGTAAGCCTAAAGTAAAGTAATGAATAGAATATATCTTTGAAATATAAATTATTAGCTCATGTAAAATATTAAGATGAGAAGTGATTCACTAGGACATTCAACCTTATCATTTTATCATTAATGAAATTCTATTTCAGATCTATAAGATATAAAATAAACATTGCATTTAATAAACTGATAAATCTTAAAAGTGACCCTGGGTTCTTAATTAAAGAGTATAAATTTCTGGAACTAAAATGCCATTTCTTCCCCTCACTTTTTATAAATTACAACTAGTTCATTCTGAACTATGTTATCTAAAATATCTTATTCTCAAATCCAAGATTCTAAGATATAGTATTAAATGCAAATATTATTGAATCATTTTTTAAAAAAATACTTATTTTGTTTAAACCACAATTGTTATTTGTAAACTGGATAACAAGTATACTGGAATTCTTTGAAATACAAAATTGATTATGTCTCAACCCCACCCCACCCCTCCCAGAAAAAATGCTTCCATTCATTGCATGTAATAAAGATCAGCTCTATTTAACTAGCTGGCTAGGTGTCTAGCTATTAACTTTCACACTGATCACTTACTTTTCACTCATTGGAAGTCTGGCAAATTTGTTGTGTTTGTGATTGAGACTTGCACAGCTGTTACAACAGAAGATTAAGTTGCCCCAACACTAAACTGAATGATTGATGGCCAAGGTTTTCATATAGCAAAGTGCAGTTTTGTTACATAATTAACAGAATTATATGCAGCACTATTTCTATTTCCGAACTATAAATTGAAGGGTTATTCTGTCTGAGTTATGAAAGAAATTATAAACTAATTTGTGGAAACAACATCTGTTGTGAACAGGCAAAAAGCTCTAGTAAAGAAAGGAATAATTTATTTCTTTCTGCTTTGTAGCTATTTATAAGTTCAAGAGAAAATGATAGTCTTTTCATAGTCTATAGTAATTCTCTGTGCTTCTATATTCTGAAAAAGCACAATGCTACAATTTTTGTCATGTTCAGAAAAAAGTAAAATATTCAATTTCTCACAAATGTATTTTGACTTAATATGCAACACCACGTTAATTTTATCAGCATATTTTGAAAATGATGGAGTATGTCTAAATATACTCTAAAGCATTCTAGCTCTCAGAACACAAATAAAATGATACAGGTATTTGATAACTCCTTCACAGATAGGACAATAAATAATCACTCTGAAATTTCTAACTCTGTTCCTTTAAATTCCACTCCTTTCTAATTCACTCATACAGAGTCTACCAATACTGTAAGTGTCTCTTTAAATAAGATTTGATCCTGAGATTGGGTGAATTACATCTGGTGCAAGACAAGGGGGGTTAGGGGTGTGGAAGTTTGGTCAAACTATGGAATGTGTTCCTCATAAAGTCTTCATATTGTGTTATACATCGTTCAGAACAAAAAATCATACATCTCTGAATCCCTTGACTGTCTACTGGCTGTTATTATTTTTGTTTAGTCTTTAAAAATAATTTACAAAATCATAAAGGAGATAGTTGTATATATTCATATTTATGTTACTTCATAATTTCTTCTTTCCTGATAAAATTTCTTTATATCATTTTCTTTCTGCTTTAAGAACTTCCAATAGAAAATTTTTATGTCTGCTGGTAAATTCTTTCAGTTTTCCTTCATCTGAGAATGTCTTTATTTCACTTTAATTTCTAAAGAATTCTTTTTTTCTTGATAGAAAATTCTGGTCTGAGTTCTTTCTTTCACTACTTGGATAATGCTGTGCCACTCCCTTCTGGCCTCCTTGGTTTCAGATTTGAAACCACCTATGATTGGAATTAGCATCCTCTATGTTTCAATTCTCTCTGGCTGCTTTCACTTTTGTTTGTTTGTTTGTTTGTCTTTTGTTTTCAATAATTCAATTATGATATGTTTTGGCATAGAATTCTTCATATTTATTGTTTGAGGTTTGCTTAGTTTCTTAAATCTGTGGTGTCTTTTGCCAAATTTGCCATCTTGGGGCCATTTTCTTCAGATACTCATTCAATCCAATTCTCTTTCTCAAACATAGATGACACAATATAAGACCTTTTACTACCATACCATTAATCCTTTAGTCTCTGTTAATTTTTTTCCAGTCTGTTTTATTTCAATGACTGAGATTAGGAAAGTCAATTGATTTGTCCTTAACTACACAGCAAATAGATGGGGAAACAACAGAAACAGTGACAGACTTCATTTTCTTGGGCTCCAAAATCACTGCAGATGGTGACTGAACCTATGACATTAAAAGATGCTTGCTCCTTGGAAGAAAAGCTATGACAAACTGAGACAGCATATTTAAAAGCAGAGATGGTACTTTGCTGACAAAGGTCCATGTAGTCAAAGTTATGGTCTTTCCAGTAGTCATGTATGGATGGGAAAGTTGGACCACAAAGAAAGCTGAGCACCAAAGAAATGATGCTTTTGAACTGTGGTGTTGGAGAAGACTCTGGAGAGTCCCGTGGACTGCAAGATTCAATTCTAAAGGAAATCAGCCCTGAATATTCATTGGAAGGACTGATGCTGAAGCTGAAACTCCAATAATTTGGCCACCTGATGTGAAGAATTGACTCATTGGAAAAGACCCTGATGTTGGAAAAGATTGAAGGCAGAAGAAGAAGGGGACAACAGAATGTGAGATGTTTAGATGGCATTGCTAACTCAATGGACATGAGTTTGAGCAAGCTCTGGGAGTTGGTAATGGACAGGTAAGCCTGGTATGCTGCAGTCCATGTGTTGCAAAGAGTCAGACATGACTGAGCAACTGATCTGAACTGATTGGAGGAAATAATAATAAGACCTAAATAAATTGATATAGACTTGGATGGATTATTTCATTTCATATTAATTTAATAAAGATGTTGACTGTCCCAGAATTAATCCACAAATTAAAGATGACCCCCAACAAAATTCCTACAGGGCTTTTCATGAATTGATGCTGATTTAAATATTCACAGACTAGCATAAATGTTCAGAAATAGTCTGCATAATTTTGGAAATGGAAGAGGAAAAAGAAAATGATAAGAATGAAAAGACAGTAGAGAATAAAAAGGAAGAGAAGAAAAAAAGTAGAGATTAAGAAGGATATGTAGAAGATACATGCTACTGGAAATCAAGATTTTAAATCTTGGTTTTTTTAAATATAAAAAAACAAATTTTATAAACCTAAAATTTCTAAGTTTGGTATTTACACAAGTTATTTCAATAGACTAATTGAACATAACAGAGAGCTAAAAACATGGTACCTTTAATGCTATAACAATAATAGATTTAAATTAATGTTGCAGGGAAAATTAAATATTTATTAAATTTATTGCTATGTATTAAAAACATGTTTTAGAAGAATGATGGTATATGTTTTATAGGAAAAAAATCACATAGAGAAACATATATTCAATGAAAATTTTTATTTAGTATTTTTATTAAAAATTTTACAAATCAATAAGAAAAAGACCAGTGACACTAAAGACCACTGGGGCAAGGATTTAGTCACTTCTCAAAAGATGGTTTCCAAACGGACAGTGGACATAAAAAATGCAAACACAACAACAATGAATTATACTTCATGATTAAATTGGGCTTCCTTGGCAGCTCAGATGGTAAAGCATCTGCCTGCAATATGGAAGACCCAGGTTCAATCCCTGGGTCGGGAAGATCCCTGAGTTGGAAAGATCCTCTCTAGAAGGAACTGGTAACCCATGCCAGTATTCTTGCTATAAAATTCCATGGACAGAGGAGCCTGGCGGAGTACAGTCAATGGATTCACAGAGTCGAACACAACTGAACAACTAACATTTCCACTTTTTGTGATTAGAATGCAATCTGTGAATTCATGAGAGGAGGGATTATGCTTATTTTTTGACACATTATTCTCAGTTTCAAACCTAGTGCATTTACTAAGGGCTCAATATTTTTTAAATGTCTGAATGAATATGGTCTATAGTGTTCAATAAATAGGTATTATTTGTTGAGCAAAATATTTCAAAGTAAATTTACCAAAATGTCTCCTGAAGTAAATGGCACATCAATAGTTTTCAACAATTATTTCATAAGACTCTACCAAGAAAAAAATATAATGTGCATTTAAATAGTGATAAATATTTTAAAATCAATTTCCATTGGAACTAATTACCACAGTTTCATATTAATCTAGTAATGTATGTTTATTTTCAGGTCACATTTTAATCATTGTCTAGGGTATGATTTATCTTTTTAGGTCTCATGGAAATAGATCACTTAGAATATACACAGACACACTTATATACATGTACTAGACTGAGAGATTTGTAAACATCAGATAAAAATCAAATTATCTTGTTATCTTCCATTGATTACTGTATTCATACAATAACTAAGTTAATGCTTGATTTACAAAAGTTACAGCTCAGTGAGTGTTGGACTCTGTGATCTCTGCACTATTTTTATAGCTTACCAACACTTTCTAACACTATACACAAAAATAAACTCAGAATGGATCAATGATCTAAATATAAGACCAGAAACTATAAAACTCCTAGAGGAAAACATAGGCAAAACACTCTGACATAAACCAAAGCGGGATCCTCTATGACCCACCTCCCAGAATATTGGAAATAAAAGCACAAATAAACAAATGGAACCTAATTAAAATTAAAAGCTTCTGCACAATAAAGGAAATTAAAAGCAAGGTGAAAAGGCAGCCTTCAGAATGGGAGAAAATAATAGGCAATGAAGCAATGGACAAACAGTTAATCTCAAAAATATACAAGCAACTCCTGCAGCTCCATTCCAGAAAAATAAACAACCCAATCAAAAAGTGGGCCAAAGAACTAAATGGACATTTCTCCAAAGAAGACATAAAAATGGCTAACAAACATGAAAAGATGCTCAACATCACTCATTATCAGAGAAATGCAAATCAAAACCACAATGAGGTACCACTTTACACCAGTCAGAATGGCTGCCATCCAAAAGTCTGCAAGCAATAAATGCTGGAGAAGAATTGGAGAAAAGGGAACTCTCCTACACTGTTGGTGGGAATGCAAACTAGTACAGCTACCATGGAAAACAGTGTGGAGATTCCTTAAAAAACTGCAAATAGAACTGCCATATGACCCAGCAATCTCACTGCTGGACATACACACTGAGGAAACCAGAACTGAAAGAGACACGTGTACCCCAATGTTCATCGCTGCATTGTTTACAATAGCCAGGACATGGAAGCAACCTAGATGTCCCTCAACAGACGAATGGATAAGGAAGCAGTGGTACATATACACAATGGAATATTACTCAGCCATTAAAAAGAATTCATTTGAATCAGTTCTACTCAGGTGGACGGACCTGGAGCCTATTATACTGAGTGAAGTAAGCCAGAAGGAAAAACAAAAATACAGTATACTAACACATATATATGGAATTTAGAAAGATGGTAACGAGAATCCTATATGCAAGACAGCAAAAGAAACGCAGATGTATAGAATAGTCTTTGGACTCTATGGGAGAGGGCAAGGGTGGGATGATATGGGCACACGGCATTGAAACATGTTAATTATCATATGTGAAATCGATCACCAGCCCAGGTTTGATGCTCGGGGCTGGTGCACCGGGATGACCCAGAGAGAGGGAATCGGGAGGGAGGTGAGAGGGGGATTCTGGAAGGGGAATACATGTATACCCATGGCAGAGTCATGTCAATGTATGGCAAAACCAACACAATAATTTAAATTTTCTTCAATGAAAATTAAAATCAAAAAGAAAATTAAAAAAAAAACCCAATCCATTATTGTATACTTGTGAATTTTGAAAAAGAGTAAAGTATTTTGTTTGCAGAATTATATATTCCTTGTTCTTAACTATTTCTATTTTTTTAATTAAAAAATGAGTTTCTCTTGAAGGGAATACTTCTTTTTACATTAGTTTTTGTATTTTTATTCTTAAGTGAAAGAATTACATATTTACCTATCCTTATAGACTTAACTGTAAACTATGATTGAAAACATAAATATAATATGCATTAATATCTATGTTGGTGTAATTATATTTATTGATAAAATAGTTTATTTTATATTTGTTTAGATATTTGTTTTATATCTATTTTCATTTATCCTTCATAATGTAGATGATATTAGTACTATCATTTATATAACTTATGAAGAATACATGGACAGAGACTCCCAAAGTTTAGTGATATGGTTGCATAAACAAAAATTTTATTTTTCTTAATTGATCTAATTTAAAAGGCCCATAAATTTGACTAAAAGATAGTAGCAAAGATTAAAATTATGCAATTGTAAGCAATTATTGGAGAATTTTTGTAGGATCTCACAGAAGTAGAAAATTTACTCAAGAACACAGATGTCATAAAGCAAACTATTGACAGATGATTTTTAAAATTCTATATTTCAGATATGTCAGGCAGGACAGATGAACTCTGGTAAAAGAAGAACTTGATATCTAGTGTCTTAAAACAACAGGATTTATCCTTGCACACATTGATTACAAACAGATATTCCTGATTTGTAGATGGTCCTCCCTCAAGCAGTGATTAAAAGCCAGGCTGCTTTCATGTTATGGGATTTCACAATCACTGAATTCATTGGAGTTATGTGGTGTAGGCAAGAAAGAGAGTGCATGAATCATTGCATGCATGAGTGGTTTGTATCTAAATATATGTTGCAAATTGATAAAACTACTACAATAAACATGATTGGGAAATTTATATAAAATATTCACAGAATAAGAAACAGAAATATATAATAAACATGAGGAAAGATGTACAAATATAATGGTAACAAAGACATATACATACTTTTTATGAAGATCCTAAGATTAATATAACTTTAATGGGTGTATCTCAAAACTGCTGGTAGAAAAATGAACTGATCATCTTTATGACATTAAGTTTGGTGGTAGCCATTACATTTTAAAACAGGAAAACACTTTGACATATAAAGCTTTTCCATCTAGGAATCTGTCAAAGAAATAAAACAGTCTTTAATAAAAATGCAGTTCCAGCAATACTTACTGAAGCAGATTTTATACCAATGAGAAAAATAAAATAATCAGAAAATGATTTAGTACCATTCTTGTTGATTTTGCTAAATTATGTCCAACTCTTTGTTGTTGTTCATTCACTCAGTCAAGTCTGACTCTTTGTGACCCCATGGATTGCAGCATGCCAGGCTCCTCTTGTCCTTCATCATCTCTGGGAGCTTACTCAATCTCATGTCCACAAGTCGGTGATGCCATTCAACTATTGCATCCTCTATCGCCCCCTTCTCCTGCCTTCAATCTTTCCCAGCTTTAGGGTCTATTCTAAGGAATTGGCTTTTCACATCATGTAGCCAAATAATTAGAGCTTCAGTTTTAGCATCAGTCTTTCCAATGAATATTCACGGGTTGATTTCCTTTAGGATTGACTGGTTGGATCTCCTTGCAGTCCAAGGGACTCTCAAGAGCCTTCTCCAACACCACAGTGCAAAAGCATCAATTCTTTAGCACTCAGCTTTCTTTATAGTCCAAATCTCACATCTATACATGACTATTGGAAAAACCATAGCTATGACCTGACGGACTTTTGTTGGCAAAGTAACGTCTCTGCTTTTTAATACCGTGTCTAGGTTTGTCATAGATTTTCTTCCAAGGAGCAAGCATCTTTTAATTTCATGGCTGCAGTCACCATTTGCAGTAATTTTGAAGCCTAAGAAAATAAAGTCTGTCATTATTTTCTTATTTTCCCATCTATTTGCCAGTAAGTGATGGGACCTGATGCCATGATCTTAGTTTTTGAATGCTGAGTTTTAAGACAGTTTTCACTCTAATATTTCACCTCCATCAAGAGGCTGTTTAGTTCCTCTTTACTTTTGTGCCATTAAAGTGGTAGCATATGCATATCTGAGGTTGTTGATATCTCTCCTGGCAATCTTACTTCCACCTTGTGCTTCATCCAGCCCAGCATTTCTCATGATATACTCTGTATAGAAGTTAAATAATCAGGGTGACAATGTACAGCCTTGATATACTCCTTTCCCAATGAAGAACCAGTCTATTGTTCCATGTCCAGTTCTAACTGTTGCTTCTTGACCTACATACAGTTTTCATAGGAGGTAAGTTAGGTGGTCTGGTATTCCCACCTCTTAAGAATTTTCCACATTTTATTGTGATCCACACACTCAAAGGCTTTAACGTAGTCAGTGTAGCAGAAATAAATGTTTTTTCTGGAATTCTGCTTTTTCTGACTCATTGTGACCCCATGAACTGCAGCATTCCAGGCTTCCCTGTCATTCACCATCTCCCTGGTATTTGCTCAGATTCATGTCCATCGAGTCAGTGATACCATTCAACAATCTCATCATCTATGATACTCTTCTCCTCCTGCCTTCAATTTTTCCCAGCATCAGAGTCTTTTCCAATAAGTCAGCTCTTTACCTCATGTGACCAAAGTATTAGAGCTTTAACTTTAGCATTAGTTCTTCTAATGAATATTCAGGATTGATTTCCTTTAGGATTGACTGGTTAGACTTCCTTGCAGTCCAAGGGACTCTCAAGAGTCTTCTCCAGCAGTACAGTTTGAAAACATAGTAGACTAATGCCGAATGTACCTTTGAGCATTATTTTTTCTGTGACATTAGGAAATTAAAATATATCAGAAAAACTTTAAAAATGGAGAATTTCATAATTTTTTTTGTATTTTTTCCTGACTTGTACTTGTCACTCATCATCAGAGAGTTTTATTATACATCACATTTAAAAATTTTTACTTGCTACTAAGTTCTTTGGGCTTCCTAGGTGGTAAGGCTTCTACCTGCCTATGCAGGAGACATAAGAGACATGGGTTTGATCCCTGGGTTTGGAAGATCCCCTGGAGGGGGATTTGCTATCCCCTAGAGGGCATGGCAACACACTCCAGTATCCTTGCCTGGAGAATCCCATGGACAGAAGAGCTTAGTGGGCTACAGTTCATAGTGTCACAGAGTCAGACACAACTGAAGTGACTTAGCACACTGACACACGTCTTTTGAATTAAGAAACTGTCATGATTATTTTTCATATACCACATTTTCAGCTCTTAAATTTTGTCCTTTACCTTGAATTTTCTACAAAATAGCTCTCAGCTAAAAAGAGATGTTTAAAATAGATGCAATTTAAGTAAATAACAATATTTTAGAAAATTCTACAAATATATACTGGCTCCTATTATAACAAAAATTTTTAAGTAATTACTTAAGTAGTA
>ML664163.1:13462235-13490876 GCA_007570785.1 Antilocapra americana | reverse complement strand
GTAACGAGAACCCTACATGCAAGACAGCAAAAGAAACACAGATGTATTGAACAGTCTTTTGGACTCTATGGGAGAGGGCAAGGGTGGGATGATATGAGAAAATGGCATTGAAACATGTTAATCATCATATGTAAAATCAGTCGCCAGCCCAGGTCTGATGCTCAGGGCTGGTGCACTGGGATGACCCAGAGGGAGGGAATCGGGAGGGAGGTGGGAGGGGGCTTCTGGAAGGGGAACACATGTATACCCATGGCAGATTCATGTCAGTGTATGGCAAAACCAACACAATAATGTAAAGAAAATTAAAATAAATAAATTAAATTTAAAAAATAAAAATAAATAGATAAATGGCTTCATACAATATATTGTAATTATGATCATAAAAGCAGCAACACTTTAGTTTTTGTTTCAGCATCTCTTTCTCTTTCTATGTTGCTTCTTTTCACTTTTCAAAATTTACTGTTAATAATAAAGAGTTCAATGGATTCACAGATACATATTTTCAGAATAAATATATAGGGATCATGCTCCAACATTTCTAACAAAAAGAAAATAAATCCCCTATTGTTTTGAAAGTTTTACAAATCTGGTAGATATATTTAACTATATATTATTTATTTTCTCTTTTAACAGTGACAATATTTAAATACATGGATTCTAAATTTTGATGTTAATTTATCTGAAAAAAAATGAAGTTACACACATTTAATTTCCTAATAATCATTCAAGATACTTTTTAGATAATCATATTGACAATTATGGTTTCCCTGATAGCTCAATGGGTTAAGAATTTGCCTGCAATACAAGAGACACAGGACATTGAGGTCTATCTGTAGATCAGAAAGATCTCTTAGAGAAGGATATGGCAACCCACTCAAGTATCCTTGCCTGATAAACTCCATGAACAGAGGAGCCTGACAGGCTACAGTCCAAAGGGTTGCAAAGAGTTGGACATGACTGAGCACACTCATGCACTGACAATTATATTTTATCAGAGTGAAAAAAATCATTCCAATGTTATATGCAGATTGTTCAACTTTAGAAAACCCTTTCTACTGCTATATATCAAATTCAACTATTTTCTTGTAACATTTAAAGGATTTAAAATAACCAACTAATTCAAAGTGTAAGTCTTTGTGTTGTTTTATTGCTTGTGTTTGTTCATGAAGTTGTACAAGCAATTTTTTAAAATTTTTTACTTAACTAAACATGAAAATAATCTTCCTATTATATGTTCAAAAAGTTAATATTTTACACTGAAAATCACTAAGCATAAGAAGGTTGATTACACAGAAGTTACCAAATTTAACACCTAACACAGTGTGTTCTATCAGGGTAAATACTTTCAAGAAAGCATAATTTATTTTATACCTAGGAATTTGTACTTTTTGACCCCCTTCACTCAACCATAGCCATCATGATGACTATAGCTAATAACTATAATTAAATTTGCTGAGAGAGTAGACCTTAAAAGTTCTCATCATATGAAAATTTTTTGTTCATAGTTTGGTGATGAATGTTAACTACATTTATCACGGAGATGATTTTGTAATACATTCAAATATCAAACCATTATGTCATATACCTGAAGTCAGTGTCAATTATACTTCAGTAACAAAAGAATGATGCATTCCATGAAATATAACAGAGATTAGTGCTGCCATCAAATACTTGAAAGCTAAAAATATATGAATTCCCATGATATATGTTTATCTCTCTTTGGCAAAGCAAAAGCCAGATTGTGGAGAAAGACTAAATAGTACAAATTTAGTCAGGTTCTGGTGTTGATCCTTGTCTGATTATAATTGTATTGAATTTGTTAGCAATTGTAAAAAAAAGTCATCTCACTTCCTATATCTGTGAGGAAGTTATTGACTCAGCAAGTGTTTCATTTGCATACCTAACAGCAAAGATATTAAGGATGAATGTATTTTTCCCCAGTTTGGAATTTGAAAGGATTTACTAGTAGACTCTATAGTGCATACTAACAAGCAGCTTTTATTTAAGGATAATCAATATAGAGTAAGAAAAGAAAGAAAATGCAGACAAGCATCAAGAATCTCAGGAGAATCGTCACCTTTGTGCACTCTTCTGAGTTTTTCTCTTCCATCCCCCAAGACTTTTGCCAGTAATATTGACTTTGAAAGAGTTCCAGGGAGTTCTCAGTGGGAGACCCTTGGTCAATAGTCCCCTTGGTCAATAATCAAGCCACATTTGTCAAACTAATTAGGTGAGTTGCAAACTATTAGTTCGTATAGGCTATTCATTTACTCACTCTTTCATTCATTGTTTAGTCAACTCAGCCTAAACCTTACCATATGAAGATGGCAAAACTCAGGATTCAGTTTCAGTCTCCATTCTCTGACTCTTCTAAACAATATTCTCTTTCCTAACATTGGTATTTGGTTTGGTATCATATTGTTCATTTATATCTGCCCATATCTGATATTGTTCCACAAATTATTAGATTATTTCATTGTTACTTAAATGATCATGTTGATGATAATGATTCTCAAGTTTACCTATAAAGTCTAATTTTTTTCCTGACTTCCAGGTTCTTATTTGTTACTGCTTTTGCAGCTTATTGCCAATAAGTATTGAGCAACCTTTTAAAGCTTAGCATTTCCACAATGATACTAAGCATATCCACTGAAACTTTCTGTCCTTCTATTTTCCTATTTCAGTGGATAGCATGAGAGCTCACATTACAAATTGACTCTAATCAACAATTCCTTCTTATTTATTTATTTATTTTACAGCCCCATCCAATCTACTTTCTTCACTCCTCGAGTTTCCTTTTTGATTGGGTTCATTGAATACTTGGTTAACTTGATGAGTCAAAGTCTAACATGGTTTCTAATAATGTGGGAGATTTTCATCTTGGGATGTAAAAAAGGACATGGGAAAAAGGCACTAGTCTGCCTAGAGCCTGTCTCAAAATTGTTGTTGTTGTTGTTTAGTAACTAAGTTGTGTCTCTTTTGCGACCCCATAGCAGTCTGCCAGGCTCTTCTGTCCATGGGATTTCCCCAGCAAGAATACTAGAGTGGGTTGTCATTTAGTTCTTCAAGGAGTCTTCCCGGGATTGAACCCACATTTCCTGCATTAGCAGTAGATTCTTTATCACTGAGCCACCAGGGAAACTCCTCAAAGGTGTAGATTGTTATTATAAAGATCCTTTGTAAGATGACTCTTCTCAATGTCCCAATTTGTTTCACCCTTTGCCTCATTCTTACTCAGATTTTATATTTTATTCATGATGCCTCCTCTTTCAGAAACAAATTTCTGACGCCTCCCAAGTAGTGTTAGAAATCCTTCTATCTACATAAATAACACTACTCCACTTATTTCCATTAAATCATGCATTGTACCATACTATGACTATATCAATGCTGTTATTGAAGTATAAATCCCATAAGGTCAGAGTCCATATTTGTAGTTTTTAATACATGGGCCATATTAAAGTTTCAATAATTTTTGAATGAATCACTGAATAATTAAATATTTGGCGTTGATTTTAGAGTGTGTACATTTGAATTTCAGCAACTAAAAGGTATTGTCTCTGGAGATACATTTTAGGAAAAACACACTTTATAAAGTAATAACACTGCTTATGTAAAAAAAACTGTCAGATAAATGAACACATCATTAATTAAAAGGTATTAGTGTAAAGTACTCTTTCACATACTACATTTTGGAACTTTCTGAAACATAAATAATTTTAAAAATGAAATATTTCTGGTTCAATAGTGAATATTATGGTATATTCAGAAATGTGTGGACTTTGGAATATTTTTTCCAGGCACAGATGCAGTAGTTTTATCCACTGTAAACACCACAGTAGTTACTAAAGCAGAAAGAGTCCCAGGAGAAAATATCTCACTGTCAGCAACATTTAGCTCTTGTCCTAATCCTTGCTAGACCAGTTATTCTAATTAACATTTCAAACAAACATCCCAAAGGGTAAGCTCAAAGTACAATCTACTTTTCTTCAAAGAGGAAGCCCTATGTTATCCCCCAAGAATAAATCCTTTATTTTACTGGATATCCCTTTAAAACACTTCACTGACACTTTTGAGTCAGAAACCTGAATCTGCAACTTCATATATTATATATGCAGTGAGTTGCATGTTTTAGAACAGCTGTATCTAAACTGATTAGCTAGTCCAGTTGAATCTCACCAAGAAAACAGTTTCGGAAAATCAAATTTGGCTGAATATTAAAATGTAACTGGTCTTCGTAATTGCACATAACCTATTTGATAATGTTATACTTTCAAATGATAGATTCTAAGTTTTGTTTTTTGTTTTTTCAAAACTGGTATTTAAAGAGGAAACAGACAGAATAGGTTCCATCTTGAAAGTAGTACTCAGTTGTTGGCTGGACTGTGGACTTTGAGCTATGTGCCCTGTATCTATGGAAACGACACACAAACTGGAAAACCAGACCACCCAGATGAAGGAGCTTCAGGACTTGTACCTAGACTCTCCTTCTCCTAAAAGAATGTGCTAATTACCTTTGTAACAGAACAAAGTCATAAATCCCATTATGCTTATCGTATCGATAAATGTCCACTGTTTAACTATCAAGGCTTATGACACATGAAAAATGGGTTAACTTTGATCGTATCTCTTTTTTACCTTGTCCAGTCTAATTTCAAGGAATCTGGGGAGGTGGGTTTGAGCACAAACACTTAGGGTATATAACGTTTCACAAAAACTGGTTGGGGTCCTTGGCTAAGAGGAGACTCTGCTTTGGGCCCACCAGTGTAATAAACTGCACTCTACTGTCTGCATTGGCCTTCCAAGTGAGTTTGTTTCCTGGAACACGTGACTACAACAGTACTACCATAATACCAATGCCAAATTAAGAACTACGAAGGCAGGTGCTGTAAAGTTTATAAAGTCAGACTGTTGAGCCACTTCTTTTACTTGCATATCATAACGATAAATCAGTTAAAAACATTTGATGAATTTTTAACTGTCATGAACCATACAAACTTGATAAAGAGAAGAAAGCTCACAATGCTGAATTTGAAGGGATAGTCTTTATCGTCCCACCTACTAACATTCTCAGTTTAAATTAAAAGTGAATTTTTCCTGGCACCCTGCTAAGGATGTGTTTATGGTCAAAGTCAAAGTTTGTGATTGCTTTTTAAAAAATCTTCTGCATAAGACTCTGTGATTATTACATTATTACCTTTCCATGCTTTGACATAGTTCAGGTCTTTTTTCATTAACATAAATAGAAAAGGTCTTTTCTGTTAATATATTTTGTAAAAAGAGAAAGTTCATAACCATAGATTGTGAGATTCTCAAAAATCCCAAATTGCAGGAAGTGAGAGAGAACAAAGAAATTACCACTGATATGCTTACATAATTTATTAGACACAGTAAATATAAATTAGCCCGAGAGTCGTCTATAAAACAAGACTTAGTGGGTATAACTAAGATAGTCTATCACCTAAGGGTGTAAAATGGATTTCCCAGGTGACTCTACTGGTAAAGAAACTGCCTACTAATGCACAAGATGTAAAAGATTCAGGCTCTATCCCTGGGTCAAGAATATTTCCTGGAGAAAGGCATGGCAAACCTATACTACTATTCTTGCCTTGAGGATCACTTGGACTGAGCAGCCTGGTGGGCTACAGTCCATAAGATCACAAAGAGTCGGACACAACTCAAACGACTAAGCAGAAAGGAGTAAAATAGATGTTATTATAGCAAATCTTCACTTCAAATACAGTGACTCTATTGACACATTCAATAACAAAACAAAGTCTACCTTTGCCTATTATTTAAACAGCTAATGGCCAATCAAAGGCAAACAAGGACTTGGATGAGTCATAAATAAACCTTTTATTATTGATATCACAATGGAGAGAAGATGGACTCTTAGATACATATGATCTGGCATTATTTGCTATCTAAATCTATGGTTCTGAGCCTTAGCATATATAATAATTGGAGTAGTTCCTAAAACACAGGATCCAGGAACCTTACCGGAGTTTATCAGTTCAGTCGCTCAGTCATGTCAGACTCTTTGAAACTCCATGGACTGCAGTACGCCAGGCTTGCCTGTCCATCACCAACTCCCAGAGATTATGTAAACTAACGCTCATTGAGTCGGTGATACCAACTAACTATCTCATCCTCTCTCTTTCTCTTCTCCTCCTTCCTTCAACTTTCCCAGCATCAGGGTCGTTTCAAATGAGTCAATTCTTCACATCAGGTGGCCAAACTATTGGAGTTTCAGCTTTAGTATCAGGTCTTCCTAATGAATATTCAGGACTGACTTCCTTTAGCATGGACTGGTTGATCTCCCTTCAGTCCAAGGGACTTTCAAGAGTCTTCTCCAACACCACAGTTCAAAAGCATCAATACTTCGACACTCAGCTTTCTTTATAGTCCAACTCTCACATCCATACATGACTACTAGAAAAACTGTAACTTTGACTACACAGAATGTTGAGTTTTAAGCCAACTTTTTCACTCTCCTCTTTCACTTTCATCAAGAGGCTCTTTAGTTCTTCTTCCCTTTCTGCCATAACGGTCATGTCATCTGCATATCTGAGGTTATTGATATTTCTCCTGGCAATCTTGATTCCAGCTTGTGCTTCATCCAGCTCAGCATTTTGTATGATGTACTCTGCATATTGGCTTAAAAAAATTGGAAAAATATTGGCTTAAAGCTCCACATTCAGAAAACTAAGATCATGGCATCTGCTCCCATCACTTCATGGGAAACAGATGGGGAAACAGCAGAAACAATGTCATACTTTATTTGGGGGGGGGGCTCCAAAATCACTGCAGATGGTGAGTGCAGCAATGAAATTAAAAAACGCTTACTCCTTGGAAGGAAAGTTATGAACAACCTAGAGAGCATATTGAAAAGCAGAGACATTACTTTGCCAACAAAGGTCTGTGTAGTCAAGGCTATGGTTTTTCCAGTAGTCATGTATGGATGTGAGAGTTGGAAAGTGAAGAAAGCTGAGCACTGAAGAATTGATGCTTTTGAACTGTGCTGTTGGAGAAGACTCTTGAGAGTCCCTTGTACGGCAAGGATATCCAACCAGTTCATCCTAAAGGAGGTCAGTCCTGGGTGTTCATTGGAAGGACAGATGCTGAAGCTGAAATTCCAATACTTTGGCCACCTCATATGAAGAGTTTACTCATTGGAAAAGACCCTAATGCTGGGAAGGATTGAGGGCAGGAGGAGAAGTGGATGACAGAGGATGAGATGGCATCACCGACTCAAAGAACATGGGTTTGGGTAGACTCCAGGAGTTGGTGATAGACAGGGAGGCCTAGTGTGCTGCGTTTCAAGGAGTCGCAAAGAGTTGGACACGACTGAGTGACTGAACTAGAACTCTGCATATAAGTTAAATAAGCAGGGTGACAATATACAGCCTTAACATACTCCTTTCCTGATTTGGAACTAGTCTATTTTTCCATGTCCAGTTCTAACTGTTGCTTCTTGACCTTCATACAGTTTTCTTAGGAGGCAGGTCAGGTGGTCTGGTATTTCCATCTCTTGAAGAATTTTCCACAGTTTGCAGTGATCCATACAGTCAAAGGCTTTGGTGTATTCAATAAAGCAAAAGTGGATATTTTTCTGGAACTCTCTTGCTTTTTCCATGATCCAGCAGACATTGGCAATTTGATCTCTGGTTCTTCTGCCTTTTCTAAATCCAGCTTGAACATCTGGAAGTTCATGGTTCATGTACTGTTGAAGCCTGGCTTGGAGAATTTTGAGCATTACTTTGTTAGCACGTGAGATGAGTTCAATTGCGTGGTAGTTTGAACATTCTTTGGCATTGCCCTTCTTTGGGTTTGGAATGAACACTGACCTTTTCCACTCCTATGGCCACTGCTGAGTTTTCCAAATTTGCTGGCATATCGAGTGCAGCACTTTCTCAGCATCCTCTTTTAGATTTGAAATAGCTCAACTGGAATTCCACCACCTCCAGTGTCTATGTTCGTAGTGATGTTTCCTAAGGCCCACTTGTCTTAGTGTTCCTGGATGTCTGGATCTAGGTGAATGATCATACCATAGTGGTTGTCTAGGTCATGAAGATCTTTTTTGTATAGTTCTTCTGTGTATTCTTGCCACCTCTTAATATCTTCTGCTTCTGTTATGTCCATACCATTTTTGTCCTTTATTGTGGCCATCTTTGCATGTAATGTTCACTTGCTATCTCTAATTTTCTTTAAGAGATCTCTAGTTTTTTTCCCATTCTATCATTTTCCTCTATTTCTTTGCATTGATCACCAAGGAAGGCTTTCTTATTTTTCCTTGCTATTCTTTATAGCTCTGCATTCAGATAAGTATATCTTTCCTTTTCTCCTTTGCCTTTCATGTCTTTTCTTTTCTCAGCTATTTGTAAGTTCTCCTCAGACAGCCATTTTGCCTTTTTGCATTTTTTCTTGGGGATGGTCTTGAACACTTCCTCCTGTACAATGTCATGAACATTGTTCTTCAACTGTAAAGAACTATGGAGAACTAGAGTTTTTGATTCAGTTCTAATTCAGTAAGTATCTATCTTATTTTGATTCATCTAGTTCGATGGATTCTGAAAATTTTATTTCCTAGCAAGTCTCCAGGTTCTAATTTGAGACCTATTGGTCTAAACCATATACTAGTTTACATGCTTTGATTTGTTACTAAGCAACCTTCAAATTCCATGTAGTTTATTCAGAAAAAGAAATTACGTTTTGTCCAATATTATGAAAATCAGGTTCCCTTCATTTTTACAGTTTCATTTTAAAATAAATTAGCATTCTGTTTATTGAAGTTTCAACATTTGAGAGTTCTATTAGCTTGAGTTATCTTCAAGACTATCCAAATATGGGATCTAAACAGATCATTTTTTTAGGCTCCACAATTGCCTACTCAAAATTATATGAGGTCTTTTTGCTGGCTTCCCCAAGTTTTAGCTCAAGCATTATTTCTCCAATAGAATAATTACAGTATTATATTCTCTAGTAGGAATTCTCTTCAAAAGATTGGCCAAAATAAAATTAAATAGTTCTATTAAATCTGAGATATTATTAAAGCTAATCTTATTTCAAATTTCAGGGTCATGTCCATTGTAATAGCATAACAACTCATATTTGTCAATATGTTTTCCCCCATCCAGAAAAAAAAGTAACACACCCAGTAAAAGTCACAGGAAATATACAACCTAAGAAAATTGCCATTTTCTGTTTTGTTTTTGGGGTGAAATAGAGTCACTAAATGGTAGAATTATTTTATAAATTTTTATAAACATTTGGTTTTCAATCTTTTATACTATTAGATTTTGTAAACTTGGTGCAAGATATCACAAACATAAAGATAAAGAAAATGTTAACATGGAAATGGAATTAAACAATTAGTTGAATCTTTATACTTAGAATTGTTTTCTTCAAAAATACTTTAGATTGGAATGACTAATATAATGAATTTTTACTATTTGAAAAGAAATACTATTTTAAAAATATATGCATCTCACCTTAAGAAATACACTATACATGTCAGTGACATTTGCTATTTGTGCACACACACACTCTGACACATATACACGCTAACACTAAATCTAAGCTAATCTTATATTTTATGAAACATTCTACCTCTTATGATTTTAAAGATAAGAAAATGATTCTTACATATATGTGTGTGTTAGTATGCTCAGTCACTCAGTCCTGCCTAATTCTTTGTGACCCCATGGAAAGAAGCCAACCAGGCTCCTCTGTCCATGGGATTTTCCCAGCCAGAATAGTTGTATGGGTTGCAATTTTACTCCTCCAGGGGATCTTCCCCACCCAGAGACTTAATCTGCACCTCCTGCATTGCATATCCATAATATATATATGGATATATATGATATATCATATATATATCGATAAATATGTATATATCACTAGATTTATTACAAATAATCTCTATATTAAGAAAACATATATTCTTTTTAAACAAATGACTCTTTTAGAGAACATTTATTAACAAATGACACAAATCATTTTAGTTAGCTAGACGAAATTGCATTTTAGTTCTCAGACAATAGACATTTTATACAATATGAAAATATTTCAATCAAATTAGGAGACTACTGTTAGCTGTTATCCCCCAATTTTCTTCCCAAATCAAAGATAATGATATCATTCCCAACATAATCCAAAAGTTCTGTTGTCTCTAGATTTTCAGTTATTAACTGAACCATTAAATTGTAGAGTTGTAGGTGTACATTGGTGACACTATTGGTAAAGAACCTGCCTGCCAGTGCAGGAGACCCAGGTTCCATCCCTAGGTTGTGAAGATAATCTGGAGGAGGGCAAGGCAACCCATTCCAGTATTCTTGCCTGGAGAATTCCATGGCAGGAGCTTGGTGGGCTACAGTCCATGGGGTCGCACAGAATCAGACATGACTAAAGTGACTTAGCATGCACAGGTAAATATTGTTTGAAAAGTATTATAGTTGTATAGATTTGGCTTTAGTAAGGTCTTTCTGAAAACGTTGAGTTAAATTTGCCTGCAAGAAGATTTTTTTAAAAATGAAAAAAAAAACTTTTTAAGGAATCTCATATAAAAGCTCATCTATAATCTATTTAATGTTACCTAACAGGATTCTAGACTTTTTAAGGTTACACAAATATTTCAAAAATTTTAATATATTTGCATAGGCTAGTCATCTGACTTAAATTGTCATTGTGGCAAATAATTTAATGTTTCTGTGATTATATATATGTGTGTGTGTGTGTGTGTGTGTGTGTGTGTGCTTTAACTTCCTCATCAGCATTAGTGAGATACCACCAACATTTACTTACATTGGACAAAATGAATTTGGTTGAATCTTGCTCATACATGCAATTTTTCTCTTTTATTAAAAAATATTTCTAAAAGAAGAAGACACAAACAAGAACAGATATATACAGGAATTAAAAGAGAGGTAAAAATGTAAGGCAAGCATAATAGGCTAAAAGAGTTCTATTTTCCCTTAAAAAATATATTTAATCTATGCTAAAATTCCTCAGGAGAGATCATTGAGAGGTGAAATGAACCAAGAAGGACTATTCAATTTTATTTTTAAGAAAATAAAATATATCAGAATGTGCATAATTCAATCTTATATTTAATTTACTCCACAAGAGTAAATTATATGGAGATTTTTAGAAAAAATTAAACTGAACTGACAAAAAAAGAGAGGAAAATTCCTTGATTTTATCTGCTAATATTTTCAAACAGTTTATCAAGAAAACATAAAAATATCTTATAATTATTTATATTTTATCTCTCAGGTTTAAATTATACTCTATTATCTGAAGATATACACAAAGACTTACTTTTCTGTTTTTTACCTTTTGGACTAGTGTAGGGAAAACATAAAGAATCTACTATTCCTGGCAACTCAGACATGGGTGCTTATTTTATGAGAATAATCTATTCTGCAAGGAAGACTTTCTTTTTGATATTAGGGGACAATAAATGTTATTTTTATTCTAAGGCCTTAATCAAGTTAATTATATATAATTTAATTTGAAAATATGGCTAAAGCAGTACATGCAAACCTAATAAAATTTCATATTACATTCTTATTTAGTGAAATAGAGTTTTAAGACTCCAAAAGGACTTTGCAACATCTAAATGTGAAAATCCCTTATTAGAAGTAATACAGTAATTATGCCCATATATTAAACAAACATACACATATACACACAAATGCATGTCCTGACATTTTAGTTATTTTAGTAAAACTTTTGTCTTTAATACAATTTTCCAAATCATTTCTATTTAGTCTTATGTCGGTCTGCTGCCATACTCAATCTGTGCTTATGCTCAGTACTGTCCAACTCTTTCCAGCCTCATAGACTGTAGCCCACCAGGCTCCTCTGTCCATGGAATTTTCCAGGCAAGAATACTGGAGTGGGTTGCCATTTCCTACTCCAGAGAATCTTTCCCACCCAGGGATCAAATCCACATCTCTGAATATCTCCTGCATTGGCACATAGGTTCTTTACCACTACTGCCACCTGGGAAGCCCTCTTAATCAGTGATTCCCTCCAAAATTCACATTTGCCTAGGGGGCAGGAGGAGAAAGGGGTGACTGAGAATGAGACAGTTGGATGGCACCACTGACTCGATGGACATGAGTTTGAGTGGACTCTGGGAGTTGGTGATGGACGGGGAGGCCTGGCATGCTGCAGTTCATTGGGTTGCAAAGAGTTGGACATGACGGAGCGACTGAACTGACCTGAATAAAGAGTTTTACTGCTGTCTTAGAATAGTATTTCTGGTGTTGCCGCTTATTGTCCATGTAAAGCAGCTTTAACTTTAAAGGGATTGTGGGGGTGGAGTTTCTCACCTAGATTTTGGTTCATTAGCTATACTTTTTTATAAATATAATTCTTCTTAGTCAGTCTTTCTCTGAAAATAATTCCTCCTGCTTCTGGTATTAAAAAACAAAACAAACACCAAAAACAAAGTACATCATAAGATTTCATCAATAGAATTGATTCTAGCTTTGTTTATGCCAGCCAAAATTGTTAACATTGATTGTTCTTACAACTCAAAGAGGAAGTACCAGAGCTTCACAATGGGTGGGACATGTCTTATGTCTGCTTAAATAAAGAAAACATATTCTGACCAAGATTATAATTTGTTAATTATAATAACAAAGTTACCAAGAATTTTAGAACCAGTTCTGATGAAAATGCATTCAAATATCCTGCAAGACTTTATGATGAAAAAGGTCAACTTTTTTTTTTTTGTCCTGAAGTCTGAATTTGATAAAAATTGGCTGGAGGACAATGTGATTGATCTATTTCAGGACTAACTATGAACCGTTCCCATTTCAAACACTTCTAGCCCTTGCTTCATTTTTCTTCTTCAGATATTTTTTTCTTCTAAGTGTGTGTGTTGTGGTTGATGTTTCTCCCAGCTCTTGATTCCAGCTTGTAAGCACAAGCTTACACATCATGCATCATCCCGCCGGCGTTTTGCATGATGTACTCTGCATGTAATTTAAATAAGCAAGGTGACAATATACAGCCTTGACGTACTCCTTTCCCAATTTGGAACCAGTCTGTTTTTCCATGTACAGTTCTAATTGTTGCTTCTTGACCTCTACACAATTTTCTCAGGAGGCAGGTCATATTCATCTCTTGAAGAATTTTCCAGTTTGTTGTGATCCACACAGTCAAAGGCTTTAGAGTACCCAATAAAGTGGAGTAGATGTTGTCTGGAACTCTCTTGCTCTTTCTATGATCCAACAGATGTTGGCAACTTGATCTCTGGTACCTCTTCCTTTTCTAAATCCAGATTGAACATCTGAAAGTTCATGATTCATGTACTGTTGAAGCCTGGCTTGGAGAATTTTGAGCATTACTTTGCTAACCTGTAGGAGGAGTGCAATTATGCTGTAGTTTATACATTCTTTGGCATTGTGTTTCTTTGGGATCGGAATGAAAACTAACCTTTTCCAGTCCTATGGTCACTGCTGAGTTTTCCAAATTTGCTAGCATATTGAGTGTAGCACTTTCACAGCACCATCTTTTAGGATTTGAAATAGCTCAACTGAAATCCCATCACCTCCACTACCTTTGTTCTTAGTGATGCTTCCCAGGTCCCACTTGACTTCACATTACAGAATGTCTGACTCTAGGTGAGTGGTCACACCATCATGGTTATCTGGGTCACAAAGATCTTTTTTTGTATAGTTCTGTGTATTCTTCTATATAGCTTCTTAATATCTTTTGCTTCTGTTAGGCCCATACCATTTCTGCCCTTTATTGTGCCCATCTTTGCATGAAATATTCCCTTGGTATCTCTAATTTTCTTGAAAAGATCTCTAGTCTTTCCCATTCTATTGTTTTCCTCTATTTCTTTGCATTGATCACTGAGGAAGGCTTTCCTATCTCTCCTTCCTAGTCTTTGGAACTCTGTATTCAAATGGGTGTATCTTTCCTTTTATCCTTTGCCTTTAGCTTCTTTTCTTTTCTCAGCTATTTCCACGGCCTCCTCAGACAACCATTTCATCTTTTTGCATTTCTTTTTATTGGAGATGGTCTTTGTCATTGCCACTTGTGCAATTTCACAAACCTCTGTTCATAGTTCATCAGGCACTCTGTGTATCAGATCCAATCCCTTGAATCTATTTTGCATCTCTAAATTATGTACTAAGTTAATTAATACTTTTTATTTAGTCAATTCTTCTAAATTTGCTGGCTTTAAGAATGAAATAAAAATATTGTCAATAATTTATTTGTTTGGTATATCTAGCTACTGTTTATAATCTCTTACAACCATGTTACATGTAAATTTGCATGAATTTTTTAAGTACATAGTCTTCAATTATAAATTAAAAATAATGCATTTTCTGTTATTCACAGTCTTTAAATTAGTGAATTTACCACAAAATGATCTTAAATAGCAACATATTTTTGATTCTTCCAAGAAGATGAAGCATATTTTTAGGAAGATGAGCTGAGCTACAGTTGGTGCATGATGCCTTCTTTCAAAATAAAGAATCGAGAAGAAAATCAAGTAATAGTATTCTGAAAAAGAAAGTGTTTATTTTCCACTGGGAATAAGCAACGCATGCATGCTTAGTCTCTCGGTTGTGTCCCACTCTTTGTGACCCCATGGATTATAGCCCTCCAGTATCCTCTGGGGAGATTCTCCAGGCAAGAATTCTGGAGGGTTGTCCTTCTCCAGAGGATCTACCATTGCCAGGGATCAAACCCACATCTCCTGCTTGGCAGGCGATAGCTGTACCATTGAGCCACCTAGGAAGCCCAAGAATAAGCAATCCTATTTTGCAATATGCTATACTTTCTTTATTGACTAAATGAGGACAACAATTTTGTTTTAGTTACAATCTACATTCTTTGTTGATGACACTGACCACAGAAGCAGACCAGGAAAATTAATCAGCATGAGAACTGTGTCCAATAATGTCTACAAATTGTGTAATATACCTACAACTAACTGATCCTAGAAAACTAAAGTTTAAGAAAACCTTTCCTGTGGCATAATTATTCACTGTATCACTTTGAAAGTTTAAGATTATATAATCACATTATCTTGACCAAACAACAAAAATTTTAATTCAGTAATTTAACTCATCTGAAATATAATCTGACGTACTTATTTTATCAAAAAATCTTTAAAGATGAGATTCTGAGCTAAGAACCTTATTAATTTCTACATTAGCATATGGGTAGTGGATTCTGAAAGAATTATATTAAGAAAAATTAGGCAACATATATATGTGATAGACATATACAGAAATGAAACCTATTTAATTTCTATTTAATTTTAAGAAAAATATTTACACCTCAAAGATATTCAGAATCTATTAGCACAAACTAGAATAGATTATGTAACTTCATCTTCAGAGTTAATTACAACTTACTTTCTTTGCTATATCTGTGCTTATTTACATGTTAAATATATACATTTTATTACAAAAGCAAGAAGAACATAATTATTATACATAAAATGATAGTTTCCTACTAGTATATTCAATATTCTTCCAGCTAAATTTTAATACTTACACACTTCAGGTTTAATATATTAAGAGTAGCTGTGAGTTATTATTTTCCAACTATAAATGAATTCCATGAAAGTGTGAAAATGTTAGTTGTTCAGTCATGTCTGACTGTGACCCGATGTAGCCTGCCAAGCGCCTCTGTCCATGGGATTCTCTGGGCAAGAATAGCAGAGTGGATTGCGATTTACTTTTCCAGGGAATTTTCCTGACCCAGTTATTGAACCTGGGTCTCTTGCACTGCAGGCAGATTCCTTGCTGTCTGAGCCACCATGGATAACCCCAAATAAATCCCATACTTTATCTCTAATTTTTGCAGAAAATTTTGAAGTTATTATTACGTCTGTGAAAATTGAAAATCAAATTGGCTCAGCTGTTAAATTAACTAACATTCAGTTAATAACTGAAAGGTTCTTGTGTTGAAACCAAGCCTGCTTGACTAACCCATGATTTTTCAGCTTCATTTTAGAAATATATTTTTAGACTAGTACATCTGAATATTTTGTCATTTTCAATAAAGTCACATGCCTCACTAATGTAGTAGTTCAGAATCCGATAGGAGTGATTAAAATTATGTCTATACTAATCAGTCATAAAAATGAATTAAATATTGTTATTTGTGGCATCATGGATGGATCTAGAGATTAACACAATAAGTGAATTAAGTTACACAGAGAGAGACACACATTATATGGTATAACTTATATGTGGAATTAAAAAAATACTGCAAATGATTTTATTTAAAAAACAAAAATAGACTTTCAGACATGGAAAACAAATTTACAGGTACAAAAGGTAAGGTCTGTTGGGGAAGGGATAAATTTGTGTGTATGATTAACAGGTGCACACTATTATATATAAAACAGAAAAGCAATAAAGGTTTACTATATAACATAGGGATCAATATATTTGATATCTTGTATATTGAAACCTATAATGGAAAATGATCTGAAAAAATATGTGTATGTAAAACTGAATCACTTTGCTATATCCACTAGGCTAGTACAATATTGTAAATTAATTATACTTTAATAAAAATAAACAGGATATTAAAAGATCAAAAAAATTATTTCTAATTATACTTAATTTCATTCATAAAAACATTGAGCACTTTAAAGGAAAGAGAAAAAGAAAATATTTTAAAATGTATTATTTTCAATCCTTAAATTTCTTTATTAAACAAGAATTGTCATGTTGTTGAAGTCCTAATTTAGATGGTGAATTATTATAAACAAAATTATCAGTGAGGTGCATAGAAATGCAGAGACCATTATTTGACACTGAAGTTATTATATTACAAAACTAATACTGCCATGATCTGTGGTTTCCTTAATTTAGCTGTTCCATGCTTCTCTCCCTTATGTAATGGATGATTAATAAATTTAATTATATATTATGATAATATAGTAATATGGTAAAATAAATGGAGACTAAGACCATAATTGCTTGTATAGCAAATAATATTATAATTGATTTCTGGTGTTATATATATTTAAATTTTTATCTCTTGCTGCTTGCCTATAAAATAATTGCATAATTAATAATTATAGAAGTGACAGGTTAATTTTACTTTGAGGCAATTTACATATGAATCAAATCACTAGAGGTAAAAGTCCAATAAGCTTATTACATAAAAAAGATATTTGTCACTAACCTTTATGACCTGTAAATTTTAATGAATGACAATATTTAATTAACATTTTCTTATTTTAAAAAAGTGTAGTAGAATAGAAAATACCACATTGCCCATACTGTAGGTAAAATTAAATTTTAAAGCTAATGTAAATTCAAAAGCCAAAACAAAATAAAATCTCTAAATATGCTTAATTAACATCAAAATTATATTATTTAATGTTTCCTAAGAAATCCATATGCAGGTCAAGAAGCAACAGTTAGAACCGGGCATGGAACATCAGACTGGTTCCAAATCAGGAAAGGAGTATGTCAAGTCTGTATCTTGTCACCCTGCTTTTTTAACTTATATGCAGAGCACATCATGAGAAATGCAGGGCTGGATGAAACACAAGCTGGAATCAAGATTGCTGGGAGAAATATCAACAATCCCAGGTATGCAGATGACACCACCCTTATGGCAGAAATCAAAGAAGAACTACAGAGCCTCTTAATGAAAGTGAAAGAGAAGAGTGAAAAAGTTGACTTAAAGCTCAACATTTAGAAAACCAAGTTCATGGCATCCAGTCTCACCACCTCATGGCAAATAGATGGGGAAACAGTGAAAATGGTGACAGACTTTATTTTATTGGACTCAAAAATCACTGCAGATGGTGACTGCAGCCATGGAATTAAAAGACGCTTGCTCCTTGGAAGAAAAGTTATGACCAACTGAGACAGCATATTAAAAAGCAGAGAATTACTTTGCCAACAAAGGTCCACATAGTCAAAGCTATATTTTTTCTAGTAGTCATGTATGGATATGAGACTTGAACTATAAAGAAAGCTGAGTGCTGAGGAATTGATGCTTTTGAACTGTGGTGTTGGAGAAGACTCTTGAGAACCCTTTGGACAGCAAGGAGATCCACCCAGTCCATCCTAAAAGGAATCAGACCTAAATGTTCATTGGAAGCACTGATGTCGAAGCTGAAACTACAATACTTTGGCCAACTGATGCGAAGAATTGACTCATTTGAAAAGACCCTTATGCTGAGAAAGATTGAAGGCAGGAAGAGAAGGGGATGACAGAGGATGAGATGGTTGGATGGCATCATCAAGTCAATGGACATGAGTTTGCATAAACTCTGGGTGTCCATGAGGGACAGGGAGGCCTGGCATGCTGCAGTCCATGAGATCACAAAGAGTTGGACATGACTGAGCTACTGAACTGAACTGAACATCAAAATTGCTTTCAAATGTTACAATTGCTCAAATTTCCTACTGAAAATTTGTTTTTCAAGTTATCTATACAAAAATAATCTTTAAGGATTAATGAAATACTAGACAGTTACTGTTTGAACTTCTATTTTTGATTCTGAGAATAATAACACTGTTTTGTGGACTGTTAGTGCTCAATAACTTTTAACTGTAGGATATATTAGTGAACTAAAGTTCATGAATTACTAAAAGTATAAGAGAGAAAACATTACAGTATTTGAATTCAGACCTCTGGGATATGTTAAACAACATATACTTCATCTAAGGATGAGTATCAATTAAAGTTAAGATGATAAAAATAAACAGGCACTAAATACAGCTTAACCTTTTCTACTACAAGAAATAATCCATCTATAGCTTTTAATGAAGTTGTTGTTGCATTAAAACTTACAAAAACCTCTCAGAATGACATGAGTTTTTCCCTTTCAAGATCTATCAATAATCAAAAGTTACTGGAGAAGCTAGGTGCAGGTGAGTGTTATGTAAGATATACTCATTAAAATGGTAACAAGACTTGGGAATCTTTAGAAGATAGGTTTGGGCTTCTCTGTGTCTCAGCTGGTAAAGAATACGCCTGCAATGTGGGAGACCTGAGTTCGTTCCCTGGATTGGGAAGATCCACTGGAGAAAGGAAAGGCTACCCATTCCAGTATTCTGGCCTGGAGAATTGTATAGTCCCCATGGCCACAAAGAGTGGGACATGATGGAGAGACTTTCACTTTCAGGAAGTAGGTTTAATAACAATTTAACCAGGTTTAATATTTATGAAATTCATTTAAAAATATAAATTGTTGAACATTTTACCAAACGATGAAAGAATCAAATGTACTAATTTAATAAGATAACTGTTTAAATTATTTTGTTTTGAAATTTTAATGTCCTCTTTCCTTCACACAATATGTTATGTTTATGTTGAAATTTTAATTTGGTATTTATGTAACTTAACTAGATCAACTTTGGTCTAACTGAGTCATTTATTTCCCATAACTGGAAAGGGAGCTGGACCTCAAGGGAGGTGACCTTCTGACAATGTGTATATAAAATGTTTTCATGAATACTTAATGTCTGCAATTCTAAAACCTATATCATGAATACCCTTATACTTGGGTCCTGTGTTTTAACATCATTAAATTTGTTCATATATTTATCTGCTTCACTGAATCATGATGCATTTTTTACCCTTTTGCCTTACAGACTCCCAGATCGTTTTCATAAAAAGTACATTGAAGAATAATTGGCTACAGAAGAAATAGTTGTGAAAGTGTAATTGTATAACTGTGTAAAGATATATCTTATTTTGGTAGCATTTTCTTAAAGTTTGTTAGTCACTATAAAGTAATCAGTTAAAATCATTTTTACTTGAAATATTTTACCAAAATACTATATGACAGACTGATCAAATACAAAGTAAATTGTACAAATAAAGCTAAATAAGGGCTTAATATGATCAGCACCAAACATTTCTAATCAAATAAATGTTATTTTAATATTGTTTCTGTCACTTATAATGAACATAATTTTTTTCATTTCTAGTTAAAGCATTTTTTAAATATTCTTATTATCCTTTATAGCTCATAATGGGTCATTTTTCTTTTAAGAAATACATTTTTCTCTGTTAAGAATTTTTTTTTAAATGTAATAACATTAAAATATTTGAAAATAGGCACATACTTGCTTATCACTACTCAGTTTATTTTCTACTTGCTATATTTCCAAAGTGAAAGCCATCATATTGAAATTCTCTCTATATATTCTCTTTATATGTTATAAATTTAACATATGTTATTTATGTGGTTGTAGATATTTTTATAATCTTATACTGTTAGGATTAAAATAAGTTGAATCAACACTGCCACTCAAAGATATAGCTGTTATTCTTACATAATATTTATTTTTATATTAATTTCAGAATTTTAACACAGATTTTTAAGGTTGAAATCCAGTAAAAACAATATTTGACCCAATAAATGATAATACAAAAGAAATTAACAAAATTCATGGAAAATTGAAAGTAGGTAATTGATGTGGAAACCAAGTACCAATGCACATTAAATTCTTAGACATTGTGTATGGAGTATTACATAAATTCATATCATTATTTAATACATCAAATAGGTTTTTAATATTCATAGAATTTAAATATTATTTCATAGTATCTCCAGCATATGAAATCCAGAAGAATGTTAAACATTGGTGAGTTTGTAAGTCTGACACCCCTGGATAGCTTGAAAGCACTCAGGGAAAAATAATATACCCTAAGATAACAGAATGTGCAGGGATCAGATTCTTTTTTATTACAGATAATGCCTCATTCAATACTTCTTATACTACTTTAACATTAACAAAATTTTTACAAAGCTATAATGATAAAATCACCATCCACAGCTCATCTAACTTAAAAACACAGCCTGTGTTTGTTAGACATTGTGAAGACTATGACATTGCACTTTCCCCTCTTACAACAAATAAATAATTACTTAAAAATAATCCTTTGAGAATTTTTAACTTGATGTCCCTACAGCCATAAGGCAGCTCTAAAACTTCAGCATGATATGGGGGAGACAGAACCCAATGAAGATTAAGGAATAAAGATAATAGTCACTGAATTTATTAACTGATACTAGTTGATCCTCTTTAATAAAAAGTATGAAATAGATGAAAAGTGGTAAAGTATCCAAACATAGTTATTTAAAGGTCTGAGTCTCTTTTATCTGCTCTGCCATTCACATTTATTTCACACTGACAAGTTGGGCTGTGATTTTCAGGTCCTAACTTTATTTCAATTCTAGCTCTAAACTAATCCATAGATTCCAGTAGTCTATTGAGCACTGAAATCCCTTCACAAAGTAATTGAATTTTAAACCCCATATTTATATATGAAACATATACACATAAAGAGAAAACACTTCTCAATAATATTTTAAAAGTTAGTATTTCAAGTAAAAATAAAATTTTTAAAAAGACTATTGAGGCATGATTAGGGGATAAATGTCTACATATAGCTGATTTTCATTGTTCTACAGTAGAAACTAATACATTGTAAAGCAATTATACCCCAATTAAAAAAGGTGGTGGTGGGGGCTTCCCTAATAGCTAAGCTGGTGAAGAATCAGCCTACAATGCAGATTCCTGGGTTGATTCCTGGGTTTGGAAGATTTGCTGGAGAAGGGGTAGGCTACCCATTCCAGTATTCTTGGCTCCCCTTGTGGCTTAGCTGGTAAAGAATCCACCTGCAATACATGAGACCTGGATTCGATCCCTGGGTTGGGAAGATCCTCTGGAGAAGAGAAAGGCTACCCACTCTAGTATTCTGACCTAGAGAATTCGATGGACTGTATAGTCCATGGGATCCTAAAAAGTTGGTGGACATGATTGAGTGACTTTCACTCACTTAAAAAAGGGGGGAAGAGCAAAATTACCTTCCAAGCTTGAAATTATTTTTCAATATTCTTCATTTACAATTTTTTTCTCTCTCTATAGGAGTACTGAGAAAGTCAGATTTAAAATGGTATTAGGGAGGAATTTTGGTGAAGGGAAAAGAATATGTAAATTCTGCTTTGGAGCACTGGAAGCCCTTAAACTGCATCCATACTAAATAATGGCCAGGAGAGACTTGAGTGAGAAAGGCTGACAAAAGGAATCATAAAGTAGAATAGGACAGTGAAACCAATTAGAAAGCTATTCAGGAAAACCTAAAATTATCAGATGGCTTATATGCTCTGGGGAAGGACTAGGTCAGACTGATTAAAGGATAATAATAAAGCAGGGGGAAAAAAAAAAGACATAAGGATCCACTGAGAAGGAACCAGCAGATAGGTAGACCCCTCTTGGGCCTATGAAGTCTTCATTTACTTCTAGCTTCACTTCTCACTAAGTGTGTTTTTCTTTTCTATCCTGCATAACAAATTATCACAAAACTAGTGGTTTAAAATAATGTCCATTTACTATCTCAGATTTCTGTAAGCCAGAAGACTAGATCCAGCTTTCCAGGGTTCCCCCTGCTTCTAGCTTCACAAGGCCAAAAATCAAAGTTTCAACCAGATGGTGTTCTCATATTGAGGTAGGATTTGCTTACAAGCTTCCTCAGATTGTTGGAATAAGGTTTTCTTTGTGATTGCACAATTCATGGCATTTTTCTTCTTCATGGCTATCAAGAGAATCTTCTGCTATAGTATGTAAGCCATCGAGTGTTAATCTTATAATATAACATAGTTGTGGAATTGATTCTCCTATCAACTGTCATACAATGTAATCTAATTAAGGGGTTTTGTCACCTTGACCACAAACAAGTCACAAATGTCACCTCATTTCAGGGGAGGGGATAATACAGGGCCGTGGGTCACTGATGGTCATCTTAGAATTAGTCCTACCATAAAAGTTGTGTCTCTCTTAAGAAGAATCTTCAAAATCATTCTTAAGAAGAAAAACAATTTTATATCAGCATTATGGCTAAATTATATTTCCATAAAAATTCATATATTGAAGTCTTAACTTCCAGTTCTTCAGAATGTGTTTGTATTTAGAGATAAGGTCTTAAAGAGGTAATTAACTTAAAATAATTTATTAGTGTGTTGATCCTAACTCCATATGACTATGTCTTGGTATAAAGTGATATATGCTGAGAAAAGATCATGTGAAAACAAAGAGAAAAGACAGCTATCTAAAAACCAAGGAAAGAGACTTTAGAAGAAACTAGCACTGCCAACACCTTGCTTTCAGATTTCTAGCCTATAGAATTATGAGAAAACAGATTTCTCTTGTCTAAGTCATCTAGTCTATGGTGTACTTTGTTGTGGCAGTCCTAGTAAACTAAAATAGTCAATCACTGAGAGAGTCAATTCCTAGATAGGCTGATAAGAAGTCCAGGGTCCCCAAGGAGGAGAAAGGGGTCTTGGCTCTCAAGGAGAAAAACACAAACTTTTTTTCTACATTGCCTTGTTTTAGTCAATATAACAATGTATCTTGATCAAGAACATGTTTCTCCTTATTAAGAAGTTGTTCTGACTTTATCTTAAGACATAAGTTGTGGGAGTGGGTCTGGTAAGACATTTCTATTGTTAGTTCTGGTGGTGATTTAGTCGTTAAGTCATGTCCAACTCTTTGCGACCCCATGGACTATAGCCTGCCAGGCTCCTTTATCCATGAGATTCTCCAGGCAAGAACACTAGAGTGGGTTGCCATTTCCTTCTCCAGGGGATCTTCCCAACTCAAGAATCAAACCCAGGTCTCCTGCATTGCAGGCAGATTCTTTACCAACTGAGCTATGAGGGAAGCCCATTGTCAGTTCCAATCTTGTTAATTTAAGATGTTTCTTGTGGGAGTGTTTAAAATCAAACCCCATTCCCACCAGAGAGGCTCAGAAGACTCAAACAAACCTTGTGGACATCAGGACCCAGAAAACCCACAGAGACTGAGACAGAATTGTGTTTGATCATCTCCTATGGGGGTACAGGTCAGCAATGGTCTGCTGCAGGGGCAGGGGCTCTGGGTTCAGCAGACTTGGGTATGGCATAAGCCCTCTTGGAGGAGGTTGCCATTAACCCCATCATAGACCTACCAGAACTTACACAGAACTGGGGAAATAGACTCTTGGAGAGCACAACAGAAACTTGTGCACACCAGGACCCAGGGGAAAGGAGCAGTGACCCCAAAGAGACTAACCCAGATTTGCCACAGAGTGTCCAGGAGTCTCTGGCAGAGGCATGGGTTGGTGGTGGCCTGCTATGGGGTTGGGGGCACTGCCTTTTGAAGGAGATCCCCTTTATCTTCATTACCTCCACCATAGTTTTGCCCCAAGTAAATAACAGGGAGGAAGCATAGCTCTACCCATCAACAGAAAATTGGATTAAAGATTTACTGAGCATGGCCCTGCCCATCAGAACAAGACCCAGTTTCCCCCTCAGTCAGTCTCTCCCATCAGCAAGCTTCCAAAGGCCTCTTATTCTTATCCATCAGAGGGCAAATAGACTGAAAACCACAATCACAGAAAACAAACCAATCCGATCACATGAACCACAGTCTTGTCTAACTCAAAGAAACTATGAGCCATGCCTTGTGCTGGAGAGTTATGACAAGATGTGGTCCACTTGAGAAGGGAATGGCAAACCACTTCAGTATCCTTGCCTTGAGAATCCCATGAACAGTGTGAAAAGGCAAAGAGATAGCACACTGAAAGATGATTTCTCCAGGTCGATAGGTGTCCAGTATGCTACTAGAGATCAGTGAAGAAATAACTCCAGAAAGAGAGAAGAGAAGGAACCAAAGCAACCTAGTTGTGGATATGACTGGTGATGGAAGTAGAGTCTGATGCTGTAAAAGCAATATGGAATAAGAACCTGGAATTTTAGGTTCATGAATCAAGGTAAACTGGATATGGTCAAACAGGAGATGCCAACAGTGAACATCAAGATTTTAGGGGCTAGTCAACTAAAATGGACTGATTAACACAGATAACTTTATACTTACTACTGTGGGAAAGAATCCCTTAGAAGAAATGGAATAGCCATCACAGTTGACAAGAGTCTGAAATGCAGTACTTTGATGCAATCACAAAAACAACAGAATGATATCTGTTCATTTCCAAGGCAAACCATTTCATATCACAGCAAACCAGGTCTATGCTCTGACCAGTAGTGCTGAAGAAGCTGAAGTTGAATGGTTCTATGAATACCTACAAGACCTTCTAGAACTAACACCCTCAAAAGATGTCCTTTTCATTATAGGGGATGGGAATGCACAACTAGGAAGTCAAGAGATACCTGGAATAACAGGCAAATTTGGCCTTGGAGTACAGAATGAAGCAGGGCAAAGGCTAACAGAGTTTTGCCAAGAGAATGCACTGATCATAGCAAACAACCTCTTCTAACAACACAAAAGACAACACATGGACATCACCAAATGGTCAGTACTGAAATCAGATTGAATATATTCTTTGCAGCCAAAGAAGGAGATGTTCTATACAGGCAGCAAAAACAAGACCAGGAGCTGACTGTGGCTCAGATCATGAACTTCTTATTGCCAACTTCAGACTTAAATTAAAGATAGTGTGGAAAACCACTAGACCATTCAGGTATTACCTATGATTCAGGTGATACCTGAATCATTCCATATGATTATACAGTGGAAGTAACAGATTCAAGAGATTAGATATGATAGACAGAGTGCCTGAAGAATTATGTACAGAGGTTCTTGACATTGTACAAAAGGCTGTGATAAAGATCATTCCCAAGAAAAATAGATGCACAAAGGCAAAATTTTTGTCTGAAGAGGCCTTACAAACAGCTATGAAAAGAAGAGAAGTGAAAGGCAAAGAAGAAAAGGAAAGATATATCCATATGAATGCAGAGTTCCAAAGGATAGCAAGGAGAGATAAGAAAGCTTTACTCAGTGATCAGTACAAAGAAATAGAAGAAAACAGTAGAATGGGAAAGACTAGAGATCTCTTCCAGAAAATTAGAGATACCAAGGAAACATTTCATGAGATGATGGGCACCATACAGGACAGAAATGGTATGGACCTAACATAAAACAAAGATATTAGGAAGCTGTGGCAAGAATACACAGAAGAACTATACAAAAAAGACCTTCATGACCCAGATAATCATGATGGTGTGGTCACTCACCTAGAGGCAGACATCCTAGAATGTGAATGCCTTAGGAAGCATCACTATGAACAAAGCTAGTAGAGGTGATGGAATCCCAGTTAAGCTATTTCAAATCCTAAAAGATGATGCTGTGAAAGTGCTGTACTCAATATGCCAGCCAATTTGGAAAACTCAATAGTGGCCACAGAACTGGAAAAGGTCAGTTTTCATTCCAATCCAAAAGAAAGGCAATGCCAAAGAATATTCAAACTACCACACAATTGCACTCATCTCACATACTAGCAAAGTAGTGCTTAAAATTCTCCAAGCCAGGCTTCATCAGTACGTGAACACTGAAATTCCAGATGATCAAGCTGGAGTTAGGAAAGGCAACAGAACCAGAGATCAAATTGCCAACATCCGTTGGAGAATCAAATAGGCAAGAGAGTCCCAGAAAAATATCTTCTTCTGCTTTATTGCCTATGCCAAAGCTTTAGACTGTGTGGATCACAGCAAACTGTGGAAAATTCAGAAAAAGATGGGAATACTAAACCACGTGACCTGCCTCCTAAAAAACCCAAATGCAGATCAAGAAGCAACAGTTAGAACTGGACATAGAACAACAGATTGTTGTCAATCAGGAAAGGAGTATATCAAGGATGCATATTGTCACCCTGATTATTTAACTTATATGCAGTGTACATCATGTGAAATACCAGGCTGGATGGAGCACAAGCTGGTTTCAAGATTGCAGGGAGAAATATCAATAACCTCAGATATGCAGATGACACCACCTTTATTGCAGAAAGCAAAGAATAGCTAAAGATCCTCTTGATAAAAGTGAAAGAGGAGAGTGAAAAAAGTTGGCTTAAAATTCAACATTAAGAAAACTAAGATCATGGCATATAGTCCCATCACTTCATGGCAAATAGACGGGGAAAATGTGGAAACAGTGACAGACTTCATTTTTTTGTACTCCAAAATCGCTGCAGATGGTGACTGCTGCCATGAAATTAAAAGACGCTTGCTCCTTGGAAGAAACGTTATGACCAACCTAGAGAGCATATTAAAAAGCAGAGACATTACTTTGCCAACAAGTGAAGTTGCACAGTCACGTCCGACTCTTTGTGACCCCATGGACTATAGCCCACCAGGCTCCTCCACCCATGGAATTTTCTAGGCAAAAGTACTGGAGTGGGTTGCCATTTCCTTCTCTAAGGGATGTTCCAAACCCAGGGATCGAACCTGGTCTCCCACATTGCAGGCTGATGCTTTACCCTATGAGCCACCAGGAAATCCCAGTGATGATCTGTCTATTTAAAGCTATGGCTTTTCCAGTAGTCATGTATGGATGTGAGAGTTGGTCTATAAATAAAGCTGAGTACTTAAGAGTTGATGCTTTTGAACTGTGGTGTTGGAGAAGAGACTTGAGAGTTCCTTGGACTGTCAGGAGACCCAAGCAGTCCATCCTAAAGGAAATCAGTCCTGAATATTCATTGGAAGGACTGAAATTGAAACTCCAATACTTTGTCCACCCGATGCAAAGAATTGACTCAGTAGAAAAGACTCTAAGGCTGGGAAAGATTGGAGGCAGGAGATGAAGGGGATGACAGAGGATTAGTTGGTTGGATTCCATCATCGACTGGATAGATATGAGCTTGAGTAAACTCCAGGAGTTGGTACTGGACAAGGAAGCCTGGCATGATGTAGTACATGGGGTTGCAAAGGGTCGGACACAACTGAAAGACTGAAATGAACTGACAGGAAGGCAGTTTTCCATGGTAGTATGCTCATGTTTAATGTGGGCATGACAGGACTTCATGGCCAGCTTCCATACTGAATGTGGTCTGCCTCACTGTCTCTCACTTTTCGCCTCAATGGAGAGACTGAAATATTTAATAGTATACAGTCTTCATGAGTGTGTGGAGAATTCCTTTTGCAGTCTTAGTAGAGGACAAATGTTCAGAAATGATCATTCAAAATGAACAAAACACTTGATCCATTAATTATTCATTGTATACTTATTGAGTACTTAAATTACCAGTGTTTTGGTGCTTAGGATAAGTCAGTAAACACAACAGACAAAAGTTCCTGTTATGATGAATCTTGTAATGAGAGAGAAAAATGTAACAAATTATAAATTAAATAGAAGGTGATAAACACTCTATGAAACTTTTTTTTTTTTAAGAATAGGAGAATATAGGTCAGAAATGTTGACTGAAGGACTGGCTATTCATCATGTGTATGATCAAGGCAGGACTGAGAAGCTGACATTTAAAATAGACTTAGAGAGGGTGAGAGACTGACCTTTCATAGTTTACAGGGAAACAAATTTGTTACTAAAGAAACAGCTAATACAAATGTACTGTGGCCTGGTGTGCTCAAGAAACATCAAGAAAAGTCCCATGGAGGAGGAAACTAAGATGGCGGAGGAATAGGACGGGGAGAACACTCTCTCCCCAATAAATATACCAAAAGAACTTTTAAAGGCAGAGCAAACTCCAAAAAACAGGAACTGAATGCTGGCAGAGGACATCGGGCATCTGGAGAGGCGACCCATTGCGACGTGAGGAGGTAGGACAAAAGAAAGAAAAGAAAAAAAAAAGTAGAGGGAGAGACAAAGAGCTGGGGACGGGTTCCGTCCC
>ML664163.1:13428156-13456254 GCA_007570785.1 Antilocapra americana | reverse complement strand
ACCGAGAAAACCAGAATTGAAAGAGCCACGTGTACCCCAATGTTCATAGCTGCACTGTTTACAATAGCCAGGACATGGAAGCAACCTAGATGCCCATCAACTGACGAATGGATAAGCAAGCTGTGGTACATATACACAATGGAATATTACTCAGCATTAAAAAAAAATTCATTTGAACCAATTCTACTCAGATGGACGAAACTGGAGCCCATTATCCAGAGTGAAGTAAGCCAGAAGCAAAAACAACAATACAGTATATTAACGCATATATATGGAATTTAGAAAGACAGTAACGAGAACCCAACATGGGAGACAACAAAAGGAACGCAGATGTATAGAATAGACTTGTGGACTTTGTGGATGAGGGTAAGGGTGGGATGATATGGGAGAAGGGCATTGAAGCATGTTAATTGTCATGTGTCTAATCAATCGCCAGCCCAGGATTGATGCTCGGGACTGGTGCAGCGAGATTTCCCGGTGGGGAGGGAGGAGGGATGGGGGTCCCGGAGGGGAAGCATATGTAAACCCATGGTGATATCATGACAATGTATGGCAAAAACAATAATAAAAAGAAAAAAAGAAAAAAAAGAAAACTCCCATGTAGGACATGGGGTGAATGAAGGGGAAATTAATAGGCATAAATACCTTCAAATAAAACAATATAATTCAGAAGATTTTAAGCAAAGGCTTTTGTATCTCGGCCACTGGAGTGAGGCTAGGTTGTAGGGGAGAAAGAGTTGAGGAGCTAGACACTTTTTAGGAGGCTATAGCAATGATCTTGACAAGAGAGGTGTCAGCTTGGAGAGCATAAGCTTTGAAAGTGTTGAAATGATATGTAGCCTAGATATTCTCTGGTGGCTCAGACGGCAAAAGAATCTACCTGCAATGTGGGAGACCTGGGTTCTATACCTGGGTTGGGAAGAACCCCTGAAGGATGGCATGGCATCCCACTCCGGTATTCTTGCTTGGAGAATCCCCATGGACAGAGGAGCCTTGGGGGCAGGCTATGATCCATGAGTTTGCAAAGAGCTGGACACGACTGAGCGACTACGCACAGCACAGTCCTGATATATTTTAAAGCAATAGAAAGCAACAAAAAAATTTGTTCCTCTAAATTTCTTTTACAAATATTTATGCAAAAGTGAATGAGATGTATGTAAAATGATATGCACTAAATGTTTAGTAATAGAAAATTGGAAATAGCCTAGTACCTACCAAAAGATGTCTATTTTTAAAATTCTGCTAGAACAATTAATTAAAATTCAACAGTCAATAAAAATTAAGTCTTAGAGTTGTTAACATGAAAAATGAAGAAGGGATGTTTACAAGTGAAAATTCTAGAATAGTTGAACCCTATGATCTGTTTAAAATTAAAAGGACTGTTTTTATTTTTTAATTTTTATTGCAGTATAGTTGACTTACAATAGTAATAGTAATTTTTTTCTAGGAGAAATAGTTGTGTTAGTATCAGGTGTAAAGCCAAGTGAATCAGTTATACATATACATATACCTTCTCTTTTTTAGATTCTTTTCCCCATTACAGAATACTGCATTGTATTCCCCATTCTATACTGTGGTCCAGTTTTTTTGATGTAATGGTAAATGGGATTGTTACTTTCATTCCTCTTTGTGATATTTTCTTGTTAGTGTATAGAAATGCATGAGATTTCTGTGAGCATTACCAAATTCATTGATGCACTGTAATAGTTTTCTGGCAGCATTGTTAGGGTTTTTATGTATTATGTCATCTGTAAACAGTGACCTTATTTTACAAACAAAACTCATAGTGGTAAGCTGGAAACCAATGATCATCTTAGAGATGAGTACTGATTTCACTGAGCATAAACTTTAAGTAGCATTACGGCAAATACAATGGTTGCAGTGCTGATCCTGGGAAATGCACTATGAAAACCATAATCAAGAGTGAAAATGAAATAAAACTTTGTTTGTTCATAATGTAAAAAGCCTGGTATGGAATGAGGCATATCTTTTGCCTTAACATTTGTGCACTGGCTGCCCACTGGAGATATATAGAATAAAATTATATTTTTTAATAAAGTATTTAACAGAAATTTCCCTTCATGATGAGCTACTGCTTCTGTCACTAGCTTTTTTCTGGGCTACTACTAACTTTTCCACCAGTTCCACACTTACAGTTTCTTATTTCAGGCTGACAGTTAACACTCACCTTCCCTTCTTCCCTGGTGGCTCAGACAGTAAAGCCTCCGCCTACAATGTAGGAGACCAGGGCTCAGTCCCTAGGTCGAGAAGATCCTCTGAAGAAGGAAATGGCACCCCACTCCAGTACTCTTGACTGGAAAATCCCATGGACGGAGGAGCCTGGTAGGCTACAGTCCCTGGGGTCGCAAAGAGTCGGACACGACTGAGTGACTAAACTAAACTTTCCCTTCTGTTTTCCATGCTACTGCTGTCTTCCTCCAAATAAGTTGTCCAGAAAGTTCTGGAAGACATAATTTCCCCCTAGGCTTACAATATTCTCATTCTTAAGTATTTTTGTCTTGCTTTCCTTTCAGTTTCTACTATTGGTGTGGCTTTTTTTTTTATACCCCAGATCCTGCGGTTCACTTAATTAGGCAGATAGCAGTTATAATGAAGTCAGTTAATGTCACAATTTGCTCCGGTCACTTTTGAAACAACAAATTTTAAAAACAATATGATCAATTTAACCCGGTATATCAGCTTGCTAAGGTTGCCACAAATTAGGTGATTTAAATAACAGAAGTACATTTTCTTATAGTTCTTGAAGCTAGAAGTTGACATCAAGGTGTTAACAAGACTGGCTTCTTCTGAAGGTCATGACAGAAGTATCTGTTTCAGGCTTCTCTGCTTGGCTTATAGATAATTGCCTTCTCTTTGTGTCTGCTTGTGGCCTTCTATCAATATGCCTGTATCCACATTTTCTATTATTTTAAGAACATCATTCATTCACACTGGATCAGGGCTAACTTAATTACCTCTTTACAAAGCCTATCATCAAATAGTGTCACATTCTGAGGTACACAGGTTTAGGACTTCAACATAAGAATTCAGCCTATAATATCTGGGTTCTAATTATAGTGATAAAGTTTCTACCATGAAATAGAAACAAGGCATTAAAGGGAAAGTTTGGTGTGACTTAATAAATGTAATCTAAGTCTAAATATTTTTATCTAATGATCAGACTTTTGATACTTACACACACTCTTAACAATGAAGCCATGTTGCTAAAATATTAATCAATCAATTCAACAGATAACCTGTGCCATAGAAATGTTTTCCTAATTACATAAAAGGTGTCCTCTCTTAGAATATGCCGTGCTTTGGGGAGTCTTGTTCTTAAGGAGTCAGCAGATGATCTACTTCTCAGGAATCTTCTGCTTTTAGCCATTCACAGTCTCAAATGATTTCTCTAAGTCTTATTTCCTCAGAACAGAACAAAGTTGTACTTTGCCCACCTTTCCAAAAACAAAACCCAAAACAGCCATATCATTTGTCAGGATGCATGAAATTCATATCAACTATTTGATGGTTTATCAAATAATAATTTAAGGGAATATTATGATTTTCTATAATCTTTGCTCTTCTCTGCATCAGTTCGGATCAGTTCAGTCACTCAGTTGTGTCCAACTCTTTGTGACTCCATGAGCGGCAGCATGCCAGGCCTCTCTGTCCAACATCAACTCCCAGAATTTACCCAAACTCATGTCCATTGAGTCAGTGATGTCATACAACCATCTAATCCTTTGTCATCCCCTTCTCCTCCTGCCCTCAATCTTTCCCAGCATCAAGGTATTTTCCAATGAGTCCGCACTTTGCATCTTGTGGCCAAAGTACTGGAGTTTCACCTTCAGCATCAGTCCTTCCAATGAACATCCACGACCCATCTCCTTTAGGGTGGGCTGGTTGGATCTCCTTGCAGTCCAAGGGACTCTCAAGAGTCTTCTCCAACACCATAACTCAAAAGCATCAATTCTTCGGCACTCAGCTTGCTTTATAGTCCCAACTCTCACATCCATACATGACTTCTGGAAAAACCATAGCCTTGACTAGATGGACCTTTGTTGACAAAGTAATGTCTCTGCTTTTTAAGATGCTGCCTAGATTGGTCATAACTTTCCTTCCAAGGAGTAAGTGTCTTTTAATTTCATGGCTGCAATCACCATCTGCAATGATTTTGGAGCCCAAAATGTAAAGCCTCTCACTGTTTCCATTGTCTCCCCATCTATTTGCCATGAAATGATGGGATCAGATGCCATGATCTTAGCTTTATGAATGTTAAGCTTTAAGCCAACTTTTTCACTCTCCTCTTTCACTTTCATCAAGAGGCTCTTTAGTTCTTCTTCGCTTTCTGCCATAAGGATGTTGTCATCTTCATATCTGAGGTTATTGATATTTCTTCTGGCAATCTTGATTCCAGCTTGTGCTTCATCCAGCCCAGCTTTTCTCATGATGTATTCTGCATATAAGTTAAATAAGTATGGTGACAATATACAGCCTCGAGGTACTCCCTTTCCTACTTGGAACCAGTCTGTTGTTCGTGTCCAGTTCTAACTGTTGCCTCCTGATCTTTACACAAGTTTCTCAAGAGGCAGGTCAAGTTGTCTGGTATGCCCATCTTTTTCAGAATTTTCCAGTTTATTGTGATCCACATTGTCAAAGGCTTGGCATAGTCAACAAAGCAGAAATAGATGTTTTTCTCAAACTCTCTTGCTTTTTCGATGATCCAGCAGATGTTAGCAATTTGATCTCTGGTTTCTCTGCCTTTTCTAAAAGCAGCTTGAACATCTGGAAGTTTGTGGTTCATGTATTGCTGAAGCCTGGCTTGGAGAATTTTGAGCATTACTTTACTAGTATATGCTGCTGTTGCTAAGTTGCTTCAGTCATGACTGACTCTGTGCAACCCCATAGACGGCAGCCCACCAGGCTCCCCCATTCCTGGGATTCTCCAGGCAAGAACACTGGATTGGGTTGCCATTGCCTTCTCCATTACTAGCCTGTGAGATGAGTGCAATTGTGCGGTAGTTTGAGCATTCTTTGGCATTGCATTTCTTTGGGATTGGAATGAATACTGACCTTTTCAGTCCTGTGGCCACATTAATAGACACAGTAAAGATGAGCTATACTAGTTTCCTATTGCTACTGTAAAATTTTTTCATAGACTTTGTGATTGAAAATAACAAAAATTATTTTTTCACAGGTCTCAAAATCAGCAGTCCAAACTGAATCTCACTGGGTTAAAATCAAGGTATCAGCAGGATTGTACTTCTTCTGCACTTTGAAGGGGAGAATCTGTGTCCTTGCCTTTTCAATTTTCTAGGAATTGCCTGTTCTCCTTCCATCCTCAAATCTAGCACAGGCCTGGTGAGTCTTTCTCATTCTGAATTTATTTCTAACTTCCCTCTTGAGAATATGTTGAGCCAACCCAGATAATTCAGGAAAATCTCACCATGGCAATGTCAGATGATTAGCCACCTTCATTCTGGCTCTCATTTTATTTTCTTTTTACATGCAGTGTAACATATACAAAGGTTTTGGGGATTAGGGCATAGACTTCTTTGGGAGTAGAAGTGGAGACTGCTTTGCCTGTTATAGGCTATGGACCAAGAACTGACTATACATCTTATGTTGAGACACAATTAAGATACTAACTAAAATGAAAGTACTTACAATTTGGCACTATTATCATTATTTTATTTTCATTATCACTATTATGAGTGGACCAGTAGTTCATTGTAGATATTTTACAAGGTATTCAGAACTGATGAGAGGGTCATGATAGAGTCATCACCATTCCGAGTCAATTATTTTTTTTTTCAGCATTTATTTTATTTTTTTTCTCCCTTTTATTGTTTTTGCCATACAGTGCCATGATATCACCATGGGTTTACATATGCTCCTCCTCCAGAACCCCCCTCCCTCCTCCCTCCCTCCTTCCTCCTCCCAGGAAATCTCGATGCACCAGCCCCGAGCATCAATCCTGGGCTGGCGATTGATTAGACATATGATAATTAACATGTTTCAATACCATTCTCCCATATTATCCCACCCTTACCCTCATCCACAGAGTCCACAAGTCTATTCTATACATCTGCATTCCTTTTGCTGTCTCGCATGTTGGGTTCTCGTTAGTGTCTTTCTAAATTCCATATATATGTGTTAATATACTGTATTGTTGTTTTTGCTTCTGGCTTACTTCACTCTGGATAATGGTCAATTACATGTCTTTGTAAAACAGGGAAGCAGCATCTAGAGAGGGTATTTCAGCTTGTAAGAAATTTAAGATGGTCTGAATTTTTAAGCAAATGTTTCACTGCAGACAAATATGTAGAACAGCAAATATAAGCAGTCTTCAAATAGCAACTAATATTTACAGGGCAGTTTTGCATGAGGGAATCTAGAAACTCCTTCACAAATACCACAGAAATGCTCATGAAGATAGAAAGTGCATCAGCAGACTCAACTTCACTATCTAACATGGTTTTCACCATTAGTCCATCTCAGAATTGAGGGCTCAACTGTCAGAAATCCTGCATGCCTGGTAGCTGCCTATCAAGTATGCATTATGGTGCCCATAGGGTCTGTGGAGATCCTGAGGCACAGCTTTCTCTCAGTTTAGTGTTCAATTTGTAAACAGAAACCTCTGCTTTTATCTACATGCCATGCTGTTGTTGTTTAGTCTTTAAATCGTGTCCGGCTCTTTTGAGAACCCTATAGACTGTTGCCTGAAAGGCTTCTCTGTTCACGGGATTTCGCAGGCAAGAACACTAAAATGGGTAGCCATTTTCTTCTCCAGGGGATCTTCCCAGCCCAAGGAGAGAGCCTGTATCTCCTGAATTGAAGGTGAATTCTTTACCACTAAGCCACCTGGGAAGCCTTGATATGACATAGTTCTGGGCTTCTGCCACTGCTACTATCAGACTGAACTATTCATGGAGTCTTTCCACAAATGAATTATTTCTCCAGAGATCAACAGTCCAGGTGACATCTTATAACAATAAAATTCAATACAGGATTTAATTTCAGATTGGTTTGCAAAATAATTCTGTAAGTAGTCTGTTTTATTTATTCTTCTTTCAAGATACAAATATCATATAAAACCCTCATTAATTTTTACCAAAACATCACTGACTTCCTGCTATACTATTTTTTTTAATATAATATATTACTTTCATGGTTATGAAAAGTTAATATATGAAAGTATAAACCAAATATAAGTTGAAAGGACTATTAACAGTTAGAAAAACACATGTTAAAAAAACTTTTTCACAGAATTTCTAAAACACCCTTTTTTATCCTAGCAGTTGGTGAATTGTTGATTTTTCAAACAACCTACAGAAAAAACAACAACTATTTTTTGCTTGGAGAGTGAGAAATTCTAGCCCAAAAAGGTACTTGTCATGAAGTTATATACAAATGAAAGTATGAGCTAAGAATAACAGTACCATCTGAACCATGATAATAGTGCAGTGTTATAATCTGAATCTACCATAACTTTCTAGAAATAATTATTTTTAAAAAATTGAAAGCTACAGTATTCTAAAATACCATAAAACTAGCCTAAGAATATATTCTTAAGAATATAAGAAACCAACTCTTAAAATTACACTTCCTGAAATTATTTTATTTTAGGTTTAAGCAAGAGTTGAGCCAGATTGAGCAACAACTTATAGGAGTATATGAATTATAATTATAAAGTTAATTTTAAAGGAATCTGAAATGTTTAAAATCCTAAACTTATCAGTAACTCGAGTTGCTGGTAAATTCTCTAATACATAGAAACCTTTTGATATATTAATTCTTGACTCCTACTTACCAACCAAGTGTCTATGTGGTGGTAAATAGTTATAATCAATAATAACTAATGATAATAATATATTTAATATATAATAAGCATATTCCAAACACTGTACTAAACACTTAAAATTATTGCTTAATTAAAATCTCAAAATAGTTATATGAGGTAGATATTTTGCTTTACAGATAAGGAAACAGATTTAGAAATATTAAACATTACTTAAACATTCATTTTTTATCTTTTTTTTAAAGCATATATGTTAGTTTTGAGTACTATCCCCTAAAAATAAGGCACACTCAAAGTTAGTGTTTTATTTAATTTTTTGTTAAATTTTTATCTTTAAAAATAATATTTTGGGAGTTTATTTTTCACTGTTTTAAAAGAAGGTTTTCTATGGCTAAGAGATTTGATGCAAAGTAGAAAACATCAAAATGTTGGCCTTAGATAGGAATGTCCCTAGAGAAAAAATGAAAAGACTGAACAAAGGAGAACTTTATAATTTAAAAATTGAGGTTTACCTGAAAAGAGCTAATCTAATTTGTCTAACTCTCAAAATCCAGTTGTTGTTGCTGTCTCTATTATTAAGTCCCTTATGCTCAAATGAACTACTGTCTTCAAAGTTCTTTAATGTCATAACATAGACAGTTCCTGGATTTCACCTAGTTGGGTGTTTCCAATTCTATTAGCTATGAAACTTTAATTTCTAGATATTCTGGTCAGTACATAGAATTAGGAATGCTTAATAGAGCTACATGAAGTGGTCAGCAGGTATGTGCAATTCTAAGTTTACCAAAAATTGAAGGTTCCTATTTATTTCCTCAAAGGGAATAGGAAGCAAATAACAATTAACACAAATGTGTACTTTTAGGAGGATGTATCTTATAATTACTATGTCATAATTTTTACCAAATTCAGGCATATTTACTTAATCCGTGCATCGTTTTTTGTCATTTTCTTCATATCCTTTAACTCTTTGCGACCTCACAATGGTTTTTAGTATATTGTGATTGCTTTATGTTAATCACATTTCTTTCAGTGGTTCATCTTGTTTTCCATTTTCATCTGAAAGGAGTGCCACCCAGCAGTGTTGCTCAAGTTAAAGCCTCAACTAGTGTAGAATCACAGTTTTTGCTCCTATGTAAAAAATATTAAAATTAGTAGCATTGCACATTTTGATATTTAACTCAACAGGTTATTTATTATTACAATGAAATATTTTTATATAGTCACATAAATATATAAAAATTTTATATTTCTGATGTATGGACTTTATCATAATTCAGGAATTCTCAACTTCAGCTGCATATTAGAATCATCTGGGGACAACTTAAAAACATTGATTGCCTTGTCCTTAATTCCAGAACAATTGGTTCAGAACTTCTAGTAGTAGGGCCCAAGCACGGGGATCTTTACAATGCTCACAGTTGATTCTAAGAACAGTAAGATTTGAGAACTGGAAACTTCATGAATTTACATGAAATAAAGATTAGGATTTTCTTTTACATTATTGATAATTTTACCATATTATCCTTTGCACATTAAAGTATATGAAAAAAAAAAACCCTCTAAAGTGTCTTATTTAGTTTTTCTGTCCTACATATTTGATGGATTTCCTCAATCTGGTAAAGAAGCATAACATATTTTTTTCCTAATAAAACAACAATTACTTAATAGAATAATCTTTCTAAATATTTATAAAGAATACCTGGTATTATACACCCTCATAAAAATGGGAATACTGTTAATTAATATTCCAAAATACATGTGAATTTAAAAATATTATTAGTAATATTGGTAAAAATGTTCAGTTAGGTTCATTCCAGTTCAGTTGCTCAGTCATGTCTGACTCTGTGCAGCCCCATGAATTGCAGCACACCAGGTGTCCCTGTCGAACGCCAACTCCCAAAGCTCACCCAAATTCATGTGCATCGAGTTGGTGATGCCATCCAGCCATCTCATCCTCTGTCCTCCCCTTCTCCTCCTGCCCTCAATCCTTCCCAGCATCAGGGCCTTTTCCAATGAGTCAACTCTTCGCATGAAATGGCCAAAGTATTGGAGTTTCAGCTTCAACATCAGACCTTCTTATGAACACCTAGGACTGATCTCCTTTAGGATGGACTTGTTGGATCTCCTTGCATTCCAAGGGACTCTCAAGAGTCTTCTCCAACACCACAGTTCAAAAGCATCAATTCTTTGATGCTCAGCTTTCATCACAGTCCAACTTTCACACCCATACATGAATACCAGAAAAACTATAGTCTTGACTAGACACCTTTGTTGGCAAAGTAATGTCTCTGCTTTTTAATATGCTGTCTAGGTTGGTCATCACTTTCTTTCCAAGGAGTAAGAGTCTTTTAATTTCATGGCTGCAGTCACTATCTGCAGTGATTTTGAAGCTCCCCCCAAAAAAAGTCTCTCACTGTTTCCAATGTTTCCCCGTCTATTTCCCCATGAAGTGATGGGACCAGATGCCGTGATCTTAGTTTCTGAGTGTTGAGCTTTAAGCCAGCTTTTCACTCTCCTCTTTCACTTTCAAAAGTGAAACCAAAATTGAAAAACATACACATGCCCCAATGTTCATTGCAGCTCTATTTACAATAATTAGAATGTGGAAGCAGCCTAGATGTTCATTGACAGATTAATTGATAAAGAAGCTGTGGTACATATATGCAATGGAATATTACTCAGCCATAAAAAGTAATGTTTTTGAATCAATCTTAGTGAAGTGGATGAACATAGATCCTATTATACAGAGTGAAGCAAGTAAGAAAGAGAAAAATAAATATTGTATACTAACTCATATATATGGAATCTATAAAGATGGTACTGATGAAACTATCTGCAGAGCAGCAGTGGAGACACAGACATTGAGAACAGACTTATGGACACAGCTGGCTGGGGGGAGGAAGGAGAGGGTGGGTTGTATGGAAAGAGTAACATGAAATATATATTACCATATTCAAAATAGATAGCCAATGGGAATTTGCTATATGACTCAGGGAACTCAAACTTGGGCTCAGTAACAACCTAGAGGGGTGGGATGGGGAAGGAGGTGGGAGAGATGCTCAAGTGGGAGGGGACATGGGTAAACCTATGGCTGATTCACATTGATATTTGGTAGAAACCAATACAATCCTGTAAAGCAATTGTCCTTCAATTAAAAAATAAAGAAAATTATATATGTGTGAGTCACTTTTCTGTACACTTGAAACTAACACAACATTGAAAATCTACTATACTTCAATTAAAAAGCAAACAGTGTACACATTTTTTAAATTAATTTATTTTTTCTTTACATTATCGTGTTGGTTTTGCCATAACCTCCTTCCCACCTCCATCCCAATTCCATCCCTCTGTGTCATCCCAGTGCACAAGCCCTGAGCAACCTGTATCATGCATCAAACCTGGGCTGGCGACTGATTTCACATATGATAATGTATATGTTTCAACACCATTCTCCCATATCATCCCACGGTTCTCTGACATTAGTTTATTTCTATAAAAAAATTAATAAGTAGAAACCTCTATTAAATAGATTTGGAGATCAAAAGGGGGAGCTATGGTCATTATGCCTTATGACCATCTCAGGGCCGAACAGGAAGAAGAATGAATCCTCTTCTTTCTTAATGAAGACTCAGCCAATGAAAAGTTATGAACTCTTTGTTTACTACAGCACTCCTGACTTTCTTTTCCTTACTATAAAAACATTCTTCTTCCCTTGCTGTGAAGGGACTTATATGTGGCTCACCATGACCCTAATTTTCTGCCTATCCCAAATAAACTCATTTTGCTGGAGAAAATATTTGGCAGTCTATTTGTTTTAGATCAACATTTGGTGATCCATATGGGGACCACAGAATATCTCTAAATGTTCCAGGTTTTTGAGTAAATTAGATGTGGTACTCATAGCTGACCTCATTGAAACGTCTTTTCTCAATATCCCTGGAAATTGAGGTACTTCTTTCTCCTGGATCTGAGCTTACATTCCTTTTTTATCTGAAGTTCTCCAGGCTTTATGTGATATTTAAGGTTCATATTTTTGGTTAAAGCCTGGTTCTATATGTGATTACTCACTTGCAACTTTGGTTTGATTTGGGGGGATATGCTATTTCAACCAAAGCTGGCTGAGAAATCAACAGCCCACTCCTCCAGAAACAGGAGCTGCATTGCTGAATTGTGCTGGTTCATCCATCAACCTGTTCCTTTGGAAAGGGTCTATTCTGTGGCAAGTGACTGAAAAAGTCTTTGGCCTTGCTCCTCTAGCACCAAGCTGTTTTCTCAGAATTGGCTGGTTTTAGCTTATGAATTATTTGAATTGAGTTGTTGAGTTCTCTGAAAATGTTCCTTTACTTTACAGAAAAAAAAAACCACTGAGAAATGGGATCCTAGCTTTTTAAATATTTTAAGGGCACCCCCTTTACAGTGACACTGGCTTATTTTACACTTAAAAGCTCTGGTCCTTCCTCACAGAGATTTCTAACTAAATGAGCCAACCTGACCAAAGGCATTTTAGAATATCAATGACTTTGACTTCTTTGTCTCAGACTGCATATCTGGCACCATTTTGTCTCTCTTACTTAGTTCCCCAAGGTCAGATTTCACTATGGCATCATCTTTCTCGTCCCCTACTATACCATCTATAGCTTCTAGGTGGTTCAGTGCTAAAGAATCCACCTGCAATTCAAGAGATGAGAATTCAATTCCTGGGTGGGGAAGAGCCCCTGGAGAAGTAAATGGCAACCACTCCAGTACTTTTGCCTGGTAAATCCTATGGACAGAAGAGTCTAGCAGGCTATAGTCCATGAGGTAACAAAAGGGTCAGACATGTCTTAGGGACTAAAACAACAACTATACCACCTACACTTCCTTTATACGCTCAATATCTCCATAAAAATTCTCACCAATCTTACCTTTTTTTCTGAGATTCTCTTTAGCACTCTTTCCTCTGAACTTGTCAGAATCTATCCCTTTAAAATCGAGCCTTCTGAGGACACAGAAACTAAACTTTTAATTTCCCATATTTCCTGAATATGAACTGTGAGAAAGTTGAAAATTTTTTTCAAAGTAATCTAGTTCCTCACAGATTTGCTGAGAAATTTAATATAGTCATTCAAACTCTCATCAGCCTAGTTTCTCTGACTTTTTTCAGCTAGTTCACATGCTTGTCAATGAAGGCCAGGCCCAGCATCAGATGAAAAATACTATTGGGAAACCCTGAAATCTCTCTTGAATTACAACTAGGAGACAAGCCTGTTTACATATTATATGATCAGGCTTGGGCAATCCCTAGGCAACTTCAATGAGCAAATTCCTAGGGCTTTTTCAAAGCATGTTGATTGGGAAACAATTCAAGCCTTCACATAAAAATCTGATGAACCTGTTCATGACTATTACAATCAACTCCAGATTATTATTTTTAAAGAAAATTATGGCCTTCAGATGTGGTTTCCATCCTAGTAGCTTTTTTAAAAAAAAATATTAAATTATTTTTAATTGAAAGACAATTGCTTTACAGTATTATGTTTGTTTCTGCCATATATCAACATGAATCAGCCATAAGTGTACATACGCCCCCTCCCTCCTGAACCTCCTTCCCACCTCCCACCCCTCTAGGTTGTTACAGGGCCTGGGTTTGAATTCCCTGAGGCACACAGGTTTATTAATGTTTATTAATGGTCAAAACTGGGACCTTTCCCTTTTAGTAAAAAGAACCAGGATAAAATGGGAATCTATGTTTATTCTAGATTGAGTTAATCTGGCAAATCAGCACTCTCACATTCTAGAAGAGTTCCCTGAAAGGAAGACTATCAAAATTTTTTTATCTTCACTTTCAGCAAATGAAAGTTCCTAAACTCAGTACTAAAGAATCTTCCTGGAATGCAGGAGACCTGGGTTTGATCCCTGGTTTGGGAAGATCCCCTGGAGGAGGGCATGGAAACCCACTCTAGTATTCTTGCCTAGAGAATTCCATGGAAAGAGGAGCCTGGCAGGCTACAATCCATATGGTCACACAGAGTCAGACACAACTGAAATGACTGTGTGTCTGCAAACACACAAACAAATTCGAAACCCTCTTAGTTTCTGTTATTATTGCAAACAGCTAGAACACTGGAGAAGAAGTTGTTATAATTTGAAAGCTCTAGATGCAGTCCACCCTCTAATCAGCCTTTTCAGGATTCTCCCAATTTTCAAAGATGAGAATCTGGGGAACTATAGGAGTTCTCTCCAGTTACCCCTCATAATCAGCTTGCAGAAACATTTCTCCAGACTGTGGATGAGTCTTTTCTAGCCCTAGTTGACATTAGAGCCATACTTTCAGTGCTCAACCCCACTACAGTACTATTAACGACCCCTGACTTGGTGTAGTAAAATAGTTCTAACAGTGGGGATCTCAGATGAACCTCAAGAGGTTCATGTCTCTGAACCTAACTCCTTTTATTTAGGCCCTCTGAGAGATGAAAACCTTGCTTTCCCTTATCTACTTATTTATCCATTTATTAGGCTGAGACTTATTGGAGAAGTATCATGTCAGAACTCCTTTCTCCAAAAAAGGTGAAATAGTTTTTGAATTTGAGAGTAGTCAGCAAAGTAACCAACTAGTTAAACTAAATGATCCCTTGATATATTTTATTTGTTCTGCTTCTGATGGTATTAGAGCTGATTCATTGAAAAGGGAGAAGAAACTATTTGTCCCTGTTGAATTAGCTAATATCCTCCCTATTGACAAAATCTCCAACTGTTTACAATAGTATTCACATTGTACATCCCATCAAGATTCAAATAGATCCCTCAAAAACTCTTCTCAGAATTAAGCAATACTCTAAAAGATGCTCTTCAAGGTATTAAGCCCATAATAGAAGATTGCAAGACTGAAGGCTTCATTATCCCTTGCACTAGGCCCTATAACACTTGCCTTTTACTGATGGGAAAATCTAAGGATTAGGTTGTTCAGTCACTGAGTCATGTCCAATTCTTTATGACCCTCTGGACTGCAGCACACCAGGCTTCCCTGTCCTTCATTCACTATGTCTCTAAGTTTGCTCAGACTTGTGTCCATTGAGTTGATGATGCCATCAAACCATCTCATCCTCTGTCACCTTCTTCTCCTCCCGCCTTCAATCTTTCCAAGCATCAGAGTCTTTTCCAATAGGTTGGCTCTTTGCATCAGTTGGCCAAAGTACTGAAGCTTCAGCATCAGTCCTTCCAATGAATATTCAGGATTGATTTCCTTTAGGATTTACTGCTTTGATCTGGCTGTCCAAGTACTCTCAGGACTTTCAAGCAATAAACAATATTGTTATCCCTTGATACCCCATAGTTCCTAGATCTCATAATTATTAACATCCATTCCCATCAGAAGTAAATTCTTTAATATAATTTATGTAGTACATCCTTTAGTATTCTAGTTGATGAAGCTAGCCAATACGTTTTTGCCTTTATTTGGGAAGAAAAACAAATCACCTGGACAGCAATGCTTCAGGGTTTGGTCAGAAGTCTTCTCATTTTTTGCAAATCATGAAGTCTGTTCTGGATGAGAGAAAGTGCCCTAGGGGCCCTATTTGTTCCAATAGGAGGATAATTTATATCATTCTTGAGCTTCCTCTAGGAAGAGAGCATCCACTTGCTAAAGCTTTTATCCTTAAAGGAGCAAAGAAAAATTGAAGTTTGCCCAACCTAGGTTTAATATTTATGAAAATCAATATCAGAACAAGGGCTGCACCTAAATCTGGATAGGCTCCAGAGTATCCTAAGCTTCCCAAAGCCCAAACTGAGTACTGGCTCTGAGGATTTCTCAGGCTACTTGGTTATTGCTGAAATTAGATTCCAAGTATTTCTGTTGTGACAAAAGTTCTGTATGTTCAGTTCAGTTCAGTTCAGTTGCTCAGTCAAATCTGACTCTTTGTGACCCCATGGACTGCAGCACACCAGGCTTCCCCATCCATCACCAACACCTGGAGCCTACTCAAACTTTCCATCACATCAGTGATGCCATGCAACCATCTCGTCTTCTGTGGTCCCCTTCTCCTCCCACCTTCAATCTTTACCAGCATCAGGGTCTTTTTCAATGAGTTAGTTCTTCTCATCAGGTGTCCAAAGTATTGGAGATTCAGCCTTCCAATGAACACTCAGGACTGACTTCCTTTAGGATTGACTGGTTTGATTTCCTTGCAGTCCAGATGAACAACAGACACATAAAAAATGCTCAACATCCCTAAAAATATCCTATTAAAAACTACAATAAAATATCATCTCACACCAGTCAGAATAGCCTTCATTTAAAAAAGTATACAAATATTAAATGTTAGATATAGTGTGGGGAAAAGGGAACCCTCCTACAGTGCTGGTAGAAAAGTAAACTGGTGCAGTCACTACAGAAAACAGTATGGAAGTTCCTTAAGAAAGCTAAAAGTAAAATTACCATATGATCCAGCAATCCCACTCCTTGGCATATATCCAGAAAAGACAAAAACATAATTTGAAGAGATCTATGTACCCCAATGTTTACAGAAGCACTATATACAATACCCAAAACTTGAAATCGACTCAAGTGCTCATCAATAGATAACTGGCTTAAGAAGATTATATATACAAATATACACATAAACACATACACACTATGGACTATTAGTCATAAGAAAGAACATCTTTCAGCAATATGGAGAATCTAAAGATTACCATACTAAGTGAAGTAAGTCAGACAGAGACAGATAAAACTATCAGATGATAACACTTATATAGAATATTAAAAATAGTACAAAAGAACTGATTCACAAAGCAAACAAACTCACAGACCTAGAAAATATTCAGTTATCAAAGGGGAAGGGGAGATAAATTAAAAATATGGGGTTAACAGATATACACTACCATATATAAAAACATAAGCAGTAAGGATTTACTATATGGCCCAGGGTACTGTATTCAATCCCTAGTACCCTAGAAATGGCCTGTAACAACAATGGCCTATATATATATATATATATATATATATATATATATATATAAAATCAGATTTGGGAATATATATATATATCCCCAAATCTGATTATATTCTTTGCAGGCAAAGATGGAGAGACTCTTTAGAGTAAGCAAAACAAGACCTGGAGCTGACTCTGGCATAGATCATAAACTCCTATTGCAAAATTCAGGCTCAAATTGAAGAAAGTAAGGAAAACCTCTAGGCCATTCATATATGACCTAAATCAAAGTCCTTATATTATACAGTGGAGACTATGAATAGATTCAAGGGATTAGATCTGGTAGAGAGAGTATCTGAAGAACTATAGAGAGAGGCTCACAACACTATACAGGAGGTGATGACCAAAACCATCCACAAGAAAAATGGATACAAGAAGGCAAAACGGTCTGAGGAGGCCTCACAAATAGCTGAGAAAAGAAGATAAGTGAAAGGCAAAGGAGAAAGGGAATGATATACCCATCTGATGCAGAGTTCCAAAGAAGAGCAAGAAGAGATAAGAAAGCCTTCTTAAGTGAAAAATACAAAGAAATAGAGGAGAATAATAGAATGTAAAGACTAGCTGCTGCTGCTGCTATTGCTGAGTCACTTCAGTCGTGTCTGAATCTGTGCAACCCCATAGATGGCAGCCCATCAGGATCCCCCATCCCTGGGATTCTCCAGGCAAGAATACTGGAGTGCGTTGCCATTTCCTTTTCCAATGCATGAAAAAGAAAAGTGAAAATGAAGTCACTCAGTCATGTCCAACTAGTAGCTACCCCATGAACTGTAGCCTACCAGGTTCCGCCATCCATGGGCTTTTCCAGGCAAGAGTACTGGAGCGGGTTGCCATTGCTTTCTCTGGTAAAGACTAGAGATCCCTTAAAAAAATTAGAAATACCAAGAAAACTTTTCATGCAAAGATGGGTGCAATAAAGGATATAAACGGCAAGGATCTAACAGAAACAGAAGAGATTAAGATTTCACAAGAATACTCAAAAAGAACTATACAAAAAAAGCTCTTAATGATTGAGATAACCACAATGGTGTTGTTGCTCACCTTGAGCCATACATCCTGGAGTATGAAGTGAAGTGGGCCTCAGGAACATTACTATGAATAAAACTAGTGGGTGTGATGGAATTACAGTGGAGCTATTTCAAATCCTAAAAGATGATGCTGCAAAAGTGCAGCCCTCAATATGCTGGCAAATTTGGAAAACTCAGAAGTGGTCATAGAACTGGAAAAGGTCTGTTTTCATTCCAATCCACAAAGAAAGGCAAAGCCAAGGAATGAATATCCAAACTATAATACAAGTGTGCTCATTTCACATGCTAGCAAGATCATGCTCAAAATCCTTCAAGCTAGGCTTCAGTAATACGTGAGCCAAGAACTTCCAGATGTACAAACTGGATTTAGAAAAGGCAAAGAAACCAGAGATCAAATTGCCAACATCTGTTGGATCATAGAAAAATCAATAGAATTCCAGAAAAACATCTACTTCTGCTTCATTGAATATGCTAAAGCCTTTGATTGTGTGAATCATAACAAACTGTGATGGGAATACCACACCACCCTACTGCCTCCTGAGAAATTTATATGCAGGACAAGCAGCAACAGTTAAAACTGGACATGGAACAAGGACTGGTTCAAAATTCGGAAAGGAGTATATCAAAGCTGTATATTGTCATCCTGCTTATTTAACTTCTATGGAGAATATGTCTATGAAAAGAATATCATAAGAAATCCTGGGCTGGTTGGCTCACAAGCTGGAATCAAGACTGTCTAGAGAAATATCAAGAAGAAATATCTGAGGTATGAAGATGATAACACTTTAATGGCAGAAAATGAAAAGTAACTAAAGAGCCTCTTGATGAATGTGAAAGAGGAGAGTGAAAAAGCTGGCTTAAAACTCAACATTCAAAAAACTAAGATCATGGCATCCAGTCCTATCACTTCATGGCAAATAGATGTGGAAAAAGTGGGAAAATGTCAGATCTAATTTTCATGGGTTCCAAAATCACTGAGAATGGTGACTGAAGTCACAAAATTAAAATACACTTGCTCCTTGGAAGAAAAGTTATGACCAACCTAAAGTTTGTATTAAAAATCAGATATATCACTTTGCCAACAAAGGTCCATATAGTCAAAGCTGTGGTTTTCCGAGTCATGTATGGATGGGGATCCCTGTGTCAGGAAGATCCCCTGGAGAAGAGAATGGCAACCCACTCCAGTGTACTTGCCTGGAGAATCCCATGGGCAGAGGAGCCTGATGAACTATAGCCCATGTGGTCGCCAAGAGTCAGACACAACTGAAGCAACTTTGCACGCAGGTATGGGTGTGAGAGTTGGACCATAAAGAAGGTTGAATGCCAAAAAAAAAAATGATGTTTTTGAACTGTGGTGCTGGAGAAGACTCTTGAGAGTCCCTTGGCCAAGAAGGAGATAAAACTAATCAATACTAAAGGAAAACAACTCTGATATTCATTGGAAGGACTGGTGCTGAAGCTGTAGCTCCAGTAACTTGATCACCTGATGTGAACAGTCAACTTATTTTGAAAGACCCACCCTGACTCTGGGAAAGGTTGAGAGCAAGAGGAGAAAGGGGCAATAGAGGATGAGATGGTTGGATGACATCACTGACTCAATGAACATGAGTTTGAGTAAATTCAGGGAGATAGTGAAGGACAGGGAAGCCTGGTGTACTGCAGTTCATGGGGTTGCAAAGAGTTGGACATGACTTAGCGACTGAACAATAGCAACTACACACACACACATAACTGCATCACTCTGCTTTATACCTGAAATGAAGTCACTACTATGAATCTATAGTACTTCACCAAAAATGAATAAATTTTAAAAGTCTTAACTAGTAAATTTTGTAGGGATCCTCCAAATACCTTGGTCAAAAGCAATGCCATTTTTCCTTCTAAATATCATACTTGCAGAATTTATCAATTCTCATCCTTTGAGATAGTCACAGAGTCCCCAGTGTACTTGGCTCCTGCTTCTTTTAGCCCACAATTGATAAAAGGAGAGACATTCTAATATTTCAGAGGCCCAATTTTTTTCTATTAAAAATGACGATAGTTTAATTGCACAGTCTTTTCACAGTGTACTTTCTGGAGAAAAAGTCCTTAATCATCCCACCTTGCAACATGGAGATTTCCTATATTGGATAAGGCATCTCCAGATGAATTACCTTCAGCCTCACTGGAGAGGCCCCATTCAGTTCTATTAATCAACCCTTGTGCCACCAAACCCAAAACAAGTCTCTTGATTTCCCATAACAAACCTAAAGGAAGCACTGAACAGTGACTAGATGAGTATATCATCTGGTAATCCAAAAGCAAAGATTTCTTGGAATTGAAGCAGATGACATCTAGTTTCTCAAGATATCTGGACCAGTCCTATTGGAAGTTCCTCACCAAACCTTAATGATAATATAATTCATCAGATAATCCCCAATGTTTATGATCTTAATAACATATGGACATTAGATAAGAAGTGCTACTCCTTCTTGTGACTCCAATAGGTTTCTAGTCTGTGTACTTTCCCCTTAACTTGAAACATTTCATCTGGAAAAGATCCTTCTTGGCATGGAGAGACACAAGTCCACTGAGACTAGAACACATGACCCTTGATCAACAATGCTTTCACAGAAAGATTTTGATCAAAATGAGCAAATATTGTAAAATATTGTAAAATAATAATAATAAACAAAAATCTAAGTTAAATAGAGTCCAGAAGAACTGAACGGGAAACTCTCTCTGCCTGTGATGGTAGCAGAACCCAATACGGAGAAGAAAGACTCATTTACTTTCCTGACAAGGACTCAGTCAAGGAAAAGCCATGGACTCTTTATTTAGTATGGTCCTCCCAACTTCCTTTTCCTCTCTAGAAAAGTGTTCTCCTTCCCTTGCTTTGTGGAGACTTGCATGTGATTTGCCATGGTGACAGACCCCAAACTGCAGTTCTCTGCTAATTCTGAACAAACCTGTCTTTGTTGGAGAGATACCTGGCAGTCTATTTATTTCAGATCAACATTTCTAGATTCCCATTTTTTATAAAAATAGATACCCTGAATTTCTTGTACTTTTTTTCCCCAATAAGTATACAGTCTCCATTATGTCATCTTAGTTTCTCTGTTATATGAATAATGCCAAAACTAGCCGATGAGCCACATTTTTAATTCTACAAAGCAAATACAACAGAGTTAAGAAACATATTGTTTCTTCTACAGGGGGTTCTTATTTTTTAAGAGGTAGATTTGCATCACCATTGTGTGTGTATGTTTTAACTTCCATTGGTTTTTGAATCTATATGTGAATATCTTCCTTTTAACAGTCAGATTTCTAAATTATCCAAGCAATAAATTTCAACATCTGTGTACACAAATTACACATGGAGCTCTCTTTATCATGACAAAAAGAAAAAGGTAACGGGAAATATAATCAAAGTTTATAAAAATATAATTTTATGCCTGATTTGGTTATAATGGGTCTGATTTCATTTACACTTCACATCAGCAGCTGCCAATTTACCATAATTTTGAACCATAAATTACTGATGGCAAAAATATAATTAAATTTCTTATCAAGTTTAAGGGGCTTTGAAGATTTTTGCTATTATAAAGGGGGAGAAAAGCTTTGTGACACACAGTTATCTTGTAAAAATTATGCTTTACAAAAAGTTTTACGATGGCTTTCACTTAGGAACAAAACAAAACTTTTAAGATGAAATGACATTTCTTCTCTTCTATTCAAGAACTTGACAAAATCCCCAGTGTTTCTCCTCTTCTTCCTCTCCCCCTTCCCTCTCTCTCTCCTACTACTTCCCTTTTCCTTCTCTCTTCTTTTTCCTCTTTTTATCCCCCTTCTCCTTTTTCTATTTCTTCAGCTTCTCATTCACTAGAGTCCAACTGCCTGTCATGAATCAGTGTTGTATTCTGGCTAACATGGACCACAAGACAAATGTTAGCAGCCTCAGAAGATGTTTAAAAAACACATGTGTATCAATTAGGTCAACTTCAAATTAATAATGTCCTCCATTTTGAACTACAGGAATTTTATTATTAATTGGTTTGCCATAATAAGAGAGATAAATTGAGGCAGATCTTCAGCAAAATTATAGGGGGGGAAATGGTGTGATGAAAGAAAGAGATGCAGAGAAAGCCTTTGACAAAATTCAACATCCATTTATGATAAACCCTCAAAAAAGCAGGAATAGAAAGAACATACCTCAACATAGTAAAAGCTATATATGACAAATCCACAGCAAACATTATCCTCAATGGTGAAAAACTGAAAGCATTTCCCCTGAAGTCAGGAATAAGACAAGGGTGCCCACTCTCACCACTACTATTCAGTATAGTTTTGGAAGTCTTGGCCACAGCAATCAGAGCAGATAAAGAAATAAAAGGAATCCAGATTGGAAAAGAAGAAGTAAAACTCTCACTGTTTGCAGATGACATATTCCTCTACATAGAAAACCCTAAAGACTCTACCAGAAAATTACTAGAGCTAATCAGTGAATATAGTAAAGTTTCAGGATACAAAATCAACACACAGAAATCCCTGGCATCCCTATACACTAACAATGGGAAAACAGAAAGAGAAATTAAGGAAACAATTACATTCACCATTGAAACAAAAAGAATAAAATACATACGAGCATTTCTACCTAAAGAAACAAAAGACTTATATATAGAAAACTATAAAACACTGATGAAAGAAATCAAAGAGGACACAAACAGATGGATAAATGTGCCGTGTTCGTGGATTGGAAGAATCAATATAGTGAAAATGAGTATACTACCCAAAGCAATCTATAGATTCAATGCAATTCCTATCAAGCTACCAGCGGTCTTTTTCAGAGAACTAGAACAAATAATTTCATAATTTGTATGGAAATACAAAAAACCTCGTAGAGCCAAAGCAATCTTGAGAAAGAAGAATGGAACTGGAGGAATCAACCTACCTGACTTTAGGCTGTACTACAAAGCCACAGTCATCAAGACAGTATGGTACTGGCACAAAGACAGAAATATAGATCAATGGAACAAAACAGAAAGCCCAGAGATAAATCCACACATCTATGGACACCTTATCTTTGACAAAGGAGGCATGAATATACAATGGAGAAAAGACAATCTGTTTAACAAGTGGTGCTGGGAAAACTGGACAGCCACTTGTAAAAGAATGAAACTAGAACACTTTATAACACCATACACAAAAATAAACTCAAAATGGATCAAAGATCTAATCATAAGACCAGAAACTATAAAACTCCAAGAGGAAAACATAGGCAAAACACTCTCCGACATAAACCAAAGCAGGATCCTCTGTGACCCACCTCCCAGAATATTGGAAATAAAAACACGAATAAACAAATAGGACCTAATTAAAATTAAAAGCTTCTGCACAACAAAGGAAACTATAAGCAAGGTGAAAAGGAAGCCTTCAGAATGGGAGAAAATAATACCCAATGAAGCAACAGACAAACAATTAATCTCAAAAATATACAAGCAACTCCTGCAGCTCCATTCTAGAAAAATAAGTGGGCCAAAGAACTTAACAGACATTTCTCCAAAGAAGACATAAAAATGGCTAACAAACACATGAAAAGATGCTCAACATCACTCATTATCAGAGAAATGCAAATCAAAACCACAATGAGGTTTACACCACTTTACACCAGTCAGAATGGCTGCCATCCAAAAGTCTACAAGCAATAAATGCTGGAGAGGATGTGGAGAAAAGGGAACCCTCTTATACTGTTGGTGGGAATGCAAACTAGTACAGCCACTATGGAGAACAGTGTGGAGATTCCTTAAAAAACTGGAAATAGACCTGCCATATGACCCAGCAATCCCACTGCTGGGCATACACACTGAGGAAACCAGAATTGAAAGAGACATGTGTACCCCAATGTTCATCGCTGCATTGTTTACAATAGCCAGGACATGGAAGCAACCTAGATGCCTATCAACTGACGAATGGATAAGCAAGCTGTGGTACATATACACAATGGAATATTACTCAGCATTAAAAACAAATTCATTTGAATCAGTTCTACTCAGGTGAACGGAACTGGAGCCTATTATCCAGAGTGAAGTAAGCCAGAAGGAAAAACAGCAATACAGTATACTAACGCATATATATGGAATTTAGAAAGTTGGTAATGAGAACCCTGCATGTGAGACAGCAAAAGGAATGCAGATGTATAGAACAGACTCGTGGCCTCTGTGGAAGAGGGCAAGGGTGGGATGATATGAGAGAATGGCATTGAAACATGTTAATTATCATATGTGAAATCAATCGCCAGCCCAGTTTTGATGCTCGGGGCTGGTGCACCGGGATGACCCAGGGGGAGGGAATCCGGAGGGAGGAGGGAGGGGGTTCTGAAGGGGGAGCATATGTATACCCATGGCGGATTCATGTCAATGTATGGCAAAACCAACACAATAAAGGAAAGAAAATTAAAAAAAAAAAAAAGAAAAAAAGAATATGTATACTGCTATAGAATAAAATAGAATAAATGGAAAACAATGTATAAAATAAAGGAATAAGAATAATTTAATTTTGGATTATTAAACATAATATAACCTCCTTATAGTTAAATTGTGCCTGTCAATTGCATTTTATATCCAAGAAAATTAGCAATGACCTTTTTCATTCAATTAACTTGGTAGATTTAAATTAGTTAATGTAGACTGTGTAAAATTACAAAATGCAAGTTCTGAAATTTTTAAAAATATCATCCTTTGGTTCTATAAGAGAGGAATATCCAAGATGAGCTATGTTCCTTAAAGAGAAATAAAAATCATAATTGCATTAGTGAAAAGTCTATGTATTTAGAAAAAAAGAGACATATTCAAATGTAAATTTGTAAAATCATACTGTCAGAATCAATGGAAGCTCAAAAATTATCTAGTTCAAGCTCAACTTTTACATTTAAATAAATACATAAGTCCAAGGAACACTTAGAGAAATTCTTTCATTGGAGGAAGTAAAGCTTTGCAGAACATAAGGTAGTTTTCCAAAGCAAATGATATTTAGTCAGCTGAAAGAATCTGAGCACAGCTTTCTATGGTCAGAGAAAATACTAACATGTGAGAGCCTCAGATATCCTTCAGATGCTTAAGTACTTCCAGAATTCTGGGCGAGTTCAGCATGCAATGGAGATGTTAGTAAAAGTGAAGCTGGCAACTTAATACAATGTGAATAGCAGAAGCCAGAGATAGAAGCAAGTCCTTCATGAAAACAGACACAAAAACCAATAATGCAAGGATTGAGTGACTGATATTGTCCTGAGTTTGAAACAAATATGTTCCTGTTATCAGACATAGCAAAACAAGGTCAATTTCCCTGGAGAATTGTACTCAAACAATAGTGTTGGGCTAGAAGCCAGCTTTCTAGTAATTGATATACCTTTTTAAGGTACAAAGAAACTCTGTATGGTTTTAAAAAGCCATTGTCCTCTCTGGGTTTTTGAGAGGCTTGTTTCAAATAAGGTGTAGCAACTCTAAGCTGGTGAGAACAGGGAACTGGTCAAAGATCTTTGTGTCTGTGTTTAGTCGTTCGGTCATGTCTGACTCTTTGTGACTCTGGACTGTAGCACACCAGGCTACTCTATTCATGGGATTTTTCAAGCAAGAACACTGGAGTGGGTTTCTATTTAGGTCAAAGTTCTAACAATTAGCAAACAACAGGTTAAGAACTAGAACCCTGATTTTCCAACAGCTGAGTTGCTGTGTAATTCACTACAATGCTTGAGCACTGATGCTCTAGGAATACAAGAAGCAGGCAAACAATTTTCATTATTTACTGCAGAGTTTTATCTTAGGTAATAAAATTTAAATAACATATAAAAATACTAAAAATTGTTGAAAGTTATCAGAAGTATGGTACAAAAATTCAAATTGCCCACTCTAATAATAAAATTACTATAGGCTTCTCATGCATTTTTACTAGCTTTCCATTTCAGATGGAACAATCTACAAATGCCATAAAAGTGAAACTCTATAATAAATAGAAGTAATACACAGTTTAGTTTATTATCTTAGAATAGAGGAAGGTTTCCTATGCATGACTGCAAAATCCAGTAATACAGAGGCAAATATATTTTTTTTAATTTGTCTACATAAAAATATCTGTGTGAGTAAACTACCACCAGCATCAAAAGACCAAAAAAAATAATAATAATAATAACCAGTATGGGCAAGACATATGACAAGGAATTATTAGGCTTTTTGATTGTTTGCTTATTTTCACTACAGAGATGGTTCTTATAAACAGATTTATTAGAAAAATGATGAATAATAAGTAGGTCATAAAATAAAAATAAAGATGGGGCAGGATGATAGCTAATAAATAGAGGAAAAGAAAGCCAATCCTACCTAAAAAACAAGCAGAGTTTTTAAAAACATCTAGAGATAAAAGAGTATAGAATGAAGCAAGGCAAAAGTTAATAGAGTTTTGCCAAGAGAATGCACTGATCATAGCAAACACCCTCTTCCAACAACTCAAGAGAAGACTCTACACATGGACATCACCAGATGGTCAACACCGAAATAAGACTGATTATATTCTTTGCAGCCAAAGATGGAGAAGCTCTATACAGTCAGCAAAAACAAGACCGGGAGCTGACTGTGGCTAGGATCATGAACTCTTTATTGCCAAATTCAGACTTAAATTGAAGAAAGTAGGGAAAACCACTAGACCATTCATGTATGACCTAAATCAAATCTCTTGTAATTATAAAGAGGAAGTGAGAAATAGATTTAAGGGACTAGATCTGATAGACAGAGTGCCTGATGAACTATGGATGGAGGTTTGTGACATTGTAAAAGAGACAGGAACCAAGACCATCCCTAAGAAAAAGAAATGCAAAAAAAGCCAAATGGCTGTCTGAGGAGGCCTTACAAATAGCTGTGAAAAGAGAAGCAAAAAGCAAAGGAGAAAAGGAAAGATATTACCATCTGAATGCAGAATTCCAAAGAATAGCAAGGTGAGATAAGAATGCAAGAAACAGAGGAAAACAACAGAATGGGAAAGACTAGAGATCTCTTCAAGAGATACCAAGGGAACATTTCATGCAAAGATGGGCTCGATAAAGGACAGAAATGGTATGGACCTAACAAAAGCAGATGACATTAAGAAGAGGTGGCAAGAATACACAGAAGAACTGTACAAAAAAGATCTTCATGACCCAGATAATCACTATGGTGTGATCACTCACCTAGAACCAGACATCCTGGAATGTGAATTCAAGTGGGCCTTAGGAAGATTTTACTTGCTCAAGATTAACAAATCACTAGTTTATCAAAGAATACAGTTAAAATTGCTAGCTCTGATTTGTTATCAAAGGGAGTTCAATACAATATCTACTTGAGATTACTTTTCTTACCTTTCACTGAATCTCAAAGTTTCACTGAATCTAAAAAATTAATACAAAGCAAAACCTCAATATGTGTATCACTGAAGCTCTTATATTTTTCATTTTCTAATAATATTTAAATAACTATTATTATTTAAGAAGTCCTGGTTTTCAAAAGCACTACACAGTACAATATTAAAAATGTATCAGTAACTCTCTTCCAATCTCTCTTTCGCAGGATGATTTTATCCTCTCAAAAATTTAAATAACTTAAACTATAAAAAATAATGTAACTATACACAATGGAATATTACTCAGCCATTAAAAAGAATTCATTTGAATCAGTTCTACTCAGGTGGACAGAACTGGAGCCTATTATCCAGAGTGAAGTAAGCCAGAAGGAAAAACAAAAATACCGTATACTAACGCATATATATGGAATTTAGAAAGATGGTAAGGAGAACCCTGTATGCGAGACAGCAAAAGAAAAGCAAATGTATAGAACAGTCTCATGGACTCTGTGGAAGAGGGTAAGGGTGGGATGATATGGGAGAGCAGCATTGAAACATGTTAATTATCATATGTGAAATCAATCACCAGCCCAGGTTTTATGCTCAGGGCTGGTGCACCGGGATGACCCAGACAGAGGGAATTGGGAGGAAGGAGGGAGGGGGGTTCTGGAAAGGGAGCATATGTATACCCATGGCAGATTCATGTCAATGTATGGCAAAACTAACACAATAAAGTAAAGAAAATTTAAAAAAAAAACATAATAATGTAACTATTCTGGGGGGAAAAGAGTTGAAAGGTGTTTAAATTCCATTTCTGCTCTTAGCGGTGCTGGGAAAACTGGACAGCCACTTCTAAAAGAATGAAACTAGATCACTTTCTAACACCATACACAAAGATAAACTCAAAATGGATTAAAGATCTAAGCATAAGACCAGAAACTATAAAACTCCTAGAGGATAA
>ML664163.1:13359427-13419399 GCA_007570785.1 Antilocapra americana | reverse complement strand
AGTTTCGTCCATCTGAGTAGAATTGCTTCAAATGAATTTTTTTTTAACGCTGAGTAATATTCCATTGTGTATATTATCCAGAGTGAAGTAAGCCAGAAGCAAAAACAACAATACAGTATATTAATGCATATATATGGAATTTAGAAAGACGGTAACGGGAACCCAACATGCGAGACAGCAAAAGGAACGCAGATGTATAGAATAGACTCGTGGACTTTGTGGATGAGGGTAAGGGTGGGATGATATGGGAGAAGGGCACTGAAGCATGTTAATTATCATGTGTCTAATCAATCGCCAGCCCAGGATTGATGCTCGGGGCTGGTGCAGCGAGATTTCCCGGGGGGGGGAGGGAGGTGGGAGGGGGGTTCCGGAGGGGAAGCATATGTAAACCCATGGTGATATCATGACAATGTATGGCAAAAACAATTAAAAAAAAAAGAAAAAAGAAAGTTTTACCTCAATAAAACTGTTAAGTACAAATAAATATTAAAAACTAAATAAACAGATAATGGGCTTCCCTGGTAGCTCAGTGGTAAAGAATCCACCTGCCCGTCCAGGAGACACAAGTTTGATCCCTGATCTGGGAAGATCCCACATGCTGCAGAACAACTAACCCGGTGGGCCACAATTGTTAAGCCTGTGTTCTAGAGCCTAGAAACTGCAACTCCTGAGCCCACGTGCAGCTACTGAAGCCTGCATGCCCTAGAGTCTGTTCTCCACAACTAGGAAACCCCCCACCATAAGAAGCCAGCAAACCACAGTTAGAGAGTGGGCCCTGCTGGCTACTACTAAAAAAAAGCCCATGCAGTGATGAAGAGTCAGCACAGCAAAAATGAATAAGTGGATTTGTCTTCAAAATGCACAGAATAGGTAAAACATTCAGAACACCTAACAGAATGAAAACTTGAACATGTTGGAAAAAATGAATGATTCTAATAATTATGTAACAAATCCATCAGTGAATCAGAAGATTCCCTTTGTTTTATGTCTATCAACAAAATTAAAGAAGGGAATAATTGAATTGCAGAGTAACAGACTGTTATAATTTTCCAGACAGATTACTATGTGTTTCTTGACCCATTATTCAGAAGGAAGTCGAAACATTCAATGACATTTTAAAGGTATAAAAAAAAATTCCAGAAACTTCCTTTTATAGCCATCTCTTTGATTTGAATATATTTTAATATAACATTTTAAGTACCACCAAAGTCATTTAAAAATTCATTTCCAGTCAGAATATATTTTTTATATTTTAGAGTTATTTATCAAAATATATAATATGTTTTAGGTTGTTCTCATAACCTAACTGACTATATCTGACTCTTTGCAACCCCATGGACTACAGCCTGCCTGAATCCTCGGGCAGGAATTCTGTCTATGGAATTCTCCAGGCAGCAATGCTAGAGCGGGTTGTCATTCCCTTCTCCATGGAATCTTCCTGGCCCAGGGACTAAATCTGGGTCTCATGCATTGCAGGCAGATTCTTTACTATTTGAGATACCAGGGAAGCCCCATAAATGTATACAAAGTAATTCTAAAATTAACCAAGTTGGAGGAAAAATTAAACTCTTAGCTTTGTTACAGGTAGTTGTTACAGAGAAATAAGATAGGATGCTCAATAAAAGAACTTCAAGCATAAAAATAGATAGATCAGAATAAATTCTGAATAAAAGTAGAGGAGAAGTATGAATTCAATAATAAATGCAATGAAATAAAATTTTGGCTCTCAGAAACAATATCATTCATGCATTTTTAAAATCTATTAAGTTAATATCAAATGTCTACTATATTTAGATTCCACTAGATACATTTTTAAGCAGTCATATAGGAGTTTTATTTTTAAATACCCATACTACATGCTGGGAATTATAGGCTTTGAAACTATGTAAATGAATAAAAATATTTTAATAATTAATATAGTTTATATAAACATAAAATTGTGCAGGAGGTAAAAATTATTTTGGGTAGGAGACACACAAAATATCTAAAGAATCCTGTTTTTACAACTGAGATATTCATCTAGGTCCTGCAAGGAAACTTTTCATCTTTTAATGAATTTATGTTTTAATGCTCACAAGAACTCATCTTTAAAGTAATACATCCAGGAAAATAAGACCTAATCATTCTTCATGTATTATTTGAATCAGTATAGTCATTAACCCTGTAAATTTTTTAATTTTTTTTTCAATGTCCAGAGGAGTTATTTATAATTAATTTTGATTTCTTAACCCTTTGTTGTATGTCTTCTTGGTCTCATTTATAATTTAAACATAAATGTCTAGCATCTCTCTTTCTCTTTTAAAACCATCAGGACAATTTAAAACATATTAAAGAGAGAGTTTTCTTGTAATCCGATTTTCTCATTCTAATTTTTAAATTTAAAAGGAAAAACGTTAAAGTAAAATTTTAGTTTACATGCTTCTTTTCAAAAGTTATCAATCTTTACTTCTACATATGTAATCTCTAATAAGCTTTTCCATTTTATCATACATGTTTTGCTGAAAAATGTTTGCCATGAATATTAAAATATGAATTATCCCCTTAATGGTGTACATTCTTTCTAAATGTGATCAAATCTAATTCATGATACTATAATTTAATGGCAGAGATAATTCATTCATATTTTACTACAGATTTGCTTCCTTGGTCATGGGCCTTTAATCTATATGTACCATGGTTTTCCTACTTCGATTTTGGGATACACAGACAAATAGATATTTATATACTGCTGTGCCATAGATTTTCTATAGATAATTCTAGGGAATGTGTAATAATGAATAGAAAGACTCTATACCTAACTGATAATTCTGAATCACTATCAAGAAGTGAATGCTTACTTAACATACTCTATCGTTATGGAAGCTTCATAATCTGGACATTTTTTAATCCATTGCTTGTAATCCTTCCAAAATAAGAAAATGATGCTTAGTATTTAACTTGGCTGAATTTTAAAAGTGTAAGTTTTTTAAATACAAAATAAAATTTGTTTTGGAAATTGAAATGAAAATGAATTTTAATTTAGTGTTTGCAAGTAATGTTTTTAAATTCTCAAATATATGTTAATTCAATTAGTAAATTAGATGTGAGTGCATAGAAACCTAATTATATTCCATATTCAGAAAAAATACTTAACAAGGTTAGTAATCAAAATAATACATCAAGATCAATCTTAATTCATCCTATCTTTATTCTTACTTGAAGTGATCTAAGATAGAGAATGACTGTCTTCATGGAAGCTTAGAGTGGAGCAATCCATGGGGTCACAGAGTCAGACACGACTTAGTGACTGAACAAAACTACAATGTTTATTTTGGTACCATTCATTTATAAACTAAGAGCCTTGACTTTGTCACATGTAGTTGATACCAAATGAGAGCAGATCCAAAGCAGACATGATAGATGAATAGCCTTGGTATGGAACAGATACCTCTCTTTCATACTACCTATTATTTACTGTCCCATTTCTCATGGATTCTGTCTTTATAGATCATTTTTATCTTTACAACCTGATATTATATCTGTAATCCAACTCTGAGCTACCAGCATTCTTAAATTGCCTTATTGATTATGGTCCACTTTGTTTTATTCTGCTACTTAATAAAGTCAAGATGAACAGTGTGCCTGTAGCAGGTCCAGGAGTTCTTCACTCAAAGTCAACCTGACATCTCTGGTAAGCTCCAGACAGGCCCACCAACATTAGTCAGACATATAGTGTCATGTCTAGGTAAATATGTGTTAACAATGCCATTCACTGAACAAGTTCAGAAGCCTACTATGTATTGAGAAATATCCCAGACTCTCGAGAAGAAATTAAAGCTTTAGAACTGAGTCCAAAGGCAAAGATAAAGACAGTTTTTCCTTAAACTTTCCTGTATTCAGCGAGCAACAAGAATAATATAATCAAGGAATGACTAAAAACTTAAGTCATCTTTAACATAGTGGGGTTAGCAAATGTGTGATCATTATTGTGTTAGTGAAACACTTCCATAGAATTGAAATTACTTATACAATCGAGCCAACTTGGCTTGCTTCCGTACACTGCACTGGCATTTTAATTCTGAAAAACCCCAAACAATGACAATTCTATGAGAACGTTATAAATTTTGTATGGATTCAGTGTCTTTCAAAACTTAAACTGAAATTCATATTAATTAGTTCTATATAAAATACTTTTTAAGTGATCTTATTTTATAATAAAGTAAACTGTCTTTTACTGTATTTAAGAAAATAAGGGCACTGTCATTACTATACCAGTTGTTCAAAATTCTGTATCCAGGATGTAGAAAGCTAGGAGTAATGTTGTCCCCAGCTTATGGTGAAAAAGATGTTTCACTGTTTACTGAGCAGTCAAGCTGTGGCATAGGACAGAATATAACAGGAGCATTTCCATGAGGTCACCAAGAACAGACAATATGCACTTCAGGCTCATGAGGTACAGGTTTAACACAAAAATGACAGAGAGATGTCTACAAGATTCAACTCCTTGCAATGTGTAGGTCCTCCATGACCAGTGGATCCTTTCTGCAACCAAGCACCTCACTTTCCCGTTGAACTGGAAGGGCCCTGATGCCTCCTACCATGGGGCTGGAAATGCAGAAAGCTGGAGGAATGCCTAAGGACATAACATAATCCACCATGTGTAAATAAATGCCATAAGATTCACACTTTGGTCTGTCTCATTGCTTAATTATCTAAATACAATGAAATGGAATGATGTGTTGAAATCCACAGTATATGAACTGACTACAAAGCATGTGAATGATCTTGTTCTCTATGGACTGATGTATTCACTGATACTTTGAAAGGCCAGGAATAAAACACTTTAGTATTAAGTTTCAAAGAAGCAAATTGAATATGAAATGCTTCATACACGAAAATTGAATATGATCAAAATCTTGGATTTAGTCACATGATGACTTCATAAAAAGTTGGAATCTTATTTTTGGGAATACAACTCAGGTTGTCTTTATGGATAAGTTCAGTGAATCCTAGTGTGGTTAGGTACCAAGGTTACCTAGTGTGGTTAGGTAACATTTATAGAACACTTTAGATGTGCCAGGCATGGTGTAACATTTTTTCTTTCTTTCTTCAGGCTACATTAAGAGGTAAATGCTTTTATTATCTTTACATTAGAGAAAATAAACTGGGACACAAAGCCAAAATTAGAATGTATACAAACAGTGGTTAAATATCTCCCTCTGAACTTCTCTGCTGTGTTGTCTTTGCCCAAGTGAAATGAGCAATGAAGCCAGGGGCTACAATGTAGGTGGTCGATTCTACGAAACAATAGATTATACTGCTTTTCTAATCATGCTGAGACACTTCTTTCTCACATGAAGGATAGATTTATTTTATTTTGAACACATTTTAGTTTGGGGTCTTTTAATTGAAAATTTCATCAAATTGAATTCATTTTAGTTTAAAATGAGAAAGAATATGCATTTTCATTAAATGCTAAAATCATTTATAAATAATTAACTTCCCCAAGGAAAGTCTTATAAAACCCCAGACAGATATAGAAGATTGCATGAATTCAGACAGCAATAAGCTCTTCAGTTTAAATTTCATGAAGTATTCAAAAAAGCTATATATTATAAACTAATGCAAAAAATCTAATTCATGGATACACCTGTTTAACAACCTCAAGTCTTTTAGAAGAAGTTAGTAAGGAATAATTTCAGGTGGCTTTATTGTTATTGTAAAACAAGTGCTCTGTTTGCTACAGTTGGCAAAGTTACCCTGTCCATCAGGAAATTTAGAGCTTGAAATAAATTGCAGTTAATTCCTCTTATAAATATACCAGCATTCTTATTAAAAAATTACACTGTATGTATGAGAAATGTGTTCACTTATAGAAATAATAACACCTAAATAAACTATATGTTGTTTAATGTGTGTGATACTGTGATAAAAGTGATTTACAGAATGGAGACTCTATCAAAACAATAGAGTTATTCAAGGATAGATAAAGTTAATGTGATCTCCTTCAATTTCCCTGGAGATTTTAATTTGAACAAGCCGGAACGGACTCTGATCATAACTGATTAAAAAAACTATCCTAGGAGCTCCAAATATACATTAAAATGGATGAAAATTTTAAAGACGATTCCCATTTTTATATACAATTGTGAATTGATAGCAAATATTAAGTGATGCCATTTACATATAATACCAAATGCAGAATAATGAATGATGTCCACGCACTTTGTAATGATTAGCCATTGTGTACTATAATACATTTTAACATCAATTCTTCTTATAAGATCAATAATTAAAGTTAAGAATAATTTCAGTTGTCCTCAGAGAGACTATTTTGAAAAAGGTATTCTTTAAATGCCCTGACCAGTAATGCTGAAGAAGCTGGAAGTTGAAGAGTGCTATGAAGACCTACAAGAACTTCTAGAACTAACACCCAAAAAAGATGTCCTTCTCTGTATACAGGACTGGAATGCAAAAGTAAGAAGTCAAGGAACACCTGGAGTAACAGGCAAATTTGGCTTTGGAGTACAGAATGAAGCAGGGTGAAGGCTAGTAAAGTTTTGCCAAGAGAATGCACTGGTCATAGCAAACACCCTCTTCCAACAACACAAGATAAAACTCTACATGTGGATATCACCAGATGGTAGACCCCGAAATCAGACTGATTATATTCTTTGCAGCCAAAGATGGAAAAGCTCTATACAGTAATCAAAGAACAAAATAGGGAGATGACTGTCGCTCAGATCATGAACTCCTTATTGCAAAATTCAGACTTAAACTGAAGAAAGTAGGGAAAACCAGTAGATCATTCAGGTATGACCTAAATCAAATTCCTTATGATTATACAGTGAAAGTGAGAAATAGATTTAAGGGACTAGATCTGATAGACGGTGCCTGATGAGCTATAGACAGAGGTCCGTGACATTGTACAGGAGACAGGAATCAAGACCATCCCCAATAAAAATAAATGGAAAAAAGCAAAATGGCTGTCTGAGGACACCTTACAAATAGCTGTGAAAAGAAGGGAAGCAAAAAGCAAAGGAGAAAAGAAAAAATATATCCATTTGAATGCAGAGATCCAAAGAATAGCAAGGAGAGATAAGAAAGCCTTCCCCAGAGATAAATGCAAAGAAGTACAGGAAAACAATAGAATGGGAAAGACTAGAGATCTCTTCAAGAAAATTGGAGATACCAAGAAATATTTCATGCAAAGATGGGCTCAATAACAAACAGAAATGGTATGGACCTAACAGAAGTAGAAGATATTAAGAAGAAGTGGCAAGAATGTGCAGAAGAACTGTACAAAAAAGATCTTCATGACCTAGATAATCACAATGGTGTGATCACTCACCTAGAGCCAGACATCCTGGAATGTGAAGTCAAATAAGCCTTAGGAAGCATCACTATGAACAAAGCTAGTGGAGGTGATGGAATTCCAGTTGAGCTATTTCAAATCCTAAAAGATGATGCTGTGAAAGTGCTGCACTCAACATGCCAGCAAATTTGGAAAACTCAGCAGTGGCCACAGGCCTGGAAAAGATCAGTTTTCATTCCAATCCCAAAGGAAGGCAATTACAAAGAATGCTCAAACTACCACACAATTGCACTCATCTCACACACTAGTAAAGTAATGCTCAAAATTATCCAAGCCAGGCTTCAGCAATACATGAACCATTAATGTCCAGATGTTCAAGCTGGTTTTAGAAAAGGCAGAGGAACCAGAGACCAAATTGCCAACATCCGATGGATCATTGAAAAAGCAAGAGAGTTCCAAATAAACATATATTTCTGCTTTATTGACTATGTCAAAGCCTTTGACTGTGTGGATCAAAATAACCTGTGGAAAATTCTTAAAGAGATGGGAATACAAGACCACCTGACCTGCCTCTAGAGAAACCTGTATGCAGGTCAGGAAGCAACAGTTAGAACTGGACATGGAACAACAGACTAGTTCCAAGTAGGAAAAGGAGTATGTCAAAATTGTCTATTGTCACCCTGCTTATCTAACTTATATGCAGAATACATCATGAGAAATGCTGGCCTGGAAGAAGCACATGTTAGAATCAAGATTGCTGGGAGAAATATCAATAACCTAATATATGCCAATGATACCATCTTTATGGCAGAAAGTGAAGAAGAACTAAAAAGCCTCATGACGAAAGTGACAGAGGAAAGTGAAAAAGTTGGTTTAAATCTCACATTCAGAAAATTAAGATCATGGCATCTGGTCCCATCACTTCATGGTAAATAGATGGGGAAACAGTGGCTGACTTTATTTTTTGGGCTCCAAAATCACTGCAGATGGTGACTGCAGCCATGAAATTAAAAGACACTTACTCCTTGGAAGATAAGTTATGACCAGCCCAGATAGCATATTGACATTACTTTGTCACCAAAGGTCCATCTAGTCAAGGCTATGGTTTTTCCAGTGGTCATGCATGGATGTGAGAATTGGACTCTAAAGAAAGCTGAGCGATGAATAATTGATGCTTTTGAACTATGGTCTTGTAGAAGACTCTTGAGAGTCCCTTGGACTGCAAGAGATCCAACCATTCCATCCTAAAGGAAATCAGTCCTGAATATTCATTGGAAGGACTGATGCTGAAGCTGAAACTCCAATACTTTGACCACCTGATGAGAAGAGCTGACTCATTTGAAAAGACCCTGATCCTGGGAAAGATTGAGGGCAGTAGGAGAAGGGGACAACAGAGGATGAGATGGTTGAGTGGCATCACCGAGTCAATGGACATTGGTTTGGGTAGGCTCTGGGAGTTGATGACGGACAGGGAGGCCTGGTGTGCTGCGGTTCATGGGGTCACAAAGAGTCGGACATGACTGAGTGACTGAACTGAACTGAAATTCTGTAAATATTTTCATAAAATATGTTTTTCATTACACAGAATTTTAAAAACTGAAGCTGACATTCACTGGGAAGAGTTACTACACAGGCATTAAACATGCTTTAGTTGAAATCACTATCCATCTCACTGGAGCAGAATTTTGCTTAATATTGGGTGTGGTTATTTAGATAAATGGGGAGCATTGACTAAAATTGAAATACTGATGTTGAAATAGTCTGTTATTTAGTCATTGAATGTAGTTATTAATCTGTCTTCAGAATAAAAGCCAGACTATAGTAATTTTAAAAGATCTTTGGAATCAACATGTTTCTAAACAGAATGTGAATCTAGGAATTAAACTACTATGTAATTCAAATTTCTTCCAGCTCTCTATGGCACTGGTAAATTACTTTTCCTTTCAAGCTTCCTTCTATAACATTGGCCTGTTAAAATAGCATAGTTCTGTTTTTATGTTTATCACAATTCATAATATCATAAAGGTCAGAAAACAATAAAAACATAATAAAAGTAAGACTGATCTAGGGAGATTATAAACAAATTTTGCAACAAATTACAAAAAAATGAGGTTGCTAGGTAGGCAACTAATATTATTATCGAAATCTGATCCGTATTTGGATTTTTCAGTACCTGGCTATAATTAAGGTAAAAGTTAGGCCAAAAACATGTGGTGATTAAAGGTATTTATGAATTTAATGTTATGGTCACTAATAAACAAATCACTCCCTTTTTGTTTATGAAATCACTCTGAATATTTAGAGAATGTACAATTTCTAGTACATTCCATGTTAGTAGCTCTCACTTTAATTTTGTGCTTGATTTAATAATTTTCTTTACTGTTGTAAATAAGGTAATTTACAAACCACTCCTATATAACACAAAAACAGTTTCAAATATGATATTTATCAGAAACTTTGTATATGAGATATAAGGAAATAATAATGTTTTATGTCTATGTGGAGTTGCTCAAAATTCATAAATCTCAATATATGGGATAGAATAATATAAATACAATTTTACAGTAACAAATATGATTTGAATTCCAACTGACAAGTATTATAATTATGGGAAGAATATAATTCCTATTCTTTATTTAAAAAGTTCACTATTATTTCTTCTAATGGAATTGCATGAAAAATATTTATCATCAAAATACTGAATACATTTAACACTTCAAAATTAAAGGGTGCTCTGTGCTTATTTAATAAAAAGTTTGAAAATTCATTTAAAATCAAAATATCATTATAAAAATTAAAATACAAAGAATAACTTCTAAAGTTCTTTAATGTTATTAATGGTATTTGAGGATACTCCAAGTAAAGTACCAACGAGATCATTAATTTTGTAGCACAATGTGAAAACATACTAAACTCTCCTTTGACATACTTTATTTAATTACTTCTCCTTCTATAGACTTCTGTTAGATTGCATATATAAGTGAGAAAATGGGCAATGAAATATATTTTTACCATAATTTAGAAAGTTTTTAAAAATATGACAATCTTTAATCTATACTTAAGCTGTATTGAAAACTATTAGACAAATCAAGTTACAACTGTTTCTAAATATAATTTACAGCCCAAGGCTGGAGCTTACAGAACTGTATCAATTAAAATTTGATCTGTAAAGTTCTGAGTTTATCACTATTAGATGTTACATGATGTTTCTATCTATCAACTTTATCATATATTAAGTATCTTAATAAGCTATCTAACATTCAATAGAAAGCATTGTGCAGAATATTGAAATATAAGTACCTAATTATAACATTACATGTTAGGTGTCCTCTGAGCAGAGATGAAGCAACTAAGACTGAAAGTAGGGGAAACCCACATAAAAGCTGTGAAATATTCTTACCTCCTTTGTCAAAAATAAAATACCCACAGGTGCTTGGGTTTATTTCTGGGCTTTCTATCTTGTTACACTGGTCTATATTTCTGTTTTTGTGCAAGTACCATATTGTCTTGATGACTATAGTTCTGTAGTATACTCTGAAGTCAGGAAAGTTGATTCCTCTACCTCCATTCTTCTTTCTCAAGACTGCTTATGCTATTCAGGGTCTTTTGTGTTTCAGTTAGCAATAATCGCACCTCTGATAAACCTCATTGGCTATGATTCTGCCACTGCACAAAGCTTGGTCTTTTGTGTTTCCATATGAATTGTGAATGTTTTTGTTCTAGTTCTATGAAAAATGTCATTGGCAGTTTGATAGCGATCACATTGCCTCTGTAGTTTGCATTTGGTAGTATAATCATTTTCACAATATTGATTTTTCCTACCCAGGAACATGGAATATTTCTCCATCTATGTCATCTTTGATTTTTTTCATTAGTCTTATAATTTTCTGAGTACAGTTCTTTTATCTCCTTAGGTAAGTTTACTCCTATATATTTAATTCTTTTCATTGCCATGGTGAATGGGATTGATTCCTTAATTCTCTTTGATTTTTCAATGTAAAATGAAAAATTTTATAATTTTCATTAGTATATAGAAATGAAGTGATTTCTATGTATTGATTTTGTATACTGCAAATGTGCTAAATTCACTGATTAGCTCTGGTAACTTTCTGATACTGTCTTTAGGGTTTTCTATGTACAGTATCATGTCATCTGCAAACAGTGAGAACTTTACTTCTTGTTTTCCAATCTGGATTCCTTTTATTTCCTTTTCTACTCTGATTGCTGTAGCTAGGACTTCCAGACCTATGTTGAATAAGAGTGGTGAAAGTGGACACCCTTGTCTTGTTCCTGATCTTAGGGGGAATGCTTCCAGCTTTTCACCATTGAGAATAATGTTTCTTATCATAAATGGCCTTTACTGTATTGAGGTAGTTTCCTTCTATGCCCATTTTTTGAAGAGTTTTAATCATAAATGGGTGCTGAATTTTGTCAAAGGCTTTTTCTGCATCTACTGAGATTATCAAAAATGTTTTTTTATCTTTCAACTTGTTAGTATGGTGCATCACATTGATTGATTTGTATATATTGAAGAATTCTTGCATCCCTGGAATAAACCCATCTTGATCATGGTGTATGAGCTTTTTGATGTGTTTTTGAATTCTGTTTGCTAAAATTTTGTTGAGGATTCTTGCATCTATGCTCATCAGTGATATTGGCTTGTAGTTTTCTTTTTTGTGTTGTCTTTGTCTAGTTTTGATATCAGGGTGATGGTGACCTCATAGAACAAGTTTGGAAATGTTCCTTCCTCTGCAATTTTTTGGAAGAATTTTTGAAGGACAGGCATTAAGCTCTTCTCTAAATGTTTGATAGAATTCTTCTGTGAAGCCATCTGGTCCTGGGCTTTTGATTTTTGGGGGGAATTTTGTCTCAGCTTCAATTTAAGTGCTTGTGATTGGGTTGCTCATAATTTCTATTTCTTCCTGGTTCAATCTTGGAAGATCGAACTTTTCTAAAAATCTGTCCATTTCTTCCAGGTTATCCATTTTATTGCCATATAGTTGTTCATAATAGTCTCTTATAATTCTTTGTATTTCTGCATTGTCTATTATAACCTCTCCTTTTTCTTTTCTAACTTTGTTGATTTGATTCTTCTCTTTTTTTTTCTTGATGAGTCTGGCTAAAGGTTTCTCAATTTTGTTTATCTTCTCAAAGAACCAGCTTTTCGTTTTATTAATCTTTGTTATTATTTCTTTCATTTCTTTTTCATTTACTTATGCTCTGATCTTTATGATTTCTTTCTTTCTATTAATTTTCTTCTTGATTTTTGTTCCTTTTCCAGTTGTTTTAGGTGTGAAGTTAGGTTGTCTACTCGATCTTTTTCTTGTTTCTTGAGATAGGATTATATTGCTATAACTTCCCTCTTAGAATTGCCTTTGTTGTATCCCACAGGTTTTTGAATTGTTATGATCCTGTGGTCACTTGTCTAGAAAGTTTTGGGTTTCCCTATTGATTTCATCAATAAATGGTGCTGGGAAAACTGGGCAGCTACATGTAAGGGAATGAATTTAGAACACTTCCTCACATCATATAAAAAGATAACTCAAAATAGATTAAAGACCTAAATGTGAGACCAGAAACTATGAAACTCTTAGAGGAAAATATAGGCAGAATGGTCAATGATATAAGTCAAAGCAATATCCTCTATGACCCACCTCCCAGAGTAATGGAAATAAAAACAAAAGTAAACAAGTGGGACCTGATTAAACTTAAAAGCTTTTTCACAGCAAAGGAAACTATAAGCAAGGTGAATATACAGCCCTCAGAATTGGAGAAAATAATAGCAAATGAAACAGCTGACAAAGGATTAATTTCCGAAATATACAAGCAGCTCATACTACTCAATACCAGGAAAATAAATAAATCAATCAAAAAGTGGGAAAAAGACCTAAACAGACATTTCTCCAAAGAAGACACACAGATGGCTAACAAACACATGAAAAGATGCTCAACATCACTCATTATTGGAGAAATGCAAATCAAAACTACAATGAGATATCACCTCACACTGGTCAGAATGGCCATCATCAAAGTCTCAAACAATAAATTCTGAAGAGGGTGTGGAGAAAAGGGAATGCTCTTGTACTGTTGGTGGGAATGTAAATTGATACAGGCACTATGGCAGATGGTATGGTGAATCCTTACAAACTAGGGATAAAACCACCATATGACCCAGCAATTCCACTCCTAAGTATATAACTCGAGGAAATCAAATTTAAAAAAGACATATGGATCCCCTTGTTCATTGCAGCACTATTTACAATAGATAGAACATGGATGCAACCTAGATGTCCATCAACAGATGAATGGATAAAGAAAACATGGTATATATACACAGTGGAATATTATTCAGCCATAAAAAGAAACACATTTAAGTCAGTTGTAATGAGGTGGATGAACCTAGAACCTCTTATACAGAGTGAAGTGACTCAGAAAGAGAAAGATAAACATAGTATTTCTAACTGATATATACGGAATCTAGAAAAATGGTGCTGAAGAATTTATTTACAGAGCAGCAGTGGAGAAACAAACATAGAGAATATATTTATGGACATAGGGAGAGGGGAGGAAAGGGTAAGATGTCATACATATACCTTTAAAGAGTAACATGGAAACTTACATTACCATATGTAAAATAGATAGCCCACAGGAACTTGCTATATGGCTCAGGAAACTCAAACAGGGGCTCTGTATTAATTTGGGGGTGGGGATGGAGAGGGAGATGGAAGAGAGGTTCAAAAGGGAGGAGATATATGTATACCTACAGCTAATTCATGTTGAGGTTTGACAGAAAACAAAATTATGTAAATCAATTATCCTTCAATAAAAAATAAAATAAATTAAAAGAAAAAAGATATAAGAGAAAAAAAGCTATGAGATAAAGTTTGAGGAATAAGCTGATGTATGCTGAATGGATGAGTAAATGAGTATGAAGGGATAGTAAAATTGTGTGTGTGTGTGTGTGTGTGAGAGAGAGAGAGAGAGAGAGAGAACAGAGAACTGGATTTTTTTCTGTATCTAAACCGTCATAACTCCTGTCTGAAAGAGGCAGTAATTCATTGTCAAGAAATGTGATTCAACTCTTCATTATATTTTATAAACAGGTTTAATAATCTCAGCTAATCTTTCTGTGAATTAGGTCCCTGTTTCCTAAGCTACAAAAAAATTGCAGATTTACATCTTAAACATTATTTTAGACATTAATATATGCAAAGTTTTTGAGGAAGCAAAGTTATGGTTGGTTGACAAAATCAGATATATTCCAATTAATTCAATAGACGAATGAGCATGCCAAAATAAGTATTGTTCAAGAAGAGTTGGACACGACTTGGCAACTGAACAACAACAAACATTATTTAACTATAATTATAATGAAGTAATACTATGTGTAGATTGAGAAACATGACAGTCTTTCAGTACTCGATGTCCTACTACCTGCTGGTCTCATACTGGTTACTAAAACTATCTCAACTATATCCCTTCTGCCCATGTAAGACTGTGTCTCTCTCCATCACAATAGGCTTCAGCTTATCAGGTCAGATTTGGAATCCAAATATCAGACTCTCTTTCCTGGAAGTCTGGAATTGAAACGTGAAAAAAACTCAAGTGCTGAAGTGCCATTTAAAAACACATGAAAGAATTAGGTAGAAGAGAAGAGCTGACAATATGAAGCAGATAAGAATAAAAACATGAAAAAATGATACAAAAGGACCAAAACCCCTCAAATTTATTAGACTGTAGTACCAGTATTTCCACCTCTGGTGCTCACAAGATTTTTATATCCATTTTATCTTGTTGGCGGTGACTGACTATTAGATTATCATGTTGTCTTGAAATATATATACCTATATACTTGGGCCACTTAAGGGCATTTTTATTCTTCATCAATATATCTCAGCAATTTTTTTTTAATTTTTCTAATTTATACTGACTGAACTACTCAACCATTTCTTGACAACACATATTAACAATCCCATAGTGAGAGAGCCATCTCTTAGGCAGGTTGATAAGAAGTCTAGGGGTCCCCAAGGAGAGAGGAGTCTGGAATTCTCAAGGAGGAAGAAAGGACAAACTTATTTTTCTCTCTACATTCTTAGGATTATATAACAATAATGTATCCTGCTTGAAGACAGTCTGGAAAAAAACCTTCTGGCTAATCCTGTTATCTTAAAATGTAAATCATGGGAATGGGTCTGGTGAGATCTTTACAAACTCCAGACATTCTTTTGATTCACTGTAACAACTAATTTGAGAGTATATAACTCCAGTGCTAATGCTAGCAAGGGGGTATTCTTTCTACCCCCTTCTGATGCCTATGTCAGAAGCTTTCTCTATCTCCTTTATACTTTAATAAAACTTTATTATACAAAAGCTCTGAGCGATCAAGCCTCGTCCCTGGCCCCGGATTGAATTCTTCTCTTCTGGAGGCCAAGATTCCCAGCGTCTTTGTTGTGATTTCGCCCACAACCTTTCAATAGGAAAAGGAAGATTTTCAAAGAGAAGACTGATGGAACACAATCACATCTATTTTTTATGGTATATGGTGTTTAGTTAGCCATATTCTGAGGCTCCATGGGCAACCCTGTAAACAATTGCAAGATTAGCCTTGCTACTGAGCACCTGGGGGCCCCTGAAAACAAAAGCCTTTCTGTGCCCTTTCCCTGAGTTCCAGAGGGTAGATTCAGACAGTTGCTAATCAGGAAAGGGAGGGTATGTGAGGAGCAGTCAGGCAACAGTAGACAGCCTTGGAGGCAGGGTTCTGGTTCCCCATCTACAAGAACATTATCTTTGAGCTGTACTGCAGAACCAAAACCCACACCAAATGAAATACTTGAGCAAGCTTTTTTTGCAAGAGAAGGTTGCAGCTTTCCCATCACCACCTGATACCAAATGATTTCTAGTTTGAAGGAAGCAGGCCTTGCATGCACCCTACTTGGGTGTAATCCGCCACTTTGTTCTTGGACTAAAAGATTCCTCACAGGGCCCTCCAGGATGGGACATACAGTTTTGAGATCATTAGCCTGCAATGGCTCCCTTTGCTGGCAAACCAATTAAGCTATTCTTTTCTACTTCACCTGAAACACTGTCTCTGAGATTTAATTTGCTGTCAGGATAATGAGGCTGAATTTGGCTTCAATAGCACTATAACACAGCTAATGTGATATTCCACAGACATGCCTGTTTTCCAAAAGAAATGCCAGAATATAGCATAAAGCCACATAACTTTATGGCTTCATTCAAACTTATTCACCTAGCAGCATTTGCTGAGAAAAATAATAAATGGAAATATTAGCTTTTTATTTTGAAAAATGAATATAAATTGGAAATATGCTTTACATCTCAACTCAATGTCAAAAACACTAAACCCTTTATTTCAGAAAAGTTAAATATCCATTCTAATACAATAATAAGAATTTAATATTAAATGCACTTAGAGAAATATTGACACACCTCTATCTATTATATATGCATATGTATCAATACATATTATGGGCTTCCCTTGTGGCTCAGTTGGTAAACAATCCACCTGTAATGCAGGAGATCAGGGTTCGATCTCTGGGCTGGGAAGATCTCCTAGAGAAGGGAAAGGCTACCCACTCCAGTATTCTGGACTGGAGAATTTCATTAACTGTATAGTCCATGCAGGTCCAAGTCAGACATGACTGAGCAACTTTCACTTACTTACTTATATACATATACATAATATTTTATCATTTTCAGATAGACAATATCTATTATGAAGGAAAAAGAAATATCAAAATTATATAATCCATGGTCAGATGTCTATAATTGAATCATCATATTACCAACTGGTGATAGTTAAGTGAATGTGAAAATATTTATTAATATGATTCTTTACAAAGACTTGAATTCCTTCTAAGATTATAAAGCTTCTAGAATCAAAAACCATACTGGCAGAGAGAGACAAAGACAGGAAAAGAGAGAAGAAGAGATACAGAGAGGGAGAAACAGAATAGAAAGACAAATACAGAGAAAATGAGAGAAAGAACACAAATAACTCCTATTTTTTATTTCTGTATTGTGATCAATGTTTCTCTAGTAGTTTATTGTAAATTATTAACCTCTATACTCAAACTGCTCAAAATTTGTTGACTGTAAAATACAGTGTTTAGCAAGAAAAAAAATAGGCAAAGCAGTTATCAATGTTAAATATATATATATGTATAACTGAATAAATTTTGATGTATATCTGAAATTAACACATTGTAAATAAACTATGCTCCAATATAAAGTAAAATATTTTAAAAAATAAAAAGTATGCCCTTTAAATATGAGATACTATAAAAATAAAAGCATAGGTTTTAAATACTATGATGGAAAAAGACACTCTGCAAGCAATAAACCTAAGTAGACTGGAGTGGCTATATTAAAATCATAAAAGTAAACTCAATATGCCAGCAAATTTGGAAAACTCAGCTGTGGCCACAAGACAGATAAGGTAAGTTTTCATTCCAATCCCAAAGAAAGGCAATGCCAAAGAATGTTCAAACTGCCATACTACAATTGCACTAATTTCACATGCTATTAAGGTTATGCCCAAATATCCTTAAGCTAGGCTTCAGCAGGACATGAACCCAGAACTTCCAGATGTACAAGCTGGCTTTAGAGAAGGCACGGAAACCAGAGGTCAAATCACAAACACCCACTGGATCATAGAAAAAGGAAGAGAATTCCAGAAAAACATCTACAACTGCTTCATTGACTGTGCTAAAGCCTTTGACTGTGTGGATCACAACAAACTGAAAAATTCTTAAAGAGATGGAAATATCAGAACCACTTACCTGTCTCCTGAGAAACCTATATGCAGGATAGGAAGTAATAGTTAGAACCGGACATGGTACAATGGACTAGTTCAAAATTAGGAAAGAAGTGTATCAAGACTGTATATTCCTACCCTGTTCATTTAACTTCTATGCAGAGTACATCATGCAAAAATGTTGGGCTGAATGACTCATAAACTGGAATCAAGATTGCCTGAAGAAATATCAGCAACCTCAGATATGCAGATAATATCACTCTAATGGCAAAAACTGAAGAGGAACTAAAGAGCCTCTTGATGAGAGTAAAAAAAGAGACTGAAAATGTAGGTGTGAAACTCAGCATTCAAAAAGCTAAGATAATGGCATCTGGTCCCCTCACTTCATGGCAAACTGATGGGGAAAAAGCAGAAGCAGTGACAGACCTTATTTTCTTGGGCTCCATAATCACTGTGGATGGTGACTGTAACCATGAAATTTAAAGGTATTTGCTCCTTGGAAGGCTATGATACACCTGTTGTGCTATGCCATGATAAGTCACTTCTGTCCTGTCTATTTGCAACACCATGTATTGTCCCCCACCAGGCTCCTCAGTCCATGGGGATTCTCCAGGTAAGGATACTGTAGTAGGTTGCCATTTCCTTCTCCAGGGCATCTTCCAAACCCAGATCTCCTGTGGCTCCTTTGTTCCATTTCAGGTAAATTCTTTACCACTGGGGCACTGGGGAAGCCCATGAGAAACCTAGACAGCATATTAAAAAGCAGAGACATTAATTTTCCAACACAGTTCCATATGGTAAAAGCTATGGCTTTTCCAGTAATCATGTACAGATGTGATATTTGGACCATAAAGAAAGCTAAGTGCTGAAGAATTGATGTTTTGAATTGTAGTGCTGGAGAAAATTCTTGGGTGGCTCAGTGGTAAAGAATGGCAAAGAATCTGACTGCCGATGCAAGATATGCCAGTGATTTGGGTTACGTCCCTGGGCTTGGAAGGTCCCCTGGAGGAAGAAATGGCAGCCCTCTCCAGTATTCTTGCCAGAAATAATCCAGGGACCGAGGAGCCTGGCAGGCTATAGTCTATGAGATTGAGAAGAGCTGGACACAACTGAGTGATCAAGTGCAGCACAGCACAGAAGATGCCTGAGAGTCCCTTGGACTGCAAGGATATACAACCAGTCCATCCAAAAGGAAATCAACCCTGAATATTCATTGGAAGGACTGATGCTGAAGCTGATGCTCCAATACTTTGGCCACCTGATGGGAAGAGCTGACGCACTGGAAAAGACCCTGATGCTGGGAAAGATTGAGGGCAGGAGGAGAAGGTGGCAGCACAGGGTTAGATGGTTAGATACCATCTCTGACTAGTGGACATGAATTTGAGCAAACTCAGGGAGATGAGGGAGGACAAACTAATCTGGTGTGCTATATTCCATGAGGTTACACAGATTTGGACATGATCTAGCTTCTGAACAACAACAAAATAAATTTCAAGACAGAAATCATTACCAGAGATAGATGGGATACTTCATAATGATGAAAGAGTCAGTTGGTTAGGAAGGCTATCAGTCATAAATATGTATTCATCAACAATAGAGTTTCCAAATACATGTGTCACAAATCAAAAGTATTTAAAAGAAATGGAAAAATTCACAATCACAGTTAAAGATTTTGACACTCATTTCCCCCAACAAGAAAGAAAGACAAGGAGTAAAACTTTAAAAGATACTGATTCAGGAAGGAGTGCAACAATGCACAAACTTTAAAAGAATGATGTAACCCAAGGACATTACGTAAACTGACTAGAATCAAATAAATGTAAGATGGTGGAGGAGTCAACTCTCACTAGACCTTGAGCCTCATGGTTACACATCAGCAAGTTTAAGTGACACACCCACCAGTGCCATGACAGTTTCTATGCCATTAAAGATCAAAAAGTGGGTGGTGGTCCAATTCTTGGAAATCTTGGCCCCTTCTTCAAAACGACTGGAATAATTCTCCCACTCATTAGCCTATGAAATTGCTCAGCTCATCAAAACTACCAATGCAATATTTCTGGGTAGCTCTTGCCTTCTGAGATGGCCTACACATCTGTGGAATATTTCTCTCTAAGTAAATCCATTTATTACCTATCACTTTGGCTTTCACTAAATTCTTTCTGTGATGAGACATTAAGATTTTGAGCTTCATTGAGTCCTGAAATCAGATGTGTGATTTTGGTTAAAAGACTGTGCATTCAAGTCATAATCTGAGTTGCATGATTTCAAAATGTATACACTCTCAACCACTTTGATCTACTTTACATTTATAGGTCACTACACCCACTGCTTGTAAAACCCATACTTTCCAAGTGTGCCCTTTGTTCATTCACCAAAATAGACTTTATGCTGAGTCATAAAATAAATGTCAAAAGTTTGAAATACTCTCTTACCATCAGGAATTAAGAAACAAAATGTGTATAATATTTTTAAAAATTCCATATATTTGGAAATTAAACAAACTATTTCTAAATAAGTCACAAAATAAACTAAGACAAAAAGGAAATTGGACAATATTTGAAAAACATAATGAAAACATATATACATCAGGAAGGACAAACTTTGTATTTGCCTTAAATATTATGTGCGTTTCATAATATTGTATTTTTATTAGTTTAAGTGTTGACAGGGCCACATACCTTCATTCTACATTTTCCTATGTATAGAAATAGACAATTTAAAAAAAATGAATTCTTTGTTGTTTTTTCTAGGAGAATTTAAGGAAGATATTGATACAAGTTAGACCATCCTGTCATGATGTAAGGAATCTAGGCAATTCAGGCTTTGAATCAGAATCTTCTTTGCAGTAGTGGACAATCCAAAAATCTCAGTGCTTTATAGCAACAAATATTATTTACTTGCATGACAGTCGCAAAAGGTTGGTTACTCTGTTCCACACATCTTTTTCTGGGTCCTAGAGTCAAAGAGAAGCTCCTTTGAGGGACACACAACCCTGTGGAGGGAGGAGGATAACAGCAGGATCAGTAAAAAGTACACAGTGTCTCTTAAAGTACCTGCTTGGGGTTTACAAGCTATTACTATTAACCTTTTAACACTTTACCCTTTATTCCATCATGAGGAGACCACCTATGTGAATCTCAGTGGAAGAAGTATCTTATCAGATTAAAGTTAAGATGGTATTTGAATAGTCACTGTAGCCAGCAAATATTTATTTTCAACACGGGGTCATTAATCAATATTCTCCAGGTATCAAACCTTCTGTGTGACAACTTTGCTAAAATTAGAGTGAATTTTTATCAGTTAAACACGTAAGACTGTTTTGTGCATTCAATGGAAGAATGTGATTATTTGTGAACATTTTGCACACTACTTCCATTTATGGGAAACTGGTAATGGGTGTTGCTATGATAACAAATAAGCAAGAAATCAGTCTTACAATTGCCAAAACTTGAAAAGCAAGCTTTATAATATATTCAAGCTGCAAAAGTTTTCTTTTGAGATATGATTTTGGTTTAGGAAAAATACAAGGGCAAAACCAGAGTGTAAACAAATGTCTATGTATTATGGAAATGACTTTCAAATTAAACCACTGCCAGATAATCAGCACCCTTTTCCTATCATCCAATGGGTGTAATCAATCTGAAAACCCAATCTCTCTGTGGCTATAGTCTTCTCTTTAGCTTAACCACTTTTTACCTTGATCTCAGTCTTTCATTATTTTATTTGTTTAGTCTATAAGTCAAGTTCGACCCTTTTGCAACCCCATGGGCTGTAGTGCACCAGGCTCCTCTGCCATGGGATTTCCCAGGCAAGAATACTGGAGTGGGTTGCCATTTTCTTCTCCAGGGGATCTTCCCAACCCAGGGATCAAATTTGCATCTCCTTTGGCTCCTGCATTGGCAAGCAAATTCTTTATTACTGAGCCATCACTACTGTTTTGGAACTACTGACTAGACAAACACTGAATTATTCTTGAAAAAGCAAAATGGAAAACAGATAAAGCATCCTAGTAAACACAAACAGAGCTTCTGTGTTGTACTTGGTATAGGAATTACCATGATCCTAGGAAAATTCTGGTCAACATCAAAGAATTTTCAAGTTTTCTACGTAGTAATCAATTTTATTTTCACCCATGACTTAATCAATGTATTTTTTATGAATACTAGTCCAATTTGATTTGATTAACCAGCTACCATATGTTACTGTGTTAGACACATTAAAAGCTGAAAATCTCTTTACACAAGGAACTTACAATCTACTGAGAGTGAATGAATATGCAAAAAAATAAATCTAATACAATGTATGGAATGTTCAAGTTAAGAGGTAGTGAAGGCAATAATGTGTCAGAAGGAAAAAGCAGATTTAATATAAGGATTATTTCATAAATATGCACCATCATTGTCCAGCAAACCTGGGTTACTGTAAGCCTTACATTCTTTCTGGTTAGTTATAGTTAATTAAAAGCTTGAAACCATACAATTTCAGTCTTGAGACTTTGAGACATCCTCTAATTCAATGTTGGAGAAGGCAATGACAACCCACTCCAGTACTCTTGCCTGGAAAATCCCATGGACAGAGGAGCCTGGTAGGCTGCAGTCCATGGGGTAGTGAAGAGTTGGACACAACTGAGCGGCTTCACTTTCACTTTTCCCTTTCATGCATTGGAGAAGGAAATGGCAACCCACTCCATTGTTCTTGCCTGGAAACATGCCCTGGTGGGCTGCCATCTATGGGGTCGCACAGAGTTGGACACAACTGAAGCGACTTAGCAGCAGCAGCAGCTAATTCAATGTGATTCACAGTAAATATCTACTTCTGTATCTCCATATTGTTATTTCTTTCATTGACACTCTAATTTTTTCACTTTTTTTCAATTTTTCTTACTTCGGATAGTTGTGAAAATTAATAAAACGAACCTTCAGTAAAATGCAGTCAGGAGGCCAACCTCACAGATACACTGCTGGATACCAATACAGATCCCAACAAAAAGAAGCAGGCCTTCATCTTCAGACATATTTTGCAAGTCCTGTCGAGAGACTACTTTACTGCCACCAACTGCTATAGGGAAAAGTTTCTCTTTCCCTGGCAACTGTTCAGCCAATGAGATATTGTCACAATTCAGCCAACTAAAGCCCAGTACACTTTGAACTCCCAATTTGCTCCAATGGACATTTTGTTTATAACAAACATTCCCATCTCCTCTACTACTCTGTAAAAGAGTTTCTTTTTTGTTTGTTTGTTTGCTTTGCATGTGGTTTGCCATTGTTGCTTGTCTAGAATTGCACTTATTTGCTGTCCTGAAATAAGAATAACTGGATGCTTATCATTTTATGTTAACATAGTGATATGGGAATTATAGTTTAGATCTTACATGTGCTAGATACAGACTTTTGCTGTTTTTCTGTTTTCTGGTGTTTGCTCAAATGTGCTGAAATATGATAACATAATTAGAAACATCAACTTTCCAGTGTTAAAAAAAAATAACTGGATAGAAAGTTGCTTTCTTTTTCCTAAAAAATAAACAAAAACTATTCACTCAATCTTCCCTCTAAAGGAGTTATTACGTGCTTGACAAGTGAATCAACAGTCCTTCTTAAAATTACATTTGGCACTTCACTTATTTTTTAATGACTCTAAATCATTAATTTATGCAACTTTGATCTGGTCAGTTACAAATCTAACTTCTGCTATGGAATTCTTTTGATATTATTTAAGTATGTTGAAGTAAATGAAGAATAGTGGATTGAACAAGTAACTGATTGTTCAACACTTGGAAGCTAATCCCAATAAGGAAAGAGCTGGATTATCTTCTTTTAAAGAGAAGAAATAAACATTTCAGTAGTAACAGAAATTTACAGCATTGCATTTTGTGGCAAGAAGATTAAGTGGCTGATTAAAAAGTGGGATCTCTCCAAAATACCATGATACATGGTTTTCAATGTCTTATATTCTAAACTTAGAAAAATACCATTTCTATATATGTACACCAGAAGTTAAGGTCACTTTTATTAATTTGTGCATGAAATTTAAAAAATTACATAGCACCTATAATCAGCACTATGCAAGATCTCTGTTTAAAAAATACATGTTCACTGTTTCTTATTATCAATCTAGTACAGAGTAACAAGAATATTTTCTATTTATCAGCAGGAGTTCTAAATTTATATTTTCTATGAGCTATGCCACTACTCTACTAAATGAACTATGTGATGTTCTTCCTCTTTTAATCTTTATAAATTATCAGATCTATAGTGATCGTTATAATTTTCTACATTATACTAGAATTACTATGAGAGGTAGGGAAATAGTATGAAATTAAAGTTAGTGCTTTATTTTTCTTGACTAAAATTCCCATAAACAGCCCCTTCCATTTCAATATTTCCAAATAGAGATACTACTATTATTCTGGTTGAAACAATTTTTCTTGTTTCTTGTGGTTCACACTTCAGGACTTTTAAAATGCCTTTCCCTCACTCTCTAAATGCCATTAGAAGGCCTAGTCATTCTGGCAATCAAAGTCACTTCCATTTGTCTTTCAGGATGAATTACTATAGCTGTATGGCTGTTCAGGTCCACCTACATAATCTTCCCAGAAAAATAGAATTATTTTACCAGAAAACCAAAAAGAAACAGTAAGTATTCAGAATCTTAATATCTTTTAACACTAAAAATAAGTTTTTGAAATTAAAATCGTAAATGCTGAATTCTTGGTTTCCTAGGAAAAAGATTATCCCAAAGGAAGCAGAATAGTCTGGAGGTACCATTAGAACAGATTGAAATGAAGAGGAGAATTAATGCATGGAGCTAGCTCCCAGGGGATCAGGATTATTGGGAAGTGCAGGTAGAAGGAGAGAGGGTTAGGGCTCAAAGTAAGAACCCATCTAGAGTGACCCTTGGAGGAAGCTTGCTTTGAGTAGGCTACTGGTCCACAAGTCTCAGAGCAGCACGGCTCCTGATATGATGCCAGCAGGTCCTTTGTTCCTGTAAGGCTAATTATGCCCTCAACATGTATTGTTAATACACGCCTGCTGTTCTTACTTCTGGCAGGTATAAGACACCTGCCAACACCTGCTTTAAAGCACACAACATCTTTTTAACCAATGCCCTGCCCACCTCTGTCCCTAAAACAGTTAAGGCCTGTGAACTATGTAGCAACCACATTCTTACAATTTACCCACATATGTATCTCTAACATAGAGACTGGAATGGAGCATCTAAAAGGCCTGTGGTCCTGTGAAAAGCTATGCCTGTCACAGGAAAATAATGGACATAGTGAAAGCCCTTCAATTATAAATAAATGCTAAGTCTCCCTCAGTGTTACTGGGTTTTGAGCATTTGTGAAACTTCAAGGAGTTGTCACAGAAGAAATTCAATTAATGACTATTTAATGAATACATAAAATAATGCATGAAATAATCAATATTAATTACATTTAAAAATAAATTCTATGCCTTTGAAAATAGGTGTGTGTATCCATCTGCCTATCAAAAGAAGAAGGCTTTTTTCTATTTTTCAACTTTTTTTCTTCATTATAGCTCCATATTCTGTTAATCTTCCTATATTGATTGTTTCTCTCATTAATACAACCTCACATATAAGAGAAGGTGGGAACAAAAAGCTTTGATTTTTATTTTAGATCTTAAAAAGAAGATTGTTAAAAATCAAGCTGTTTCCCTATTGATAGTTTTCTTTGGTTTCTTACATCTGATATTCAAGGATATAAGCACTTGTTTGACCATCCATATATTTTAATTTCAGTAATGGTAGTTGAGCCAAAGCAAGGCCCCTAGAGCCTTTAAAGCCTCTGGTACAATTTTATATAAAGCATATATCAATTATTACTCTGGAGTATTTCAACTAGCATAGTATTTAATGTAAAATATAAATGACTACCATTGATTCAACAGCAAATAAGTAGCACATACATACATGTAGAATGGTAAAAGCTTATATTTACTTTGTCTATAAGCAGTATTTAACTATGTCCCTGAAACTTTCTCCTTCAGAGTTCCGACACCATTGTCTGCTAAAATATCTTCGACATATACTAAAGACTATTTCTTTGTCAATTTTCTTTACTATTCCTCTTCCTCCTGATTGTTAGGTTTTTCAGGTTGCTGCCATTTCCTTTTTATTCTTGCCATTTAAATGTCTCATCTTGGATGAACTTACACTAATGGATTTAACAAACACTGCTGTAGATGCTCAAATTTACAACTTCAAATTTCTTCTTAAATTGTAGAATAATCTGTTTAATTAACTGTTAGATCTCTACAGTATTAAAAGTCCATCAAACACCTACATTTACTTTATGAAAACTGAACTCTCTTCTCACTGAAAAACTTAGAATTCTTTTTTCAGTTAATATGGTCAGTGACCTGTGACCTGTACTTTTTTAAACCATAAACCTATGCTTCAGCAGCAAAACTATACCATATTAAACCCATGAGTTATGCAATGTGTAAGTTCTGTGTACATTCTATGTATTTTCATATTTATGGAATTCTACAATGCTATTTACTCTGAAAGATCCTATATGCCTTGGTCAACACAAGATCCCCAATGAGCATAAAATAAGTGCTTTTGTGTTTGGAGCACGGTGTGATGAAAGTCATTTTGAGGGAGTTCATCATGGCTTATTTCCATGGTGTCCCATACAAATCCTTTTATGGTTATTGAAAAATAAAAAAATAATAACAATAATTTGTTTTAAAAGGAAACAAAAATATTCAAAGGAATTAGCAAAGAAGCATGTCATAAAGAATCAATGGACTTCCCTGGTAGCTCAGCTGGTAAAGAATCCACCTGAAATACAGGAGACTGCAGTTCAATTCCTGGGTCCAAAAGATCCTCTGGAGAAGGAATAAGCTACCCACTCCAGTATTCTTGCACTTCCCTCAGGCTCAGGTGGTAAAGAATCCATCTGTAATGCGGAGACCTGAGTTCAGTCCCTGCGTTGAGAAGATCCCCCTGGAGGAGGGCATGGCAACCCACTCCAGTATTCTTGCCTGGAGAATCATCATGGACAGAGAAGCCTGGCAAGCTACAGTCCATAGGGTCACTGAGTCAGACATGATTGAGTGACTAAGCACAGCACATCCCATGAAGATTATGGTTGCAAAGCTACACAGTAGTTCTTCGTTTTCACCTATTAAAGGCTGTTCATTTTTTTCTTTTTTCTCTTACAGAACATACAGTGCAAATTTAAAGTGTTTATTTCAACATGAAGACTAACTCTAAACATAAATATCTACTATAAGTTAGTCTATCAAAAAGTACTTTCTTCTGTGTACTGTTTTTACATTAAAACATTATTATATATTACTTGCTGATTACAAAGGATACCATGTCCCATGTAGAAAACTGAAAGATAGAGAAAATCACAAATCCAACTATTTATCTACCACATATTATTCCATTCTCCTGAGATAAACATTTCTTAACATTGGGTCTATACTTTTCCATTAATATTAATGCTATTGCAAAAGTAAAATAATTTACACACAAGTGACATCTACATATTCATAGTAAGACAAAGATAATCTGAACAACTGAAGTGATTTTTTAATATATTTTACAATATCACAAGTTATCAAAGAGTACAAAAAAATTAATAGAGATTGGTATCAAAAACAGCCCTATAACTAGTTTTTTTTTTAAGTACAATGTCTACATGCTGTGTATGTCTTAACGTTTCTTAATGTGGAGTTATTTTTCTCATCCATTGAGCATGCAAATGCTGCCAGAAACAGAAAATATTTAAAAAAGAAAACAACAAAGAAATCCCACAAAATTCAAACCCACTAGAATTACATTGGTAACTATAAAGGAATAATATCCAAAACAAACAGAAAATTCACAAGCCAGATACTTTCTGGGTTTCTACATCATCATGTTAAACATGGTTGTGTTTGAATAGACTGTCTATGCCTTGACAATTGAAAAGAAAGAGTAGTAACATCTTGAAAAGGGCAAAAACGTTTGCAAAGTGTTTTTTTGAATCTGCACAGAAGGGTCCTCTATAGAGCCACTGATCCCAGGATCCAAAGACTGGAAAGCGGGATAGGACTCAGAATTACAGAGTGATTCAGGATTAGAAGCGCAGAAGCAGTAGGTCTACAGAATCAATTCAGTTCAGTTCAGTTCAGTTGCTCAGTCATGTCCAACTCTTTGTGACCCAATGAACCACACCATGCTAGGCCTCCCTGTCCATCACCAACTCCCGAGTTTAACCAATAATATCCATTGAGTCGGTGATGCCATCCAACATCTCATCCTCTGTCGTCACCTTCTCCTCCTGCCCTCAATCTTTCCCAGCATCAGGGTCTTTTCAAATGAGTCAGCTTTTTGCATCAAGTGGCCAAAGTATTGGAGTTTCAGCCTCAATATCAGTCCTTCCAATGAACACCCAGGACTGATCTCCTTTAGGACAGACTGCTTGGATCTTCTTGCAGTCCAAGGGACTCTCAAGAGTCTTCTCCAACATGACAGTTCAAAAGCATCAATTCTTCAGCACTCAGCTTTCATTATAGTTCAACCCTCACATCCATACATGACTACTGGCAAGACCATACTATTGACTACATGAAACTTTATTGGCAAAGTAATGTCTCTGCTTTTAAATATGCTGTCAAGGTGGGTCATAACTTTCCTTCCAAGGAATAAGTGTCTATTAATTTCATGGCTGCAGTCACCATCTGCAGTGATTTTGGAGCCCCAAATAATAAAGTCAGCCACTGTTTCCACTGTTTCCCCATATATTTCCCATGAAGTGATGGGACTGGATGCCAAGATCTTAGTTTTCTGAATGTTGAGTTTGAAGCCAACTTTTCACTCTCTTCTTTCACATTCATCAAGAGGCTCTTCATTTCTTCTTCACTTTCTGCCATAAGGGTAGTGTCCTCTGCATATCTGAAGTTATTGTTGTTTCTCCAAGCAATCTTGATTTCAGCTTGTGCTTCTTCCAGCCCAGCATTTCTTCATATAAGTTAAATAAGTAGGGTGACAATATACAGCCTTGACGTATTACTTTTCCTATTTGGAACCAGTGTGTTGTTCATGTCCAGGTCTATTGTTGTTTCCTGATCTGGATACAGACTTCTTAAGAGGCAGTTCAGGTGGTCTGGTATTCCCATCTCCTTCAGAATTTTCCAGAGTTTATTGTGATCCACACAGTCAAAGGCTTTAGCATAGTCAATAAAGCAGAAATAAATATTTTTCTCACTTTTTTGATGCTCCAGGGGATGTTGGCAATTTGATATCTGGTTCCTTTGCTTTTTCTAACCCAGCTTGTACATCTGGAAGGTCACAATTCACATAATGCTGAAGCCTGGCTTGGAGAATTTTGAATGTTATTTACTAGCATGTAAGATGAGTGCAATTGCATGGTAGTTTAAGCATTCTTTGGCATTGCCTTTCTTTGGGATTGGAATTAAAACTGATCTTTTCCAGTCTTGTGGCTACTTCTGAGTTTTCCAAATTTGCTTACATATTGGGTGGAGCACTTTCACAGCATCACCTTTTAGAATTTGAAATAGCTCAACTGTAATTTCATCACCTCCACTAACTTTGTTCATAGTGATGCTTCCTAAGACCCACTTGACTTCACATTCCAGGATGTCTGGCTCTAGGTGAGTGATTACACCATTGTGATTATCTGGGTCGTGAAGATCTTTTTTGTAGAGTTCTTCTGTGTATTCTTGCCACCTCTTCTTAATATCTTCTGCTTCTGTTAGGTCCATATATTTTCTATCCATTATTGAGCACATCTTTGCATGAAATATACCCTTGGTATCTCTAATTTTCTTGAAAAGATCTCTAGTCTTTCCCATTCTGTTATTTTCCTCTGTTTCTTTGCTTTGATCACTGAAGAAGGCTTTGTTATCTCTTCTTGCTATTCTTTGGATCTCTACATTCAAATGGGAATACCTTTCTTTTTCTTTCCACTTCTCTTCTTTCACACCTATTTATAAGGCCTCCTCAGACAGGCATTTTGCTTTTTTGCATTTCTTTTTCTTGGGGATGGTGTTGATCCCTGTCTCCTGTACAATGTCATGAACCTCCATCCATAGTTCATCAGGCACTCTGTCTATCAAATCTAGTCCCTTAAATCTATTTCTCACTTCCACTGTATAATCATAAGGGATTTGACTTAAGTCATACTTGGATGGTCTAGTGTTTTTCCCTACTGTCTTCAATTTACATCTGAATTTGGAATTAGGAGTTCATGACCTGAGCCACAGTCAGCTTCCAATCTTGTTTTTGCTGACTGTATAGAGCTTCTCCATCTTTGGCTGCAAAGAATATAATCAGTCTAAATTTGGTGTTGACCATCTGGTGATGTCCATGTGTAGAGTCTTCTCTTGTGTTGTTGGAAGAAGGTGTTTGCTATGACCAGTGCGTTTAATTGGCAGAACTCTATTAAGCCTTTGCCCTGCTTCATTCTATACTACAAGGCCAAATTTGCCTGTTACTCCAGGTGTTTCTTGACTTCCTACTTTTGCATTCCAGTCCCCTATCATGAAAATAGGGGGGTGTTAGTTCTACAAGATCTTGTAGGTCTTCATAGAACAGTTCAGCTTCAGTTTCTTCAGAATTACTGATAAGAACATAGACTTGGATTACCATGATTTTGAAAGGTTTGCCTGGAAATAAACAGAGATCATTCTGTCATTTTTGAGATTGTATCCAAGTACTGCACTTTGGACTCTTTTGTTGACTATGATGGCTGCTCCATTTCTTCTAAAGGGTTCCTGCACACAGTAGTAGATATAACAGTCATCTGAGTTAAAGTCACACATTCTAGTCCATTTTAGTTTACTGATTCCTAAAATGTCGATGTTCACTCTTGTCATCTCCTGTTTGACCACTTCCAAATTGCCTTGATTCATGGATCTAACATTCCAGATTCCTATGCAATATTGCACTTTTTAGCATCATACCTTGCTTCCATCACCAGTCACATCCACAACTGGGTGTTGTTTTTGCTTTGGCTCCATCCCTTCATTCTTTCTGGAGTTATTTCTCCATTGATCTCCAGTAGCATATTGGGCACTTATTGACCTGAAGAGTTCATCTTTCAATGTCCTATCTTTCTGCTTTTTCATACAGTTCATGGGGTTCTCAAGGCAAGAATACTGAAGTGGTTTGCCATTCCCTTCTCCAGTGGACCACAGTTTATTACACCTCTCCAACATGACCCATCTCTCTTCGGTGGTCACACATGACATGGCTTAGTTTCATTGAGTTAGACAAGGCTGTGGCCCATATGATGAAATTGGCTAGTTTTCTGTGATTGTGGTTTCAGCCTGTCTACCCTCTGATGCCCTCTGTTAGTGCCTACCATCTTACTTGGGTTTCTCTTACCTTTGACATTGTGTATCTCTTTTTGGCTGCTGCTCCTGACCTTGGACCTGGGGTATCTCCTGTCTGCTGCTCCTGCACTGCGCAGCCACCGTTCAAGTTGTTATTACTGACAGAAGCAGCAATAATATGGAATTGGAAGAAATGTTAATGGAGGAGTCACCATATGCTTCTCCGCTGTTGAGTGTTAAGAGGAGGGCGGTCAGATGCCCCAGAAGCAGGATTTGGAGGCAGGCTTTTGATATTTAGAAAGTAAGGAGATCTGTTCTAGAAGGAAATGACAACCCATTCCAGTATTCTTGCCTGGAGAATCCTGTGGACAAGGGAGCCTATTGGGCTGCCTTCTATGTGGTCACACAGAGTTGGAGATGACTGAAGTGAATTAGCATGCATGCATGCATTGGAGAATGAAATAGCAACCCACTCCAGTATTCTTGCCTGGAGAATCCTAGGGACAGAAGAGCCTGGTGGGCTGCTGTCTATGGGGTCGCACAGAGTTGGAGATGACTGAAGTGAATTAGCAGCAGCAGCATCAGGGAGACCTGTTGTGATCAGAGATGGAACAGAAACCGAGGAGAGAAAATGTGAAAAAATCAGGGCAGAGGAGGTAATATTATGAAAGATTTGATTTGGTAAGTTAACATGGTTTGAAAGAGGGAATGGGTTTTAGTTTAGCTACATCTGAATTTTTATCCTGACACTTGGTAAATTTCCATGATATTTGAATTCTTCATCTGTGATCTCCTTTTAAAAGACAGGAAATAAATACATTACATGAGGTAATTTATTTTGAGTGATTTTCATAGTTTTTTTTTCATAATATAATGAATCTTTACATCTTTCAATCATTCTTTCTCCAACACGTTCTAGGGACCAAATACAAGAGCTCTGGCTCAGAGTGTACCTTGGAAAGGAAGGATTAGGAAAGAAATGGTTCACTGAAACACCCAGGATCAGTAACTGAACCACTGAATTCAAACTCAGGATACATCACTTTAAGTAACTGCATGGCCACCAAGGCTATAAATATTATTTAGATTCTTATAATATATATTATTTAGATTATTGAAAAAATTTAAAAAAAGCTTACTTAAACCCATAAAAATTAAATTTTTACTATGCGGTTTCCAAATGCTCAAGAAAGAAGCAAAGCAGAGTACAGCAAAAAAAAAAAAAAAATGTGATCTGAAACATATTCATGGGTGTGTTGTACAAAACTAGAGAATAAAAGGATACTGCACTTTGTGTGTCTAGCTTCTTTGTTTAACTGAGGAGGCTGATAAATGAAACAACTTTTCTAAGGTATGAAATCCAAGAGTAAAAACTGTAGTCATTGATTCTCAGCTCAAGTATTCTATGCAACATCCAATGGTAACTCCTTTGTTTTACAAAATAATGGAGAAATTCTGTCTGTATAAAAACTGAAATTATGGATAAAAAGGAAAAAAACATGAGTTTTTCCTTCCTAAAAACCAAGTTCTTCTCTACTGTGTATTACTCACCTGTGTGTTTCTCTTACTACTCACACAGAATACTCCTGATCGTGTAATGTGAAGATTTCCCACACAATTCTCTGAGACACCTACTGGGTGTCTTATAATGGAACTGAATTCTAATACTATCTGCCCGGAGACAGTGTCTCCAGGCAGCTGTTTGTATCCTACAAGCTAATCACTCAGTCTCCTAGGACTGCCCTCTACTCTCACCTCAGATGCCAGTTGGAAGTCTAGGTTGTTACACAGGCTTCTGACTACTGATTACAGAGGTGCCACATCATTTTCTCTTCAGGTTTAATTAATTTGTAAGAGCAGCTCACAGAACTTAAAGCAATATTTTACTTATTTTTATCAGTTTATTATAAAAGGGATGATGGCAGATATGGGTGAATACCCAGATGGAAGAGATGAGTAGAGCAAGGAATGTGGGAAGGGACTTGGGAGTTTCCATGTCCTCCAAATGTTCTCCAATCCAGAGGCACACCAACCCCATTACCTATGGGAATTTTATGGTGGCTTCATTGGGATGAGCAGTAAATTTATTTCAGCACTCTCTCTTCTTAAGAGAATGAGGTTGGTAAGGCTGAAAATTCCAAGCTTCTAATCATGACTTGGTCTTTCTAGTGAGCAGCCCTCATAGAATAGTCCACACAGAACAAAAGAAACTCTTACTGTCCAGGAAATCACAAGGATTTCAGGAGCTCTGTGTCAGGAACAAGGGGCAGAGACCAATATATATTGTCCATTATCTCACAGCAGACAACTTTATTCTGTGTCCAGATTCAAGATATTCTAATATTTTTGAGAAAAAGTTTAAGAAAAAATTGCAAATAATAATAATGGACTATTGTATATATGGAATTAACAATATTTTCTATAATAGTAGAAAACTGCAATTTTTAAATTTGGTATGCTAAATAATAAAGTTTAATTTTATTTATTTTTATTGAGTTATAATCAATAAATAACATTTTACTAGCTTCTGATGTACAATATAATGATTTGATTATTGTATATATTGCAAAATGATCACCACAATAAGCTTAGTTAGTATCTGCCACCATACATAGTTAGGATTTTTCCTTGAGATGAGAACTTTTAAGATTTATTGTCTTAGCAGATTTCAGATATGCAATATGGTGTTGCTAAATATAGTCAACATCATGACTATAGAAATTTTATTTTTTAAATTATTTTAAGGTTGAGTATAATATATTAAGAATTCACAATAGAGGAAAACAGCACTATAACAAAATGGATTATCTTATTATTAGATATCACTTACAGTATTAGCCATTGAATAGCATATTTAAAAGCAGAGAAATTACTTTGCCAACAAAGGTCTGTCTAGTCAAGGCTATAGTTTTTCCAGTAGTCATGTATGGATGTGAGAATTGGACAGTGAAGAAAGCTGAGAGCTGAAGAATTGATGCTTTTGAACTGTGGTGTTGGAGAAGATTCCTGAGAGTCCCTTGGACTACAAGGAGATCCAACCAGTCCATCCTAAAGGAGATCAGTCCTGTGTGTTCATTGGAAGGACTGATGTTGAAGCTGAAACTCCAATACTTTGGCCACCTCATGCGAAGAATTGACTCATTGGAAAAGACTCTGATGCTGGGAAGGATTGGGGCAGGAGGAGAAGGGGATGACAGAGGATGAGATGGCTGGATGGCATCACTGACTTGATGTACATGGGTTTGGGTAGACTTTGGGAGTTGGTGATGGACAGGGAGGCCTGGCATGCTGCAGTTCATGGGCTTGCAAAGAGTCAGACATGACTGAGTGGCTGAACTGAACTGAACTGAGTGTTTGTATCCCTACACAGTTTTTATGTTGAAGGCCGAACCCCTAATGTGGCTATATTTGAACATGAGATCCTTAAGGAAGTATTTAAGGTTAAATGCGGTCAGAAAGTAGAACCTATTTCTAGGTCACTTTGTTCTCTTTCCCCCACTCCCAGACCCATGCCCCTCAGTGCTCACTCAGAGGAATGGCCAGATATGGACAAAAGAGCTCTCTGCAAGGGAGGAAGAGGCACATTACCAGAAATATACCCTGGTAGACCTTAATCTTTCTTTCTGTCCTCCAAAACTGTGAGAAATTATTTTATGTTTAAATCATATAGTCTGTGATATTTCATTATGATAGCTCAAATAAACTTATACCCCAAAGGTGTTATATTTGCTATATACAACTAGTATTGTTTCTCATATCCAAAACTAGTTTCTGAACTCTGATTTTTAATACTCCAATTTTGCCTTACTGCTCCTTCAGTTTGATCTAATTAACAGTTACATTTCATTTCTATATTTATTTATTTATTCATTAATTTATTTTTACTTCAAGTGAGGTCTCTCTTCTGGATACAGTGAATTAAAACTATTAAAAATATACATAATTACTTATCTTGGGAAGTACATGTGATATATTAACATTTATCAACTATACCAAAGTTACTAATTCCCAACTATTTCTCCTTGAATTTACATTCATCTATATCCTATGGACAGAGGAGCCTGGTGGGCTATAGTCCATAGGGTCACAAAAAGTTTGACACTTCTTGGTGACTAAACAACAGCAACAACAAGGACTGATGCTGATGTTGAAGCTTTAAAACTTTGACCATCTGGTATGATGAACTGATTCATTTGAAAAGACCTTGATGCTGGGAAAGATTGAGAGCAGGAGAAGAAGGGGACGGCAGAAGATGAGATGGCTGGATGGCATCTCCAACTCAGTGGACATGAATTTGAGTAAACTCTGGGAGTTGGTGATGGACAGGGAGGCCTGGCGTGCTACAGTTCATGGGGTCGCAAAGAGTCGGACATGACTGAGCAACTGAACTGAAAGTATAGGAGGAGAAATTGAACAACAAAATGTGAAATTACAGATATCTGTGATGTTGCTGCCATCAAGGGAACTTTTTTAATGATGTCCATAAATAGATGTCTTGGTAATAATTTTTATAGAAGAATACTAAAACTATTTTGATATCTTTGAATGCCACTAGATTTTCTTTAAAAAAAATTTCATCATTTTAAATCAGTACAGATTTTTGAAATCACAAAAGCTTTCAAAATCACTCCATGAAATTCCTTCTAAAACAAAGGAGAGAATATTCATGTCAAATTAAATATTTAATTTTTTATATATTTCAGTGTTACATCTAACCATTTAATTTGAGGAAAATTATGATTTGATTGGGGCTTCCCTAGTGGCTCAGGGGTAAAGAATCTGCCTGCAAGGCAGAACCTGCAAGAGATGCAGATTTGAGCCCTGGGTGGGGAAGATTCTGTGGAAGAGAGCATTCCAACTCACTCCAATATTCTTACTTGGAGAATCTCATGGACATAGGAACTAGGCAGGCAACAGTCCATAGGGTCAAAAGTGGCAAACATGGCTAAATGACTTAGCACACACACATGATTTGATTGAAATGAATTTTAATTTTTTTTAATGTTTTCAATGACCTATATGTGAAGTGAAAGTTGCTTCATTATATCTAACTCTTTGTGACCCCATGGACTGACAGTATAGTCCATGGAATTCTCTAGGCCAAAATACTGGAGTAGGTAGCCATTCCCTTCTCCAAGGGATTTTCCCAACCCAGGAACTGAACTCAGGTCTCCCACGTTGCAGGTGAATTCTTTACCAGCTGAGCCAGCAGGGAAGCCCAAGAAGACTAGAGTGGGTAGCCTATCCCTTCTCTAGTAGATCTTCCTAATCCAGGGATCAAACTGGGGTCTCCTGCATTGCAGGCAGATTTTTATCAGCTGAGCTACCAGGGAAGCCTTCATATATATGTGGAAAATATGTTTGATAATCACATTATATATTTGCACTTATCTATTTATGAAACATTTGGAACATTTACTATGTACCAGATATTGTGTGGATACATCAATTACAAAAGGGAAAATGGTGGAATATAATTCTTGCTCAGATATTTTATATGTATTTGATATTGAAATCTTTAAGAAGAGGAAATAAGGGCTAACAATTTTGCATGCCCTACCTTAAAAATAGTTCTCAAAACTTGGTATACAATTAATAAATACATATTTGCCAAATAGAAAAGTTGATTGATCAGTAAAATAATAAATTAAGTAAAGAAACTATCTATAAATTATATTACAAAATATCTCAAATCTATCAACATCAAAAACACTGTAAAGTTGAAAATAAGTAAGTTACAACCAACATTTATGTGTATAAAGATAAAAATTATGATTGATGTACATAAAGATAAAATATTAAGAGGTGATAAAAGACATCACTTTAGAAGTTTAAAAGAGAGGGAAAGGAAAGAAAATGCCTCAATCTGGTCAGATTCACTCAGCTGCACATTTTTGCAGTAAGACTGAACACATCAACTTGGAGTCAATATACAGTGACCATTTTCTTCTGATTCCTGGGTTTGTCCTTTGTGATTTCTGCTTGACTTCTAATCAGTTTCTTAGGTACGTGAGAACACTCTATGATGTGGCAGTTTTAAGACAGGCCTTTAACCTGGTGACACCCTAGGTTTAATAGTACCCATGGAATCTTTTGCTTTTATATATGTAATAGCCATTCCTCCTTCTTCTGAAATCACAGCTTCTCCATCTCTTAACATATGAGGTTCAGGTTAGGTTAGATTGCCTATATCCCCTTTAATATAGTGATTAGATTGCTATATGACCTCCTAAGCCGATAAAAATCAAACATGGGTTTATGATGAGCTTGTAAGATAAAGGCACACAATTTCTACAGAATTTCTTACCTAAGAAAATATGGATTTAGTGCTGCAGCTTGTCACCGTTTTTACTACTAAATAGAAACAGCGCACCTGAGAGTCAGGTCAAAGGTGTAGGAATGCAGGTAGGAGAAGCAGAGCTAAGAGATGTTTAAGAAATTCTGTCCTGATATTAATATATTGAGTCACAGATCCAGCTGTGTTTGTAGTCACATTCATCCCTGGACTCCCTTATTATGTAGAATAAACAATGTTTTCACTCACTCTTTATATAATACTAGTAAGAATTAGAAACCTGTTCCTTTGTCACTCTTGGCTAAAAGCTAATTATGTGAACCACATGACACCAAGTTTCCTAATAAATATTATAGAACTATGTACTATGTCCAAATAATTGCTTTTATAGACTGTGCCCAGTGCAAATATTAATAATGTTTTGGATGTTTGCTAAAAATATAAAAATATTAAAATCATAAATTGAGGAGACAGAAAATTTCAGTGCATATATCTCCATGTATAAATAAGTTCACTTTCATTTTTCTCTATCAAAATATGTTAAGTTTTAAGTAAAAGTTATTACACTATGAATAGTGTAAATACAGATCTAGTCATTCCTATTATATATACACGTTACACATAACTCTTTAAAATGATTATTTTATTTTGTTTTTGTATAACAGTAATTAAAATGTACTGATGCCCATAATCATCACCAACTATCTCATTACTTTCAATTTGTAAATGTGATGTTTCTATAATTTTCAGGGTTTGTATTTTATCGTAATAATAAAAGCTAACAACCACCTCTCTTTCTCTGAACCACTGAAACACAAAACATCCTAGGATCCAAAATACCCAAGCCAGTACTAACAGGAAAAATTGTTAAATCAATTTGGGCTTATAGCAGAATTCATTTTGAGGACTTTCTGTTCTTTGTGATTCATTTTCAAAATTTTTGATTTGCACAGAAAAGCCAAAATGCAATTAATGTATTTGTTTTACAGTTGTTTTAGATCAGATTCTCTAAAAGCAAGGCTGAGACAAAGCTTTATCTGGAAGTGACTTGCTAAGAAAACCCTTCTGATGGCCATGAGTAGGCAATTAGAAGACTTAGAAGGGAAGACAGCAGGGTAGTGACAGGGATGGGATACTTCTGCATGGGGCTCTGGAATGTAGGCTTTGCCTCAGAGTTTGTTCCCCCTTAAACAAAGGTGTCATGCTCCAGGGGAACTTAACTCCCAATTCCTGGAGGTTTCTGCTGCTCTGATAGAGAAAGAGCAGTCTTCCCTTTACGAACAATCCCTTTACAGATCCTTGGAGGCAAAAGCACAGAAGAGGACTCAGAAACAGTAAAGGAAATCCTGGTCAATATGGGTGGATCACTGATGGTGCCCCACACAGTAAAATTTGAAATCTCCAACATATTTTTTGTTAAATTGTGATACATTTAAAATAGCTGAACTAGAATCACAAGTCTAATGTATTACTGAAGAGTAATAGTCAACAAGACCATATTAAGAGTTTTAAACCAGTCAATTAAATCAAACATGAAATTTAACCAACTGGAAAATCATACTGATATAACATGGGTATTTTTTCTTGATATGAATTGAATTAATACTCATATATATTTAATCATTTAAATGGCAACAGATTCTAAATAAATATATGTATACTATTTTTTCCAATAACTAGCAATTGACATTCATGCCAGTTACTTCATCATTTTGTTTTTCATTCCTCCATGTTTTTCTTTCTCTTCTCCTTCTTCTCTTTCTCTTATTCTCCTTTTTTTCCCTTTTTCTTAGTTCTTCTTCTACCTTTACCCTTCTTTTTAAAAATGTTCTACACTAAATCACCAAAATATTACTATTAGTGTGAGTGCTACAACCACCATCAGCATTATCATCATAAAATTAACAATAAAGAATCATCAGGTATTGTTTAAAGAGGCTCCCTATTCCTTACTTCTTGCTTTTATTCTCAGGATATATTTGCTAAAGTGATTACTATCTGTTTTTAAAAAACTACTGAGAGCTATGATATAATTAATGCTGATTCAGGTTACCTGAGATCAAGTCAAATTTTGCATTTATAAATTTCTTCTTGCCTTCTATCATTAGTTCAGCTGGGGAATTTCACATGCACCTTACTGATTCCAATAGAAGACAGATGTTGGGAAAATTGTAAAAGCTTAATTTTCTAAATATGGCTGAACATCTTGACGTTATGAAAGTGGTTGCCATACTAATGATGAAAATATTTTATTTCTCACTTATGAGATATTTTGTCATTGCTTTGTTGTTCTAGCATAGGTTTATTTGAATGTGGCACTCTAATGTGTCAAAGGAAATTCTAAATCAAACTAAATGCTTTAGAAAAACAAACATCTTTAAGGGATGAAAAATATGCAATTCTTTTATATGTAGAATGTAAGTTGCTTATCTTTAATTGCGATATGCTTCCTCAAAATGGAATAAGCAAATGATCCAAAACCTAATTTGGAAAGTAATGAAACTTGTCTGGGTTTACTTTTATTTAAAGTAGATTCCAAAGTAACTACATGCTTTGTATAAACTTGGTTTTGACTTTATATTACAAATATTTCCTATCAAATTTCCAGGTGGTTAATTTATTTTTCATGCACAAATAAGAGTCACAACTTAAATACATCAGATAATAGACCTAGAGTCATTTTTAAAGTCAGATAATTAGTCTGCACTTACTGTGTGCTATATACTGAGCAAAAAGATAAGTCACTTGGATGATTTATAGAGAACCAGAAGGCACAAGGCTTATTGGCAACAATATTTAGTGGAGACACTAGGCTTTTAACTATTATGTTTTTAAAGATGAACTGACTCTTCTTATTTTTTCTATTTCATTTAAAATTTCAAAGCAATTTGAACTGTAAGAAAGCCATACCAATTTATAGTCTAAAAGCCCTTACCCAGTTGCCCTCTGAGCCATATTTCAGCATCTCCAGAAGTAGAGTGCTTGTTTTATAATTTGTGGTTATCCACAGATATAAAATTAGAGATGTGTTTAACCATCCACATCTGCCCTACAAGAGTGGGAGAGTTAGGTGCTTAAATGACAATCATCTGCTTTATTTAAAAGAGTAAATAAAAGGCATATAATATAAGAAAAACTAGTACTATTTACCTGTTTGCCCATTTCTAACTACATGGAGGCTGTATTTGTCTAGAGAGGGAATCAAAATTGAGAGAGTCTGATACTTAATATAATTAGGAAAATTATGAATTATATCTATAGTAAAGGAGAATTATCTAACTCACTGCAATTTCAAGAGAGAGAAGATAGGCTTATAAACCAAATCCCATACCTGCAGCACTCTGGTGACCAAAACAGTACATTACTGAACATGGTAGTTACTCAGTTCACATCTGTTGACTGAGTGCCGACAAGGAAAGTGCATACTTCTTGGTCAAATGGTGGTCTTAAAACGTGAACAAATGGAATATTTTAAACCTATTTACCTCATTCCTAATATGAGCTGAAGATGTCTATAGGGGGATATTATTGGGGAGATTAACAAAACACAGAGCACTTAGAATAGTTACTTAGAAACAGTTCCTTTCCGCATTAGAGTCTCATTTTTTAAATGAATTTCTTATTTGTTAATGAGCATTTATGAGCATTTTGAAATATCTTTGTAATGAGCTAGAATATACAATGTTCTAAGATGCTTTATAATAGAATTCAGAATATTCTAAAAGCATCACTGTTATATTATTTTTAGGATTGTTTTATTTCTTATTTTGCTTTCAATAATTTACTAAGGAAGAAAGATAAAGATTTATAAAAAGAAATTTCTCATTTCCTAGCACTTAAAGAGGTGAGATGAGGTATATTATCTTATAAATTCAATCATATTTCTTGAGACACATGTACCCCAATGTTCATCATGGCACTGTTTACAATAGCCAGGACATGGAAGCAACCTAGATATCCATCAACAGACGAATAGATAAGAAAGCTGTGGTACATATACACAATGGAATATTACTCAGCCATAAAAAAGAATACATTTGAATCAGTTCTACTGAGGTGGACGAAACTGGAGCCTATTATACAGAGTGAAGTAAGCCAGAAGGAAAAGCAACAATGCAGTATACTAAAGCATATATATGGAATTTAGAAAGATGGTAATGATAACCCTGTATGCGAGACAGCAAGAGAGACGCAGATGTAGAGAAGAGTCTTTTGGACTCTATGGGAGAGGGCAAGGGTGGGATGATATAGGAGAATGGCATTGAAACATGTAAATTGTCATATGTGAAATGAATCGCCATGATGCATGATACAGGGTGCTCAGGGCTGGTGCACTGGTATGACCCAGAGGGATGGAATCAGGAGGGAGGTGGGAGGGGGGTTCTGGAAGGGGAACACATGTATTCCCATGGTGGATTCATGTCAGTGTATGGCAAAACCAACGTGATAATGTAAAGGAAAAAATTAATTAATTAATTAAAAAATAAATTTTAAAAAAAGATATTTCTGCAAAAAAAAGTAATTCTCTTGAGAGATTTTTCTCTTTTTTTTTTATGCTAACATGCATTTGTATCCAAAATTCTTATTAGGAAATACATGTTTATTTTTTTTTCCTGGGGCCATGTGGCAACCCAGATTGTATGTTTTAGACTTTGTTTAATCTGAAATATTACTTAATTGGTTTTATGGAAAAAGGAGGCATTTGTGCAATGTAAATGCAATAATAAGAAAAAGATAGTACTAAAAATATTTCTGGCATAGTAAATAATGGGCTTGTCAACAGCATGAGTGATTTCTTCTAGCATAGACCATAAAAAAACTTTTAAATAGAAATAAAAATAGTAGTAGATATTCTTTAAATTGTTATTCATCAGTTCTAGAAGAAATGCATTTTCTAGAGTAGCCAGAACTCTTGTAAATTCCAGACAGAAAGGATAAAAATGCCTGTGAGGAAATGACTCTGGCAGAGGAAAATTATACCAATGTTAAGAACTAGAAAATATAAAAGGGCAGATTTAGAAATACATCATCATGGGAATGTATTTTACATTTTAAACACAATTATCTGAAATAGTCCTTTCAACATCCAAAATCATTGCCATCACAGAGAAAAGATGAGGTGCCAAAACATAGCTTCCCGTGGTTGTCAGTGGTTTAATGGTCCTTATTAACAGTAACTTTAGATCTTTGGATTCAGGACTCACATTTATCAGTCAGAGGAATGTTTTCCTGAGGTAAACAAAAGAGAGCAGATGGAATATGAAAATCATTCTTAGGAAGTGAAAAAATCAGTTACTCCTGGAGAGGGGAAGTAGAGACTGCTTTGACTCATTCCATTATTGTTGTATAAACTCAGTCATGTCTGACTCTTTGTGACCCTTTGGACTGTAGCCCACCAGCCTCCTCTTGTCCATGGGTTTGTGAGGCCATGCTGGAATGGGTTGCCATTTCCTCCTCGAGGGGAACTTCCTGACCCAGGAATCCAACTGCCTCTGTCATGGCTGTTGCATCGCACACGTATTCTTTACCGCATGAGCCACCAGGGAAGACCATGAGCGCTGAGTTGCTTCAGCTGTGTCTGAGTACTTGTGAACTATAGATCGTCAGGTTCCTCTGTCCATAGGATTCTTCAGGCAAGTATACTGGAGTGGATTGCCCAAACTGTACTAAATTTTTCCTTGAATATATTCAAAATATATTTTGTAAGCACCATGACTGATAGAGAAACTTATCACTAAGCAAAGAAATACAGTCCCTCTCTCGCAGAAGCTACCAAAGAGTGAATATTTAAAACAATTGCACTAAACACAAGTTATAACAAGTGTGTTCCGTGTTTTGAAAAGAGAAATGCAATATGCTAAAGAATGTGTATTTGCATTAAGGGAAGCAATTTCAATGGAACATATGGGACAACCTCTATGAGAAAGTAATATTCATGTTGACTCTTAGGACCAAGTAGGAATTTTTCACAAGAACAGCATGAGTGTAAGTAAAAGTCCTAGAGAGATAAAAATTGGTAGGACTTTTGGCTTTTGACTCTCCCCTTCCCCCCGCTTCATGTGTTGGAAGCTAAGTTAATCAAAATCTTTCAGTTCATAAAACATTGTTATTACATTCCTTGCAAAGTCTCTTTCTTGTGTTTGATTTATTCCTTTACTTGGATTTCCAACTCCAAATCTCCTGATTATAATGGGTTTAATGTTCCCTCTTTTGCTTATGTATTTTATTTTAAAGCATGCATTGATGCTGTATAAACATATCTTCTAAAGTCATATAAATTATTTTTATTTTATACTACATCATTGTTTGGCACATTGACTGCCCACTTGGCACTTTATGATACCTGCTGCTTTGTGAAATTGTAGTCTGATATTCCTAATTTCTCATGGAATACAATAATGTAATCTACATTTTATTTTTGCTTTCCTCAGTGATATGTTGATTGTCTTTAATACTATGATAAAGTTCTTCACTCATCTATTCCTAATTTTCTATGCTGCATAGCAGATTACCACAAATATTACAGCAATAAAAATTCATTATCTTGCAATTTCTATAGATCAGAAGTCAAGGGACCACAAGACTGGATTCTCCACTCAGGGTCTCACTGGTATAAAGTACAAATGTTGACCAGGGCTTCAAGTCTTATCTGGGACTCCAGGTTCTTTTTCATTCTTATTGGTTGTTGGAAGAATTCACTCACTTATGGTGTTATGACTGAAATAAAAATTTCTTACTGTCTTCAAATCAGGCTTCTAGAAAAAGCTCCTAGATGCTTTGTCTTTGCAGCAATAGTTCATAACATGCATCTTTGCTTTCTTTCAGCCAGCTGCCATGAATTTCTCTGCCTTCCTCTTCTTGCTAGAAGGAAAACTCTCTTTTTCCAGGGCTCATGTGACTAAGTTAGGTCACCAGGGTAAGGTTCCTGTTTAAGGTCAACTGTGCCCGGTAACGGAGAAGGCAATGGCACCCCACTCCAGTACTCTTGCCTGGAAAATCCCATGGACGGAGGAGCCTGGTAGGTTGCAGTCCATGGGGTCGCTAGGAGTCGGACACAACTGAGCGACTTCACTTTCACTTTTCCCTTTCGTGCACTGGAGAAGGAAATGGCAACCCACTCCAGTGTTCTTGCCAGGAGAATCCCGGGGAGGGGGGAGCTTGGCCGGCTGCCGTCTGTGGGGTCGTGCAGCAGCAGCAGTGCCAGGTAACATCATGTTGTGAAGGTAGCTACTCCAACGAATTCACAGTTCTGGGAATTATGCAGGAATGTACACTGGTGGGGAGGGGTGAAAAATCTTGGGGACAGTCTTAGAATTCTGCCTATCAGTGACCCCATGGGAGGATTCTTTTGTATACAGGACTAAGAGAGAATTGCAGGATCAGATGGTATGTGAGCTCCAGATTAAGAGCTGTATAGTTTGAGGATGACCATTGTGACTGGAGGATAGTGAACAAACAGAAAAACGTAAAAGACAAGGTTGGAAAGGGAGGCAGGTAACAAATTCCCTAGCACATTTTATGATTACATTAAAGACTTCAGTAATCACTTTCAAAAATGTGTAAATAAATTAATCATAGTACATCCTATAATTCATGCAGTTATGCATTTATTCTACTATCACATTTCTGGTGCACTCTAGTATACAAAAGCAAACAGTGTTTATTCTTTTTCCCATAGTGCCTATTCATTAATTTACAATTTAATATTGACAGGCGTAATGCATGCCACATTTCATTGACTTTTATTTCTTATTTTTCTTTTCTCTGATAGCTCCTGACAAAATAAAAAATAAGGACATTTTTTATTGACTGTACTAAAATCCATCTGTTTCTTCCTTTTTCCTACTCAGCAATTTCTATGTCCCATTTTTGTGTTCTCACAAAGAGTAGGGCAGAATATAGTGAATAAAGAACAGCAGCCACTTAGCTAACCGAGGTTGGAAAAGTGACCAAAATACATGTCAAATTCTGCTACAATATAAGAAACAGCAAGCAAAAAAGGGGGGGGGGAGGGGAGGGATTGCTCAATAACCTGTGAATATCTATTCTAGTAGTGCAATCATGATTTTATTTGTGTCTGTATAATTTGCTTTGTATTCTGTTTATAAAATGTGAACTGAAACAGTGGGTAACTTAATTTTTAAACAGGTTCAGTTCAGTTCAGTTGCTCAGCCGTGTCTGACTATTTGCAACCCCATGGACCACAGCATGGCAGGCCTCACTGTCCATCTCCAACACCTGGAGTTTACCCAAATTCATGTCCATTGAGTTGGTGATGCCCTCCAATCATCTCATCCACTGTTGTCCCTTTCTCCTCCTGCCTTCAATCTCCCAATTACTCTTTTCAAATGAATTAGCTCTTTGCATCAGGTAGCTAAAGTATTGGACTTTCAGCTTCAATATCAGTCCTTCCAATGAACACCCAGGACTGATCTCCTTTAGGATGGACTGGTTGGATCTCCTTGCAGTCCAAGGGATTCTCAAGAGTCTTCTTCAACACCACAGTTCAAAAGCATCAGTTCTTCAGTGCTCAGCTTTCTTTATAGTCCAACTCTCCCATCCATACCTGACTACTGGAAAAACCATAGCCTTAACTAGATGGACCTTTGTTGGCAAAGTAATGTCTCTGCTTTTTAATATGCTATCTAGGTTGGTCATTACTTTCCTTCCAAGGAGTAAGCGTCTTTTAATTTCATGGTGGCAATCATCATCTGCAGTGATTTTGGAGCCCCAAACAATAAAGTCAGTCACAGTTTCCCCATCTGTTTCCCATGAAGTGATGGGGCCAGATGCCATGATCTTAGTTTTCTGAATGTTGAGTTTTAAGGCAACTTTTTCACTCTCCTCTTTCACTTTCAGCTAGAGGCTCTTTAGTTCTTTGCTTTCTGCCATAAGGGTTGTGTCATCTGCATATCTGAAGTTATTGATATTTCTCCCATCAATCTTGATTCCAGCTTGTGCTTCTTCCAGCCCAGCATTTCTCATGATGTACTCTGCATATAAGTTAAATAAGCAGGCTGACAATATACAGCCCTGACGTACTCCTTTTCCTATTTGGAACCAGTCTGTTGTTCCATGTTCAGTTTAAATGGCTGCTTCCTGACTGGCATACAAATTTCTCAAAAGGCAGATCAGGTGGCCTGGTAGTCTCATCTCTTTAAGAATTTTCCACAGTTTATTGTGATTCACAAAGTCAAAGAGTTGGCATAGTCAATAAAGCAGAAATAGATGCTTTTCTGGAACTCTCTTGCTTTTATGTTGATCCAGCAGATGTTGGCAATTTGATCTCTGGGAACATAACACAATTTACATAAAAATTTCTAAAATTCACATGAAGACCAAGGAAATACTGCCTATAAATGTTTAATTGAAGAGTTTTGCAGAAAGAAAAATGTTTTATAGGTGTTAAATCATTTTTGGAACATAAGTATATATTTAAATATATTAATTCTATCTCCCAAATTAAATTATTCTCTGCTTTACATGATGTTATTAAATTAAAGAATATTTCAAAAGAAATTGATCCTTAGTCTCACCCTGACTTCATCTCCCAAATTAGCTCTTCCTGTGTTCCTCATATACTATGTCATTTGTCCTGTATATGACAGGTGACATATTAGTAGCATCTGCTTCATTGATGAATAATAGACTGAAACTCTGGTATGAAGCTCTTTGTTGCTTTTTTTTTTTTTTTTTGGTCTGTACCACAGGAGATGCAGGATCTTAGTTCTTCAACTAGGGATGAACCTGTGCCCTGGCAGTGGAATCATGGAGTCCTAACCAACAGACTGCCAGGGAATTCCCCTCCTTATTTCTTAAGCACAGCTAATAATAGGCAAGGCTCTGTATCTTCATTTTCCCCAGGCATATTATTTGAAAATTTCCAAATTTAGCATAAGTGTATTAATAAAAATTTATCGGTTAGTTTCCTGTGCAGGGCTCAGCTGAGCTGAAGAGAACTGAGCTGCTAAATATTGGAATAACTTAGATAATTGCCAAAATGAAAATATTGCTCAAGGATTCTTTAATCACTGAATGTGATAACATAAGCAATAGGCTAAACTGGAGAGAGTGTTAGGTCAGTTCCTCCCTATCCATGTTTGCTGCATCATGGCTCTAGTCACAGTTTAATTGGATTAGCACACACGGAAAGAATATGGGGTTCCTCTTGAAATGGAGCAGGGCTCCATGGTCCTTCCCCACGCCACCCCCCCATATGTCCTCTGCCTGTCATTTGTCTGTGGAAAAGCTTAGCCAAAGAGTAAGCTGAATTGGAGAAATGAGAACATGCAGAAACAGAGGAAAACAAAGAGACCAAATAATAAAGTTTAGTCATTAAGCATAGCCAAGAACCTTTAGTTCTCTCTCAAGGGCTGTAGATACCATTCTGAAGGATACCCTGTGAACTATCTTGTAGAGACTGAAAACCCCAACAGGTGGAAAGAGTTTACATGATGAGCAGACTATAGGCGTGACATAAGCTGCCACAATTCCAAGAACTGACCTCAAAGAAATGGAACAAACTGACCTTGGAACCGGAGATTAACTGTACCTAAAACAACCATGGTGACACTGATCAAATCATTGCATGACCAGTTTCAAGATGTCTGTCAGAGCTGACTGTGCTGTTTCTGCATGTAGCCCCTCCCTCAGCCTATAAAAGCTCTTGCCTATTGATATCAGTTATAGGGTGTGTGTGTGTCGGGGTGGGGGGCAGTTAGACTTTGAGTGGGCATCCACCCTTCTCTCCAGGTTTTGGCATCCAGAATAAAGCAAACTTTCCACCAAACTGGCTTTTGAGCAGTGAGCAGCTGGACCTGGGGTCAGTAACGCTCTAAATGCAGAGGGAACCCCAAAGCAAAGGCTCCTGTGGTTTCAGGGACCTGAATTAGAGAAAGGCTAGGTGTAGCGAACTGCCAAGCACTGTGTCACCATGAAGAAGAGAGCCTTCAAAGTTCTCTCCTGCCTTTTAATGAGGAAGCCTTGGGAGTGGTGCTTGAAAGGCCTCCGGCAAAACACTCCCTCTCCCTCTAAAAAGGCCCCCAAATGGATGCTCCTGAGCTAGGAATGTAGACATGCCCAAGAGCCTGATCAGCCAGGAGGTCCTGACTCCAGGACTGCAACTCCCTTCAGAGAGGAGAATGCACTGGCTGGGCCCCCTGAGCTGCTGCGGGAGGCAGCTCTCCACACTGAAACTTGCCACATAAAGGCTCTGAGATTTTCAAGGTTGGGCCTGAAAAATTTTCACCAGCAAAGCCCATTAACAATTCCACAGAAATAAAAATAGAAGCTGAGTGATAAAATAATGTCTAATCTTTATTTTTCTCTTCTCCTTTGTGTTCATCTAGTTTCACTCAATTCGTAGTGAGCCACACGCAGGGACCTCTCTCAAGACTCTTCAAAACAGTGTCCTTCCTGCAAAATGGCTGAGCCTAGCGGGATCTGTGCAGAGACACAATGCCCGGCACAGGGCTCCGGAGCTGGAGCTGCACAGCTATGCCTGATCTGAGAGAACTCCATCCCCTCCCAGAGGAGAACACATGCTGTCTGAGCTCCAGAGCAGGAGCTCCAAACCCCATTCTTTGATCAGAGAAAAGAACTTTTGTTTTGCTAGTAAACCCAACTCCATCTCCATCTTTTGGCTCCAAGGGCAGAAGGAACCTTGCTGGGGACTAACTTGGTAGAAGTGAAAGTCGCTGAGTCCTGTCCTACTCTTTGTGACCTCATGGACTACACAGTCCATGGAATTCTCCAGGCCCGAATACTGGCATGGGTAGCCATTCCCTTCTCCAGGGGATCATCCCAACCCAGGGACTGAACCCAGGTCTCCTGCATTGCAGGCGGATTCTTTACCAGCTGAGCCATGGTAGGGCTGGTAACAAATCCACACATAGACTCCTAAGAGTGTTAGTACAATGGTTCCAAGACTCCCAGACATCTTCATTCTTGATCAACCCTCTGAATTTGCCACCTGCTACTCCTTTGTCACTGATTTCCTGCATATAGTATTTTTTGTTGTTCAGTCACCAAGTCATCTCTTTTTGTGACATCATGAACTGCAGCACACCAGGCTGCCATATACTATTCTGTGTTGGCAAATTTCAGGGTCCAATACCTCTCCTCTGTTGAAATTTTTTGTCTTTCTATCTATACACAAACTATTTTAACTTACTTTAAGCATACAAATCAGCAAATTGCTATGTTAGCCTTATTTTAACACATAAATAGAAAAATTTAATACTTGACAAATAACTATAAAATATCAACTCATTTATAAAATGGGCTTCCCAAGTAGTGTTAGTAGTAAAGTATCCAACTGACAATGCAGGAGACTTAAGAGACAGGGGTTCAGTCCCTGGGTTGGGAAGGATCTGGAGGAGGACCCAACTACCCAATTCAGTGTTCTTGTCTACAGAATCTCATGGACAAAGGAGCCTGATGGGCTAAAGTCCATAGGGTCACAAAGAGTTGGATAAGAGTGAAGCAACTTATCACACATGCACTGTAACTCTAAAATAAGACCAGGTTATTATCAAATAACTGGTTTAAATGTGTTAGAATCTGTAAAAGTATTATATTAGCAATATTATACATAATATATAATAATTATATAGCATGCATTAATATCTAATTCTCACTGTATTCATCTTCCTTATATAATTTTTCTACAATTCCCTGAAATCATGAAACATTTAAAATATATTAAAGCATTTAGTAATAAATTTCTGTCGAGATTTTATGAAAAAATCCTTAATTTAGTATACTGTTTTTCATCATTCAGCAAAAAACTTACTGGTAAAAATTATTAAGGAAAAATAGCTTGGAGAAATCATCACTTTCCTTGGCCATTATTTTATTTCAAACACCATTTATGGGATTGGTAACTAGTTAGAAAAAAGTTTTTGCATGACAATTTCTTGTAGCAGTCATTCAGAATTTGCTTCTTAGGTTTATAAATATTTTATAAACTGTGGCACCAGTAAGTCAGATTATAATGCACACCAAAAGATATAAAGAAACAAATCATATCCTCCTGGATGAAACATATTCCCTCTTAAATATCACAAATGAAATTATTTCAATCAAGAAAAAAATCAGTCTTATTGGAATAATACATAGCATAGCCTGGGCCAAAGTTTGAAAACTTTTGAAAATATTTAAAGTAAAATTATACAAAAGTCTAGGTAAACTTTTTGGAGTGCTTTTGCTCCAAAAACAATTTTTGAAAAACATAGCTATCTTAAGATTTAAAAACTTCTTATCATTGCAATAGTTTTACTTAGAAATGGGAAATAAAATACATATTTTAAGATAGTTACAAAATATAAATAAAGAGGTGATCCTTGTTTTATGAAAATAAAATTATATATATTAGGTTATTTTCAAATGCCTATGTTCAGAGAAGGAATACTAAGAAAAATTTTTCTAATTCAGCATATAGATGATTTAACTCTTTAATATTGAAATTTTGAGAATTTCTTGGCTTTTATATATAAGTATTGACTTTATGCTCTTTCTATCTATTATGATATATGATTGAGTTGGTTGAAATTGTTATCTGAAAATGATTATGACTTGAAAAACATGTTCCTAGTCACACTCTATTGCCTTTTAAAAGATAGAAAATTAGACACACATAAAGAAGTGTCAGAAATAAACAACCCAGGGATGGTGTAGAAAGCTACCAATGAAGCATTAGGCATTGTAATTATTTCTGGGCTACAGAAATAAAGAATTCTAGATTTGAGTAATAGTTATGCATAGTAGTGTGCATTTTGTAATTTATGCTAATGAAAGTCTAATTACAATAAAATGATACTTCCAAATATTGCCAAAGAGAATGGACTTTACTTAAATTGTCAGTAAGCTCCTCAGACATGGGAGTGGCATGAGTTACCTTTAGATGAGTTATAAAGAGCAAGATCCTTACATGGACACATCTATTTGCCTATTTGGGTACAATTCTATGGACCTAATCAGGCTGATGGAGGAAATGAAGTCACCGAGATCCAGCTTTTATCTAGGAGCTTGAAAATAATTACAAATATCTCCATTTCAACACTGAGAAACTTCTTCATTAAAAACTGCTCATGAATTTTAAGTCAGATGTACATCCCTGAGAATTATGAGCTGGAAATTTTCATAAAGATCCTCTAATTTCAAGTTACATTTTCACAGATGAAAATGAGTGTTTACAAAGTTTAGGGCTTGTCACAACTGATGCATGATGATCCACCAAGTAAGTATGATTAAATTTATGTAGCTAATGAAGCTGCAAATCACTCTCAGAATTGGAATTTCTCCATTCCCTCTATATGAATTTTGCTCTGACATAATAGTGATCAAAATAATAATATTGTATGGATTTTACATCATCTTCCAAGACTGTGGATGATAAAGATATAAATGAATACTTTTTATTCTTGTTATTTTTTCAAGATTACTTGAATGAAGCAATGCAGTTGGAATAAATACTGAAATTAAGGGAATAAGCTTGTTTGATTGTCTTCTAGAATTTAAAGATCTCTTTATGGATTACAGAATATGTTTTCCAGTGAATTATTTTTCTTTGGGCTGTTTAAGAATTTGCAAAAGAAGGTGATTGTAGGGATTAGCTTGGATATTGGGTTAGGTTACATGACTTCCAAACACTTTTCCAAATCACAATATGCTCCTTTCACTAGTATATTTACTTAATAGGCCTTGCTTTTAATACATGCTTATATAATCAACTAACCACAAGTTTGGCCTTGGAGTAAAAACTAAAGCACAGTAAAAGCTAACAGAGTTTTGCCAAGAGAACACATGGTCACAACAAACACCCTCTTCCAACAACACAAGAGAAGACTCTACATATGGACATCACCAGATGGGCAATACCAAAATTAAATTGTTTATATTCTTTTCAGACAAAGATGAAGAAGCTCTATACAGTCAGCAGAAATAAGACTGGGAGCTGACTGTGGCTCAGATCATTAACACCTTATTGCAAAATTCAAACTTAAACTGAAAAAGTAAGGAAAACCACTAGACCATTCAGGTGTGACCTAAATCAAATCCCTTACAATTATACAGTGGAAGTGAAAAATAGATTCAAGGGATTAGATCAGATAGACAGAACGCCTGAAGAACAATGGATGGAGGTTCATAGCATTGTACAGGGGCAGTGATCAAAAATATCCCCAAGAAAAAGAAATGCAAAAAGACAAAATGGTTGTCTGGGGAGGCCTTACAAATAGCTAACAAAAGAAGAGAAGTGAAAGGCAAAGGAGAAAAGGAAAGTTATATCCATCTGAATGCAGAGTTCCAAAGAATAGCAAGAAGAGATAAGAAAGCCTTCCTAAGTGATCTATGCAAAGAAAGAGAGGAAAACAATAGAATGAGAAAGACTAGAGATCTTTTCAAGAACATTAGAGATACAAAGGGAACAGTTCATGCAAAAATGGGCACACTAAAGGACAGAAATAGTATGAACCTAACAGAAGCAGAAGATATTAAGAAGAGGTGGCAAGAACATATGGAAGAAGTATACAAAAAAGACATTAATGACCCAGATAACCATGATGGTGCAATCACTCCCCTAGAGCCAGACATCTTTGAGTTCAAAGTCAAGTGGGCCTTAGGAAGCATCGATATGAACAAAGGTAGTAGAGGTAATGGAATTTCTGTTGAGCTATTTCAAATCCTAGATAACGATGCTGTGAAAGAGCTGCACTCAATATGCCAGCAAATTTGGAAAACTCAGCAGTGGCCACAGAACTGGAAAAGGTCAGTTGTTTATCCAATCCCAAAGAAATGAAATACCAAAGAATATTCCAACTACCACACAATTGCACTTACTTCACATGCTAGCAAAGTAATGCTCAAAATTGTCCAAGCTAGATTTCAAAGGTATATGAACTGAGAACTTCCAGATGTTAAAGTTGGATTTTGAAAAGGTAGAGGAACCAGATATCAAACTGTCAACATCCATTGGATCATAGGAAAACACAAAAGAATTTTAGAAAAACGTCTCCTTCATTGACTACACTAAAGCTTTTGACTGTGTGAATCACAACAAACTGCAGAAAATTCTTAAAGAGATGGGAATGCCAGACAACTTTACCTGCCCCCTGCAAAATCTGTTTGCATGTCAAGAAGCAACAGTTAGACCTGGATATGAAACAACTGACTGTTTCAAAATTGGGAAAGAAGTACATCAAGGCTGTATATTGTCACCCTGGTTATTTAATTTATATGCAGAGTACATCACATGAAATGCCGGGCTGGATGAAGCATGAGTTGGGATCAAGATTGCTGGGAGAAATATCAATAATCTCAGATATGCAGATGACATCAAGCTTATGGCAGAAAAGTGAAGAGGAACTAAAGAGCCTCTTGATGAAGGTGAAAGAGGATAGTGAAAAACTTGGCTTAAAACTCAACATTCAAAAAATTAAATCAAGGCAGCTGATCCTATCACTTCGTGGTAAATAGCTGGGGAAACAATGGAAAGAATGATGGACTTTATTTTCTTGGGCTCCAAAATCACTGCAGTTGGTGACTACAGCCATGAAATTAAAAGATACTTGCTCCTTGAAATAAAAGCTATTACAAACATGATGTATTAGAAAGCAGAAACATTACTTGCTGAAAAAGGTCTGTATAGTCAAAGCTATGATGTTTCCAGTAGTCATGTATGGATGTTAGAGTTGGATCATAAAAAAGGCTGAGTGCCAAAGAATCAATGCTTTTGAACTGTGATGTTGGAGAAGACTTGAAAGTCCAATGGACTGCAAGGAGTTCAAACCAGTCAATCCTGAAGGAGATCAATCCTGAATATTCATTGGAAGGACTGATGCTGAAGCTGAAGCTGAAACTGTAATACTTTGGCTACCTGATGCAAAGAGCCAATCCATTAGAAAAGACCCTGGGAAAGATTGAAGGCAAGAGGAGAGGGGGACGACAGAGGATGAAATGGTTGGATGGCTTCACCAACTCAATGGACATGAGTTTGACCAAGCTCCAGGAGACAGTGAAGTAGAGGGGAGCCTGCCACACTGCATTCCATGGGGTTGCAGAAGGACATGACTGAGCCACTGAACAACAAAAAATCAACTAACTAACCATTCTACTGCATTACTACAAAATAATTTCTATTCTTTAACATAGTACACAGATGAATCAAGTTGTGGCAAATAGTTAATTGTAGGCTTTCTTATCATTGTGTTCATGTCTATTGAATATATAAACATATACAAAATATATAAAACTGTCTAATTCTATATATATGATGTATGCTAAGTTCCTTTAGTCACATTCAACTCTTTGAAGCCCCGTCTGTAGGATCCTATGAATCTGCCAGGCTCCTCTGTCCATGGGATTCTCCAGGCAAAAATACCTAGAGGGTTGCCATGTCCCCCTCCAGGAGATCTTCCTGACCCAGTGATCCAGCCCATGTCTCCTACATGTCCCTCATTGGTGGGCAAGATTTACCACCACTAGCATCACCTGGGAAGTCCATAACTATATACATGTATGTATGAAAGTGAAGTCGCTCAGTCATGTCTGACTCTTTGCAACCCCATGGACTGTAGCCTACCAGCCTCCTTGGTCCATGGGATTTTCCAGGCATGAATACTGGAGTGGGTTTCCATTTCCTTCTCCAGCGGATCTTCCCAACCCAGGGACTGAACCCAGGTCTCCCACATTTAAGGCAGACGCTTTACTGTCTGAGCTACCAGGGAAGCCATATGTATGTATACACACACACACACACACACACACACACACACATATATATGCATATGTACACACACACACACACACACACATATACATATGTACACACACACACATACACACGAGTATATAGACAGCCTTCCCAGGTGGTGCTAATGGTAAATAACCTGCATACCAATGAAGAAGACTTAGGAGACATGGGTTCAATCCTTGGGTCAGGAAGATCCCCTGGAGCAGGGCAGGAGAATCTCATTGACTGAGGGGCCTGGTGGGCTCAGTCCATAGGGTCACGAGACATAGGGTAATAATACAGTCCATAGGGTCACAAGTCATGAACACGACTGAAGCAACTTAGAATGCATGCACTCACATATGTAGACACATACTACAAATATAGAAGTCAATTTGACTGGATTTTTGGTTTAATATATTATCAACTAGTAGTAAATACAAAATATATGCCTAGCAGAAATTAGGTTTATAAAATAAAATTTGCTTTTCTGAGGACAAAGCTACTTTTTTTCTCCAGCAGAAATCTTCAGACTATATAAATATTTCAACTTACCTATTGGACATTCCATCATGCTTAATGTTTCAGATAAATATTTAACTGAGATTTAATTGGATGCTTGTAAAGTATTATTGCTAATTGAAAATGGTTCTTGAAGTTGTTAATTTGAAAGACTGCTGATTTTTCTGATAAAAAATCTATCTCTGTGTAGACATAAAATCATATAATAATCTGTATTATGTTTTCAGCATCAGGCTATGCTTTTAGTTAAATAAAAGCACATATATTACAATAAAGGTTGACATTGACTCATATTTTCATCTTTATTTTTAAAAATTTTAAATAAACATTTAGCATTCAACTCTTAAACACTTCAAGTTGCATTGTAGCATTGTCTACTTAAATATTGTATATTTATAATAATAAGTAGAAGGCAACTCAACAGCAATTTTTATTTCCAGTTTTACAGGAACAACTAAATCAGTAAAAAGAACTTTCAATAGTGAGGTTAGAATATTTTCTTCTAGGATCTGTCATAACAGGTAACCAGGGGCAAGGAAAGTAGTTTTTTTCAGTATAGCACAAGGATTACAAAGTACAGCCTGTAGGGAAAATTCAGCCTTCTGCCTGTTTTGTGTGGCCTGTTAACTTCAAAATATATTGACATTTTTTAAGTGTAGGGAATTTTTTTTTAAAGACTGCCGCAGTGACTATAGGCAGCTTGCAAAATCTAAAATATTTACTCTATGTTCCTTTACAGAAAAAAATTTGATAATTCCTGATTAGTGAGTTGGTTCAAGGCCAGCCACCTTAGTAAGTGTATGAAGAGTTACAGAATACCTTGTTTTTGCTTTTACTCCCATATTCATCTGTAATATGGGGCAGTAATAGTTTCTACCTCATAAGGTCGTTGTGAACACAGATAGTATGTTTCTTCAAATGTAATAAAATTGATAAACATTGACCCTCGGTATATATTTGGTGGCAATATAATTTATTTAAAAAATTTGAGCTTTAATGAGAGCAATAGTAATCTTCTAATTTTACAAAAATAGTAACTTTCAGATATTTATAAGATGCTTAAACAATATATAACATATTTAGTAAAAGTATGAATAAAATTAATAAAAACAAATTAAGTTCACTTGTGTGCTTGTGTGTGTATACTTTTTTAGTATTAGCTCCTATATGCTAGACATGTCCAAATTATTTTCTTTCTAATATATTGACTAGTTCTCAAAATTACTGAAAAGATTATATGAGACCTAATTCTCTGGAAGTCTCTTAAGAAAAGGTTTATATGTGGAAGGATATTACTGCAAAATGCTCTCAGCAACAACAGATATAAGAGAATATCAGCAACAGGATCCTGTTGAGAAAGAGGTTGAACTGTGATTCCATTGAAAACAAGACATCTGCAAGATAGTTGTGAAGCAAGAATTGGAATTCAAAAAGGTTCAGAACTCAAACAAGGGGGCAGGCTTTTTTATACACACATGAAGTAGTTTTCAAATGGGTGTTACTTTGGTGTAGGCAGTTCCCTTTGATTGAGGACAATTCCTTGAGAGAAAGACAATTTTTTTGTTCAGTCATCTAATCATGTCTGAATCTTCGTGACCCCATGGACTGCAGCACACCAGGCTTCCCTGTCCTTCACTATCTGCTGGAGTTTGGCCAAGTTCATGTCCATTGAATCAGTGATGTTGTCCAGCCATCTTATACTCTGTCACCTTCTCCTTCTGCCTTCAATCTTTCCCAGCATTATTTTTTTTTTTTTTAAGATAAATCAGTTCTTCACATCAGGTTTCAAAGTGTTGGAGCTTCAGAATCAGTCCTTCCAAAGACTGGTTTGATCTCTTTGCTATCCAAGGGACTCTCTAGAGTCTTCTACAAAACCACAGTTTGAAAGCATCAATTCTTTGGCATTCTGCCTTCTTTGTAGTCAAGCTCTCACAACTGTACATGACTACTGGAAAGACCATAGCCTCAGAAATATGGACATTCATCGGCAAAGTGATGTCTTTGCTTTTTAATACACTGTCTAGGCTTTTCATAGCTTTCCTGCCAGGAAACAATAATCTTATAATTCCATGGCAGCAGTCACCATCTGCTGCGATTTTATAGTCTAAGAAGAATAAATCTGTCACTTTTCCCACATTTTCTCCTTCTATTTGCCATGAAATGATGGGGCTGAACGCCATGATCTTAGTTTTTTAAAATTTGTTTTCAGCCAGCTTTTTCACTCTCCTCTTTCACCCTCATCAAGAGGTTCTTTGGTTCCTCTTTGCCTCTGCCATGCAATTTCATCTGCATGTCTGAGGTTGTTGATATTTCTCCTGGCAATCTATATTCCAGCTTCTAACTCATCTAGCCTGGAACTTCTTATGATGTGCTGTCCATAAAAGTTAAATAAACAGGATGACAACAAGTATCCTTGTCATACTCCTTTCTCAATCCTGAACCAGTCAGTTGTTCCATACAGAGTTCTAACAGTTGCTTCTTGGTTGGCATACAGTTCTCTCAGGAGACAGGTAAGATGGTCTGGTAGTTTCATCTCTTTAATAATGTTCCACAGTTTGTTATGATCTGCACAGTCAAATCCAAACAAGACAACTTTAGCTGGCAGCATTCCTAGAAAATGGGATCCTCCCTGATCCTTGCAGTTCAAGGGGTTACAAAGAATCTGACATGACTTATTGACTGAACAACAATCCTGATCCTTAAAGGAAAATTTGTGTGATATAACACAGCAGTTGCTACAGTGTACCCTTTGTGCAGCTCCACTTCACATAAATTGGCCTTAGATAACAGATCCTCCAAGATTCTGATTTATCATTACTGGAAAAATGTGTCATGGGAAGAATAGTGAGACAAACAACTCTAAACCTAACAGCTAGCACTAAAATATATGTGATATTTATTATCTTCCTCCTGGCTTATCATTTCAGATTCTTCTCAAAATCAACACCTAGCTGGTGTAGGTAACTTTTGTGGGAAGTTGACCTAGATCCTTACTCCTCAGAGACTTGAGCCTTTCACAGGCTTTGGCTAATGTTCATTAATGATCAGTACTGAGCAGTGAAATACAAAGAGGTACTCCATAAACCACCTAAGTGCCAAACATATTCATCTTTTTCCTTTATATGTAACATGTGTCTATTGTTGTTTTCTTGCTAAGTTTTCTTAAACTCTTTGCAACCCAGTGGACTGCAGTGCACCAAACTTGCCTGTCCTTCACTATTTCCTGCAGTTAGCTCAATTCATGTCCATTGAGTTGAGATGCCAACTGACCAACTTATCCCCTTCTCCCTTGCTCCCTTATCCTCCTGCCTTCAATCATTCCCACCATCTAGTTCTTATCCAAATAATAGGCTCTTCGCATCAAGTAGCCAAAGTATCAGAGACTTAGTTTCAGCTTCAGTCCTTCTAATAAATATTCATGGTTGATTTCCTTTAGGATTGACTGATTTGATCTCTTTGCCATCCAAGGGACTCTTTTTTTTTCCATCCCTTTTATTGTTTTTGTCATACAATGCCATGATATCACCATGGGTTTATATATGCTCCCCATCCAGAAAACCCTCCCTCTCCCCTCCCTCCTCCCTCCCCCCCGGGAAATATCGATGCACCATCCCCGAGAATCAATCCTGGGATGGCAATTGATTAGACATATGATAATTAACATGTTTCAATGCCATTCTCCCATATCATCCCACCCTTTCCCTAATTCACAGAGTCCACGAGTCTATTCTATACATCTGCGTTCCTTTTGCTGTCTCCCATGTTGGGTTCTCGTTACTGTCTTTCTAAATTCCATATATATGTGTTAATATACTGTATTGTTGTTTTTGCTTCTGGCTTACTTCACTCTGGATAATGGGCTCCAGTTTGGTCCATTGGAGTAGAATTGATTCAAATGAATTTTTTTTAATGCTGAGTAATATTCCATTGTGTATATGTACCACAGCTTTCTTATCCATTCATCAGTTGATGGGCATCTAGGTTGCTTCCATGTCCTGGCTATTGTAAACAATGCAGCGATGAACATTGGGGTACACGTG
>ML664163.1:13332415-13359327 GCA_007570785.1 Antilocapra americana | reverse complement strand
GTGTATATGCCCAGCAGTGGGATTGCTGGGTCATATGGCAGGTCTATTTGCAGTTTTTTAAGGAACCTCCACACTGTTTTCCATAGTGGCTGCACTAGTTTACATTCCCACCAACAGTGTAGGAGAGTTCCCTTTTCTCCACATCCTCTCCAGCATTTATTGCTTGTAGACTTTTGGATTACAGCCATTCTGACTGGTGTAAAGTGGTACCTCATTGTGGTTTTGATTTGCATTTCTCTGATAATGAGTGATGTTGAAAATCTTTTCATGTGTTTGTTAGCCATTTGTATGTCTTCTTTGGAGAAATGTCTGTTACGTTCTTTGGCCCACTTTTTGATTGGATCGTTAATTTTTCTAGAATGGAGCTGCAGGAGTTGTTTGTATATTTTTGAGATTAATTGTTCATTGCTTCATTGGCTATTATATTCTCCCATTCTGAAGGCTGTCTTTTCACCTTGCTTATAGTTTCCTTTGTTGTGCAGAAGCTTTTCATTTTACTTAGGTCCCATTTGTTTATTCGTCTTTTTATTTCCAGTATTCTGGGCGGTGGGTCATGGAGTATCCCGCTTTGGGTTATAGGAGAGAGTGTTTTGCCTATGTTATCCTCTAGGAGTTTTACAGTTTCTGGTCTTATGCTTAGATCTTTGATACATTTTGAGTTTATCTTTGTGCATGGTGTTAGAAAGTGTTCTAGTTTCATTCTTTTAGAAGTGGCTGTCCAGTTTTCCCAGCACCACTTGTTAAAGAGGTTGTTTTTTCTCCATTGTATATTCTTGCCTCCTTTGTCAAAGATAAGGTGTCCATAGATGCGTGGATTTATCTCTGGGCTTTCTATTCTGTTCCATTGATCTATATTTCTGTCCTTGTGCCAGTACCATACTGTCTTAATGACTGTGGATTTGTAGTATAGCCTAAAGTCAGGTAGGTTGATTCCTCCAGTTCCATTCTTCTTTCTCAAGATTGCTTTGGCTATACGAGGTTTTTTGTATTTCCATACAAATTGAGAAATTATTTGTTCTAATTCTTTAAAGAAGACCTCTGGTAGCTTGATAGGAATTGCATTGAATCTATAGATTGCTTTGGGTAGTATACTCATTTTCACTATATTGATTCTTCCAATTCACGAACACGGCACATTTCTCCATCTGTTTGTGTCCTCTTTGATTTCTTTCATCAGTGTTTTATAGTTTTCTATATACAAGTCTTTTGTTTCTTTAGGCAGAAATACTCGTATGTATTTTATTCTTTTTGTTTCAATGGTGAATGGAATTGTTTCCTTAATTTCTCTTTCTGTTTTCTCATTGTTAGTGCATAGGAATGCCAGGGATTTCTGTGTGTTGATTTTATATCCTGAAACTTTACTATACTCACTGATTAGTTCTAGTAATTTTCTTGTAGAGTCTTTAGGGTTTTCAATATAGAGGATCATGTCATCTGCAAACAGAGAGTTTTACTTCTTCTTTTCCAATCTGGATTCCTTTGATTTCTTTATCTGCTCTGATTGCTGTGGCCAAGACTTCCAAAACTATGTTGAAAAGTAGTGGCGAGAGTGGGCACCCTTGTCTTGTTCCTGACTTCAGGGGGAATGCTTCCAGGTTTTCACCATTGAGGATAATGTTTGCTGTGGGTTTGTCATATATAGCTTTTATTATGTTGAGGTATGTTCCTTCTATTCCTACTTTTTGGAGGGTTTTTATTATAAATGGATGTTGAATTTTGTCAAAGGCTTTCTCTGCATCTATTGAGATAGTCATGTGATTTTTATTTTTCAATTTGTTAATGTGGTGTATTACATTGATTGATTTACAAATATTGAAGAATCCTTGCATCCCTGGGATAAAGCCTACTTGATCATGATGTATGATCTTTTTGATGTGATGTTGGATTCTATTTGCTAGAATTTTGTTGAGGATTTTTGCATCTAAGTTCATCAGTGATATTGGCCTGTAGTTTTCTTTTTTTGTGGCATCTTTGTCGGGTTTTGGAATTAGGGTGATGGTGGCCTCATAGAATGAGTTTGGAAGTTTACCTTCCTCTGCAATTTTCTGGAAGAGTTTGAGTAGAATAGGTGTTAGCTCTTCTCTAAATTTTTGGTAGAATTCAGCTGTGAAGCCATCTGGTCCTGGGCTTTTGTTTTTTGGAAGATTTCTGATTACGGTTTCAAGTTCCGTGCTTGTGATGGGTCTATTAATATTATCTATCTCTTCCTGGTTTAGTCTTGGAAAGGTGTACTTTTCTAGGAATTTGTCCATTTCATCCAGGTTGTCCAGTTTATTTGCATATAGTTGCTGATAATAGTCTCTTATGATCCTTTGTATTTCTGTGTTTTCTGTTGTGATCTCTCCGTTTTCATTTCTAATTCTGTTAATTTGGTTCTTCTCCCTTTGTTTCTTGATGAGTCTGGCTAATGGTTTGTCAATTTTATTTATCTTCTCAAAGAACCAGCTTTTGGCTTGGTTGATTTTTGCTATGGTCACTTTTGTTTCCTTTGCATTTATTTCTGCCCTGATCTTTAAGATTTCTTTCCTTCTACTAGACCTGGGCTTCTGCATCTCTTCCCTTTCTAGTTGCTTTAGGTGTAAAGTAAGGTCATTTATTTGATTTTTTTCTTGTTTCCTGAGGTGAGCTTGTATTGCTATGAACTTTCCCCTTAGCATTGCTTTCACAGTGCCCCATAGGTTTTGGGCTGTTGTGTTTTCATTTTCATTCGTTTCCATGCATAACTGAATTTCATTTTTGATTTCTTCTGTGATTTGTTGGTTATTCAGCAGTGTGTTGTTGAGCCTCCATATGTTGGAAGTTTTGAAAGGTTTTCTCCTCTAGTTGATATCTAATCTCACTGTATTGTGGTCAGAAAAGATGCTTGGGATGATTTCAATAATTTTGAATTTATCAAGGTTAGATTTATGGCCCAGGATGTGATCTATCCTAGAGAAGGTCCCGTGTGCACTTGAGAAAAAGGTGAAATTCCTTGTTTTGAGGTGGAATGACCTATAGATATCAATTAGGTCTAGTTGGTCTATTGTATCATTTAAAGTTTGAATTTCCTTGTTACTTTTCTGTCTAGTTGATCTATCCATTGGTGTGAGTGGTGTATTAAAGTCTCCCACTATTTTTGTGTTGGTGTTAATTTCCCCCTTCATACTTGTTAGCATTTGCCTTACATATTGTGGAGCTCCTATGTTAGATGCATAAATAGTTATGATTGTTATTTCTTCTTCCTGGATTGATCCTTTGATCATTATGTAATGTCCGTCTTTATCTCTTTTCACTGCCTTTACTTTAAAGTCTACTTTATCTGATATGAGTATTGCCACTCCTGCTTTCTTTTGGTCTTTATTCGCATGGAATATCTTTTCCCAGCCTTTAACTTTCAGTCTATATGTGTCCCTAGGTTTGAGGTGAGTCTCTTGTAGACAACATATATAGGGGTCTTGTTTCTGTATCCAATCAGCCAATCTTTGTCTTTTGGTTGGGGCATTCAGCCGGTTTACATTTAAGGTAATTATTGATAAGTATGATCCCGTTGCCATTTATTTTATTGTTTTGGGTTCCAGATTATCTATCCCATCCATGTTTCCTATCTAGGCAAGATCCTTTAGCATTCGTTGGAGGGCTGGTTTGGTGTTGCTGAATTCTCTCAGTTTCTGCTTGTCTGAGAAACTTTTGAATTCTCCTTAAAATTTGAATGAGATCCTTGCTGGGTACAGTAGTCGGGGTTGTAGATTGTTTTCTTCCATGACTTTAAGTATGTTTTGCCATTCCCTTCTGGCCTGAAGGGTTTCTGTTGAGAGATCAGCTGTTATCCTTATGTGATTCCCCTTGTGAGTTATTTTTTGTTTCTCCTTTGCTGCTTTTAAAATTTGCTCTTTATATTTTATATTTGTTAAATTGATTAATATGTGTCTTGGGGTGTTCCACTTGGGGTTCATTCTATTTGGGATTCTTTGTGTTTCTTGGACCTGAGTGGCTATTTGCTTTCCCAATTTAGGGAAATTTTCAACAATTATGTCTTCAAGAATTTTCTGATGGTCTTTCTTTTTGTCTTCTTCTTCTGGGACTCCTATGATTCGAATATTGGTGCGTTTAATATTGTCCCAGAGGTTTCTATGATTGTCCTCCTTTCTTTTAATTCTTTTTTCATTTTTCCTTTCTGTTTCATTTATTTCTGCCATTCTGTCTTCTACCTCACTTATCCTGTCTTCTATCTCTGTTATTCTACTGTTGGTTCCCTCCAGGGTGTTTTTGATCTCATTTATTGCATTATTTATTATATTTTGACTCTTTTTCATTTCTTCTAAGTCCTTGTTAAAGCTTACCTGCATCTTCTCAATCCTTGCCTGCAGGTTATTGAACTGCAACTCCAACTTATTTTCCAGGTTTTGGATCATTTTCACTATCGTTATTCGGAATTCTTTGTCAGGTAGGCTTCCTATCTCTTCGTCTTTTGTTTGGTCTAGGGGTATTTATCCTGTTCCTTTACTTGCTGGGTATTTCTCTGCCTTTTCATCTTGTTTATCTTGCTGTCTTGTCCCTTTACTGTGGGGGTTCCTCTCTATGGGCGGGGTTGGATGTGTGGTTTGTCGAAGTTTCCTGGATGGGAAGGCTTGTGTGGTTTTCTGGTGGGTGGGTCTAGGTTTCCTCACTGTTACTAGCAAGAGACAAGAATGGGGAGAAAGCAGTCAAGCCTATGATCTCACTCCCAGGTAACAATGGGTACTGGAGCTTGGATCCTTAAATGTACAAATTTGATACCAAGTACTAATGAGCAAAGATTAAAAATCTAGAGTAAAGACTGGATTCTCAAAAATACTTTTAAAAAAAAAAAGAAAGAAAGAAAGCTAAAGGAGAAAAAAAAACTTTTAAAAATCAATTAAAAAAAATAAAATAAAAAGGGGGGGAAAGTGGAAATATAAAAGGTAAGAGAAGAAATAGGATGGAGAATATGATAAGGGAGAAAGAGGAGATTTTAAAAATAAAACGGAAAATAAAAATAAAGGAAAAGAAAGAAAAAAGAAGAAAAAAAAATAGCAAGGTCATAGGGGACTTAAGAATTCTAAAAAAAAAAAGTATAAAAAAGTTTTAAAAATTTAAAAGATGTTCCTAGTACAGTTCTCATTAAGGCTTTCTCTGGTGCTGATGCGTACAGCGAAGGGTCAGTAGATTTTCAGATGATTCCTTGGTCCGGCTTGTCCTTCTCACAGTCTATAGACTCCTTTCTATGCAGTCTGCGCCACCTGCAGGGATTTAATCTGCTACTCCTGTCAGTTCCAAAGCTGTTCCCTCTGCTTGCTTTAGCATCTTCTGTTTGCTGGTCTTTTAAGTGTCTGTTCAGCCCTTTGGAGTTTGCCCTGCTCCTGGTGAGAGGGCTTCCCCCTCCCCCTCTGCTCAGGCTCTCTGGTCGGCCCAGCACAGTTCAGTTGGGAAGTGCGGCTTTTCCCCTCCCTCGGCCCCACCGCTCGGTTTTCTTCGCATGCAGCTGAGCACGCCTTCTTCGGTGTGTACAGCACCTATCCGTCCAGAATCCCCAGAAGTCTTGGTTAGCCTCGCCGGGGCTGGGTTATGCCCACTGCTCTCAGGAGGGGGCTGGGCCGGTCCGCAGCCCACAGCTGCCCAGCTCCACCCAGCCGGCTGCCTCTCTGTTGACTCCCCACCGCCCTTTGTTCTGTGTGCGGGCCTGGGGGGGGTGAGGGCTCTTCCTGGGAGGTTAGGTCCCTCGGGCTGCTCCGTTCCCAGAGCGCGCGGCCCGCCCCTCCCTGAGCAGGAGCAGTCCGCTTGGGCTAGTGGGGGGGTGGGGCGCCCGTGCTGCCGCTCGGCTGTGCCTTGTAGCCAGAGACGTACCTTGCAGGGCTTAACTATTAATCTGCTTTTACTCCCAGCTATATTGCTCTCCAAGATTCACCGCAGATCCGCCAGAGAGAATGCTCCCTGGTATTTGGAAACCTTTCTCCTATTTTTTTTCCTCTTTATTCCAGACTCCCCTTCTGGGACGGAACCCGTCCCCAGCTCTTTGTCTCTCCCTTTACTTTTTTTTTTTTTCTTTCTTTTGTCCTACCTCCTCACGTCGGCAATGGGTCGCCCCTCCAGATGCCGGATGTCCTCTGCCAGCATTCAGACCCTGTTTTATGGAGTTTGCTCGGCCTTTAAAAGTTCTTTTGGTATATTTATTAGGGAGAGAGTGTTCCCCCCATCCTATTCCTCCGCCATCTTAGTTCTCTCAATCCAAGGGACTCTTTAGAGTCTTTTCCAGCACCACAATTCTACATCATCATTTCTTCAGTGCTCAGCCTTCTTTATGATGCAACTCTCTTATCTGTACATGACTACTGGAAAAACCACGCAGTTGACTATATGGACCTTTGTCAGCAAAGTGATGTCCCTGCTTCTTAATCTGCTGTCTAGGCTTTTCACAGCTTTCCTTCCAAGGAGGAGTCATAGTAATGTTATGTATGTGTATATGCAACATTAGCCCTACCTTACCATGATGATCAAAGTCTTTTACAAAATTCTACCAGGCTGACAATTGTCCTCCTTTCAAGAAAGAACCTAAAGTTTCAATGCAACACCTATCAAAATCTTAGAAGTATTTTTTTCCACAAACTACTTTTAAATTTATATGAAAAGGCAAAGGGACTACCACACACAAACCAATACTGAAAAACAAGAGCTATACAGGAGAACTCTACCTGATTTTGAAATATAAATAAAGCTACAGTAATCAAGAGAATGTGATGTTCATGTAAAGTTGGACAAAAAGATCAGGAGTACAGATTAGAAAGTCAAGAAATAGATTCATAGATTTTGTCTTAGCTCATTCAGGCTGCTGAAATAGGATAGACTGGATGGCTTTAAACAACAGAGATGTTTTTTATAGTTCTGGTGGCTGGGGAATCTAAGATCAAGTTGCCAGCAGATTCAATGTCTAGTCAGAGATCACTTTCTGGTAAGTAGATACCTTGTGTCTTATATGGGAAGGGGGAGGGAGTCCCTAGGATCTCTTTTATAGTTCATTTCAGTTCAGTTCAGTCGCCCAGTCATGACTGACTCTCTGCGACCCCATGAACCACAGCACGCCAGGCTTCCCTGTCCATCACCAACTCCTGGAGTCCACCCAAACCCATGTCCATCAAGTCAGTGATGCCATCCAGCCATCTCATCCTGTCTTCCTCTTCTCCTCCTGCCCCCAATCCTTCCCAGCATCAGGGGCTTTTCCAATGAGTCAACTCTTCACATGAGGTGGCCAAAGTATTGGAGTTTCAGCTTCAGCATCAGACTTTCCAGTGAACACCCAGGACTAATCTCCTTTAGAATGGACTTGTTGGATCTCCTTGCAGTCCAACACGACAGTTCAAAAGCATCGATTCTTCAGTGCTCAGCCTTTTTCACTGTCCAGTTCTCACATCCATACATGACTACTGGAAAAAACGTTGCCTTGACTAGACTAACCTTTGTTGGCAAAGCAACGTCTCTGCTTTTCAAAAAGCTATCCAGGTTGGCCATACTTTCCTTCAAAGGAGTAGGCGTCTTTTGATTTCATGGCTTCAATCACCATCTGCAGTGATTTTGGAGCCCCCCAAAAATAAAGTCTGACACTGTTTCCACTGTTTCCCCATCTATTTGCCATGAAGTGATGGGACCAGATGCCATGACCTTAGTTTTCTTAATGCTGAGCCTTAAGCCTACTTTTTCACTCTCCTCTTTCACTTTCATCAAGAGGCTTTTTAGTTCTTCTTCACTTTCTGCCATAAGGGTGGTGTCATTTGCATATCTGAGGTTATTGATTTTTCTCCTGGCAATGTTAATTCCAGCTTGTGCTTCTTTCAGCCCAGCTTTTCTCATGATGTACTTTGCATATAAGTTAAATAAGCAGGGTGACAATATACAGCCTTGACGTACTCCTTTTCCTATTTGGAAGCAATCTGTTGTTCCACGTCCAGTTCTAACTGTTGCTTCCTGACCAGCATACAGGTTTCTCAAGAGACACGTCAGATGGTCTGGTATTCCAGTCTCTTGAAGAATTTTCCAGAGCGTTTTGAGGTCCACACAAAGGCTTTGGCATAGTCAATAAAGCAGAAGTAGATGTTTTTCTGGAACTCTCTTGCTTTTTCAACAATCCAGCGGATGTTGGCAATTTGATCTCTGGTTCCTCTGCCTTTTCTAAAGCCATCTTGAACATCTGGAAGTTCACGGTTCATGTATTGCTTAAGCCTCGCTTGGAGAATTTTGAGCGTTACTTTGCTAGCATGTGAAGTGAGTGCAATTGTGCGGTAGTTTGAGCATTCTTTGACATTGCCTTTCTTTGGGATAGGAATGTAAACTGACCTTTTCCAGTCCTGTGGCCACTGCTGAGTTTTCCAAATTTGCTGGCATATTGTGTGCAGCACTTTCACAGCATCATCTTTTAGGATTTGAAATAGCTGAACTGGAATTCCATCACCTCCACTAGCTTTGTTTGTAGTGATGCTTTCTAAGGCCCACTTGACTTCACCTTCCAGGATGTCTGGCTCTAGCTGAGTATGAGTGATCACACCATCATGATTTTCTGATTCATGAAGATCTTTTTTGTAGAGTTCTTCTGTGTATTCTTGCCTCCTCTTCTTAATATGTTCTGCTTCTGTTAGGTCCATACCATTTCTGTCCTTTATCAAGCCCATCTTGGCATGAAATGTTCCCTTGATATCTCTAAATTTCTTGAAGGGATCTCTAGTCTTTGGCATTCTATTACTTTCCTCTATTTCTTTGCATTGATCGCTAAGCAAGGCTTTCTTATCTCTCCTTGCTATTCTTTGGAATTCTGCATTCAGATAGGAATATCTTTCCTTTTCTCCTTTGCTTTTCACTTCTCTTCTTTTCACAGCTATTTGTAAGGCCTCCTTAGACAGCCATTTTGCTTTTTTACATTTCTTTTTCTTGGGGATGGTCTTAATCTCTGTCCCCTGTACAATGTCACGAACCTCCGTCCATAGTTCATCAGGCACTCTGTCTATCAGATCTAGTCCCTTAAATCTATTTCTCACTTCCACTGTATAATTACAAAGGATTTGATTTAGGTCATACATGAATGGTCTAATGGTTTTTCCCTACCTTCTTCAATTTAAGTCTGCATTTGGCAATACGGAGTTCATGATCCAAGCCACAGTCAGCTCCCAGTCTTTTTTTTTTTTTTTTGCTGACTGTATAGAGGCTCTCCATCTTTGGCTGCAAAGAATATAATCAATCTGATTTCGGTGTTGACCATCAGGTGATGTCCATATGTAGAGTCTTCTCTTGTGTTGTTGCAAGAGGGTGTTTGCTATGACCAGTGTATTCTCTTGGCAAAACTCTATTAGCCTTTGCCCTGCTTCATTCTGTACTCCAAGGCCAAATTTGCCTGTTACTCCAGGTGTTTCGTGACTTCCTACTTTTGCATTCCAGTCCCCTATTATGAGAAGGACATCTTTTTTTGGGTGTTAGTTCTAAAAGATCTTGTAGGTCTTCATAGAACTGTTCAACTTCAGCTTCTTCAGCATTACTGGTTGGGGCATAGGTTTGGATTACCGTGATATTGAATGGTTTGCCTTGGAACCGAACAGAGATCATTCTGTCATTTTTGAGATTGCATCCAAGTACTGCATTTTGGACTCTTTTGTTGACCATGATGGCTACTCCATTTCTTCTAAGGGATTCCTGCCCACAGTCGTAGATATAATGCTCATCTGTGTTAAGTTCACCCATTCCAGTCCATCTTAGTTCACTGATTCCTAGAATGTTGGCATTCACTCTTGCCGTCTCCTGTTTGACCACTTCCAATTTGCCTTGATTAATGGACCTAACATTCCAAGATCCTATGCAATATTGCTGTTTACAAGATTGGACCTTGGTTCTATCACCAGTCACATCCACAGCTGGGCATCAATTTTGCTTTGGCTCCATCCCTTCATTCTTTATGGAGTTATTTCTCCAGTGATCTCCAGTAGCATATTGGGCACCTACAGACCTGGGGAGTTCATCTTTTAGTATCCTATCTTTTTGCCTTTTCATGCTGTTCATGGGTTTCTCAAGGCAAGAATACTGAAGTGGTTTGCCATTCCCTTCTCCAGTGGATCACAGTTTATCATACCTCTCCACCATGACCCTTCCTCTTTTATAAGGCCTGTAATTAATTTCATGAGGGCTCTGTTCTCAAGACTTAGTCACCCACCTCTTCATACCATCTCATTTGGAATTAGATTTTTCACTACCGTATAACTTGCTATTATTAGAAACAATCATGGGGAAGGAAATTGCAATCCACTCCAGTATTCTTGCCTGGAGAATTCCAGGGACAGAGGAGCCTGGTAGGCTACTGTCTTTGGGGTTGCACAGATTTGGACACTACTGAAGTGACTTAGCAGCAGCAGCAGCTGCAGAAACAATAAAAATTACCAGGCTTTGTTATTATATTAAGAGCATTCCATGTAGCGTAGAAAGATGTCTTATGAATAAAAGCAGGTTAAAAAGCAGTATAAGAGTCCAAGCCCAATAAATGAATTATATGAAAATATAGTCATGTGTTAAAAATTCCAAAATATGTTCTAAAATGTTAACCTCAGTTATTTTTCAGTTATGAAACTTCAAATGATCTTTATAGTCTTATTTATACTTTTATTTTTGAATTTTTAAAAAGTGGTAATGTATTATATTTAAACATAAAAACAAGGTTTTTGAAGTTGACATTTTCATAGTAACCCTCTATTACCTAGATTTGTACAGAAAAAAAATTCTTAGACATATAATTAAATAGCCTCACATCAAGAAATTTTTAATCTTTAAGGTGCTTTCTAAAATCATAAGTAATTGCTGCATACCACATATTTCAAAAATCATCATCTTCATAATATTAGAATTATATTCTCACATTGAAGTTTGATAGACCTATGACCTGCTTCATTTAATAAAATGTGCATACCTATGAAATGTGAATATTCCCAGTGGAAGCTTTAGGAACCAGAGAGGAGTCACCATGCTTTCTCATTCTCTGTGATGATCTAAATCTTGGGTATCCCCTTAGTCCAGATCATGGAGATGGGAGACCACAGACAAACTCCTAACCAAACTGCAAAGGATATATAGAGTGAGGAAGGCTTTCCCTCTGTGTTTTTAGCATTTCATCTCCTTTCTCCCACAGGAAATATAAGTGGATACTCGCTAAAGGGATTTTCATATTTCTACTCAGTACCTGTGATTCAGTAGATCACTTTATTATGGATTTTAGGAGTCACTAGAAAAGAATATCCATATTAACCTTCAAACAACTCTGCAAAGTTAGTTTGGAGTACTTCAATTTCAAGAGGTTTTTATTTTGTTGTTGTTGGTTTTTTGGTCAGGCCTTGCAGAATGCAGGACTGACCAGGGATGGAAGCCATACTCCCTAGGGTGGAAGCGTGGAGTCTTAATCAGTGAACTCCCCAGGAAGCCCTCTTGAAGAGTTGTTATTTAAGAGTGAACACAACTTTAATAAATATGTATATTTTTGTTTTCATGATTTAAATAGTTTATTTTTGTTGCTATGTTATTTTTGTGATATAATGTGAAAACTTGAAAAATGAATCAAGGAAAATGATATTTAGAATAAGTGGGATATGAAAGAATTTTCTAGCAGTAACTGGAATTATGTAGTTTGTATCAAAAGAAGAGAAATGAAAGAGTTTACAGAATTTACATTAGGGAGATGATACAAAAATTGCTTTAAAAAATGATGAAGAGAATGGGTTTACCTAGTGGCTCAATGGTAAAGAATCTGCCTGCCAAGCAGGTGATGCAGATTTGATCCCTGGGTCAGGAAGATCCCCTGAAGAAGGAAATGGCAACTCACTCCAGTATTCTAGGCTGGAAAATCTCATGGACAGAAGAACCTAGTGCTCTATAGTCTGTGGAGTCGCAGAAGTCAGATATGACTAAACAATAACAATGCAAAGAAAAACAGCTGTGTTAACATATTTGAAGAAAAAGTTCCTCCTCAAAAGTAGCCAAGGAAAAAACACCATATTTAGAAAAGGGAGTTTGAGAAGATGTTATATAAAAGGAAAAAAATACAAATAAGCAAATAATTCTTCATTTAAATGAAAAGAAATTACCAAAAAAAGTTAGTAGATGTGATCAAATCTTAAGTGAAGATATAACTGTTGTCTGTTTTTCATTTTTGTCTCCCTGAGATTGTCACCTCCAGCTTCTCCTGTCCCATTTCCTTCTTAATTATAATCAGATATATTGTATTTGGGCATCCCTTACTATGCAAAGCCTTTAAATATTAAAATTTAATATTAAAATATCAAAATCTTTAATATCAATTAAATATTAAAATTTGATACTAAATATTAAAATAAAAATTAAATTCTATTAGTGTTTTAGGTTCTTTAATTGCCAGTATTCTCCATTATAAATCGTTAGAGTTTTTTTTTCATTTTTTAGTGGATGGTAACTCTGCATATTTGACAAAAATATACAACTTTGTTTTTATGTCCTACTAACCACTTTATTTTTCAACTTTATAAAGAAAATTACTTCATTATTCCTTAGCCTTCTAACTATTCCTCTTTTATTTGTTTTTCCCTCTTATACTCTCCTTCTTTTTCTTCTCTTGTTTTGGAAATAAAAGAGGTGAAAAATGAAAGAGAATTAAAATGATATGATCCAAGGTAATATGAAATTCAAAAAATGTAGGAATACATTACCCGAGTTGATTAAAAGCACAGGAAAAAATCATTAAAAATTTGACTACGTAGGGTAATTAAAAATTTCATTAAATTCTCAGTCCAAATAACCCCCTAAGCAACAATGAGAATATAGAAAAACATATTATTGTAAATATTGTGACAGCTTTTTGCCTTGCATTCATTTGCTCCACTGAGTAATCATTATTCTTTTCAGCTAAGAGTTGTAAGACCTTGGTGAGTTTGGATCAAATCAAAAGACTGTAAGGATTACACCTTAAACTCTGCATAAGAATGCTTTTGCAACAATATGCTGAGCTGTCAAAACACACACACACAGTCAATTATGCCAATGGATAATAGATCTTTTGTGTTCAGGTAACTAAATAAGCTATTCATTTAAAATATTTATTAACCTCCTTTGTTTTCATTTGCATTCAAGGATTTCAAAGAAAATGACAATGTTAATGCTTTTTTCTAAATTATCTTCTTCTATTATGAGTTTTACTCATCTGCTTATGATAATGATAATGGTGGTTTCTCTGAGGGTAATAAAAGAAAATTATATGAGACTTACTCTCATTCCCTTGTGATAATTCTTTTCTCTAGCCTACAACATTCAGCTTGAGAAAATGAAACCCAGTGCTTATTTTTATGTTGTGACTACTATCATAGCCATTTTAATGTAAACACATTATTTACCATCTGTTCTTTGTTTAGCCAAAATTGATTTCCTATATAGTTCATTTGGACAATTGAGACAAATAAGCTATTTATTTGTGTCAGTTAAATATCTTAGTTGCTGGAATTTTAAAAAGAAAATATTTTTCAAAAACCAATATGTTTCAAATACTTTCTAATGTAATATATTTTTGAATTAGCACATTTGGTTTTATAGTGTCTTAAAAGGGGGATTATGTGTGTGCTTTATTATTTTTAAGAACTTATAATAAAAATAGCAATTCATTGCTTTAAGATAAACCTTTTTTTAAGGAAAACTAAAAATAGAAAATTATTCTATGCATCTCTTTTATAATGGCTGGAAACTGTTTGACATCACATGAGCTTTCCCCAAGTCACTAATTCTGTTGCTATTATTGTTCTTGTTGTTGTTCTGTCACTCAGTCATGTCTGACTCTTTGTGACCCCATGGACTGCAGTACTCCAGGTTTCCCTGTCCTTCACCATAACTCGGAGCTTACTCAAACTCATTTCAATTGAGCCGGTAATGCCATCCAACCATCTTGTCTTCTGTCATCTCCTTCTCCTCCTGCCTTCAATCTTTCCCAGCATCAGTATCTTTTCAAATGAGCCAGCTCTTCATATCAGGTGGCCTGAGTATTGGAACTTCAGCTTCAGGTCAGTCCCTCCAATGAATATTCAGGGATGATTTCCTTTATAATTGACTGGTTTGACCTCTTTACTGTCCAAGGGACTCTCAAGAGTCTTCTCAAACACCACAGTTTGAAAGCATCAATTCTTTGGCACTCAGCCTTCTTTATGGTTCAACTCTCATATCCATACATAACTGCTGGAAAAACCATAGCTTGACTATACAGACCTTTGTCAGGAAAATAATGTCTCTGTTTTTTTAATGAATTCTGTCATTGCATAACACTAATTTGAGAAAAGCATAAAATTGACTTAATTTTTAAAATGGACTAAGTTTGATACAGCACAATGCACAATAAATTATTATTTATTAGTACTAAATATCACTAGCAACACATGCTTAATAAAACACAGTTGGGTTTATTACTTTCCACAATAAAAAGGAAGGTATTCCCATTATGGAGAAGAAGGAGAAATTTCTGTGAGAGGGCATCTCATGCTGCTCTTTAAAGGAATTAAAACTTTGGTATGTGATTTTGAAGATGGTTCAAGAAAGGGGATTTTTCTGGAATTGAGTGTTTTTAACGGGTAAGAATAATTATATAATCAAGTATCTCAATTTAACTTAGTGGCTGAGAGAAATGAATCAGAGTTAAAGCTGTAATTAGTAAATAAATAACAATCAAGTTTACTAGATCAAAAAGTTTTTTGGTCACCTCTGTAATTCACAAACCTTTCTTGTGTTTGTGTGTGAGCAGACATACTTATAGAATAATCTTGTGTACTCATCTGATGCTCCATGAAATTTCTATCCTCAGCAGTAGAACCCCATGTTCTAGTTGTTGGTGCCAGATCAACTGGCAGCTTTCTTTCTTTTTTTTTTTTTTTAATTAGTTTTGCCATACAATGACATGATATCGCCATGGGTTTACATATGCTCCTCCTCCAGAACCCCCCTCCCTCCTCCCTCCCTCCTCCCTCCCGCTGGGAAATCTCGATACACCAGCCCCGAGCATCAATCCTGGGCTGGCGATTGATTACACATATGATAATTAATATGTTTCAATGCCATTCTCCCATATCATCCCACCCTTGCCCTCATCCACAGAGTCCACGAGTCTGTTCTATACATCTGCGTTCCTTTTGCTGTTTCGCATGCTGGGCTCTCGTTACCGGCTTTCTAAATTCCATATATATGCGTTAGTATACTGTATTGTTGTTTTCCCTTCTGGCTTACTTCACTCTGGATAATGGGTTCCAGTTCCGTCCGACTGAGTAGAAGTGATTCAAATGAATTTTTTTTTAATGCTGAGTAATATTCCATTGTGTATATGTACCACAGCTTGCTTATCCATTCGTCAGTTGATGGGCATCTAGGTTGCTTCCATGTCCTGGCTATTGTAAATAATGCAGCGATGAACATTGGGGTACACGTGTCTCTTTCAATTCTGGTTTCCTCGGTGTGTATGCCCAGCAGTGGGATTGCTGGGTCATATGGCAGGTCTATTTGCAGTTTTTTAAGGCACCTCCACACTGTTTTCCATAGTGACTCTACTAGTTTGCAATCCCACCAACAGTGTAAGAGAGTTCCCTTTTCTCCACATCCTCTCCAGCATTTATTACTTGTAGATTTTTGGATTGCAGCCATTCTGACTGGTGTAAAGTGATACCTCATTGTGGTTTTGATTTGCATTTCTCTGATAATGAGTGATGTTCAGCATCTTTTCATGTGTTTGTTAGCTATTTTTATGTCTTCTTTGGAGAAATGTCTGTTAAGTTCTTAGGCCCACTTTTTGATTGGGTCGTTTATTTTTCTAGAATGGAGCTGCAGGAGTTGTTTGTATATTTTTGAGATTAATTGTCCGTTGCTTCATTGTCTATTATTTTCTCCAATTCTGAAGGCTGTCTTTTTACCTTGCTTATAGTTTCCTTTGTTGTGCAGAAGCTTTTCATTTTAATTAGGTCCCATTTGTTTATTCGTGCTTTTATTTCCAATATTCTGGGAGGTGGGTCATGTAGGATCCCGCTTTGGTTTACGTCAGAGAAGGTTTTGCCTATGTTTTCCTCTAGGAGTTTTATAGTTTCTGGTCTTGTGATTAGATCTTTGATCCATTTTGAGTTTATCTTTGTGCATAGTGTTAGAAAGTGTTCTAGTTTCATTCTTTTACAAGTGGCTGTCCAGTTTTCCCAGCACCACTTATTAAAAAGGTTGTCTTTTCTCCATTGTATATTCTTGCCTCCTTTGTCAAAGATAAGGTGTCCATAGATGTGTGGATTTATCTCTGGGCTTTCTATTTTGTTCCATTTATCTATATTGCTGTGTTTGTGCCAGTACCATACTGTCTTAATGACTGTGGATTTGTAATATAGCCTAAAGTCATGTAGGTTGATTCCTCCAGTTCCATTCTTCTTTCTCAAACTGGCAGCTTTCAGAGTTGACCACTCTTCACTTTCTTATCTGTGTGTTACAATGCTGATTGTTGTAGACAGAATGTTTACATCTTTCCAAATTCATATGTTGAAACCCTAACTCCCAGTGTAATAGTATAAGAAGGTGGGGCCCTTGGAAAGTAATTAGGCTTAGAGGAAGTTATAAGGGTTCCTCTCTCTCCACATGTGAAGACACAACAAGAAGGAGGCCACTTATGAGCCAGGAAAAGTGTTTTCATTAGACTGTAAATCTGCTGACATCTTGATCTTCCCAGACTCCATAACTGTGAGAAATAAATATCTGTTTTTTAACCACCCAGTCTATGATATTTTGTTATAGCAAGCTGAGCTAATACAATAATCAAATGTTTCTTCCATTTTGAATTATTATAAAAATATATAACCTATGTATGACATTATGATTTTTGTTGACCATGATATGTTTGATGTCGTTAATGACACCTTCAACAAGTTACCTTGTTGTCCTTGTCTGGGACATTTTGAGGTATCACATGAATATCAAAATGGAATAGCAAGTGGGGGATCAATTTTTCACCTGTAATCAACATATAACTCTTCTAGCCAAAGAATACTTTAAAAAATCCCTCCTACGTCCTACAAGCACAGGAGAATATAGATATAGAAGATGACAGAGAATAAAGAACATACAAGAATAAAGTCTACAGGTTAAGGGGACATAGCTACGGAATCACAGTCATTTTAATTAAGCAGTGAACCAAATTTCAAAATACCACAAGGAAAAAATAGATTCTATAAATATCAGTGGTTAAATATTAACTAATTTAATAGAGTGGTTAAATATTAAGTAATTTAATATTGTTCTGAGTAAGAATTTAAGCTAAACACAACATTAGATTAAGAGCCTCAAATAATGAGTAAATTCCATACTTCTGATGATTAGGGCAAAAATGAATCAAGCAACTGTTGTTATGGATTATCACTAGGTCTCTATCAAGAGAAACAGAGGTTTATATCAGAATTCAATATATATTTATAATTATATAAAATGTAATTTATCACTGCATGGATGTTTTCAGTCTTTTTCAACAGTTCCTTTGGGGATATAAACAAATCCCAAGCTCAAAAGCCCTTTGAGTGACAGTTCACTGTATCTACTAGCCCCAGAGGGCCATATATTCTAGTAAAGATCTCAGTACTAGGTTGAAGCAACAGTCTTTACATAAATAATCAGTTCAACTCTTTTCAGCCTATATATGTTATAGATTATGAAAGTGCCACCCATAATCAAATACCAATATGGATAAAATACATTGTGTATGTGTGTGTTTGACATGAAGAGAATGCAATAATCAGTCAACAGGGAGGAAAATTAGTGGCATTTTTGTCTAGTTGATAGTTACATTTGCTGTTATAAGTACAATCACTGATATTCTAGTTTATAGAGTCTCTCATAAGTTTGATTTGTGCAAAGCCTCCAGCCTCCTTGGATCATATCTCTCCAGAAAGCTGAAAACAACATCAGAAATAAGAGCAGGTTTTCAAATGATGAAGATACCTAGTCCTAGATATTCTTTCCTGGGTCTAAGCCAGAAACTGAGGTATGTCTATTGAAAATGGGAAGTGTAAAGTGAAAACCTATTAATGGATCATGTTAATATTCATCAAAGTTTAAGAGCCATAATTTGAGTTTGGGTAGTTATTATTAATACAATTTGAAATAAAGTAAAAGAGCTGAAGCATTGTTAAAAAACACACAAATATTTTCAATGAACAAAATAAGTTTTTGAAGTATTTGTGAAAATTATAAGCAAGATAAAAATATTTGCAAATGGCTAAATATGCATAGTATGCATGCTTCTTAATGAAAAATTACTTATGATGAGATATGAAAATAGATAATACACTGAAAATACATAAGAAAATACACTGAAAAGTACAAAACGCCATGTAAAAGTAATATAACCTAATTTAAGTTATTTAAATTTATCTGAATCATTAAACCATGCTTCTACCTTAAAATCAACTGCTGAGTAATCAAGAATATTCTTTGAATAGACAACAACATTGATTTTCACACAAAAACATGCTCCTCTTTAGTTGTATTCTCATTGTCACTTATGCATGCAGCAGCCCATGTAAAAGTGAATTATGAGAGCAATATGAAAAGTGAATTTCTACAAGGGAGATTTTAGTCTTATAAAACAAATACAGAGTGTTTTATTTTACTTAATTCTTAGTACTATATTGCTAGGGAATAAAGTGGCAAACTTATTGTCATTTTTACTGAAAATTAAACATGTGTTCTGAGCTCAACACATAAGATCAAATAAAATATCCATGCATGCTAAGTCATTTCAGTCGTGTCTGACTATTTGTGACCTCATAGACTATAGCCCATCAGGCATTTCTGTGCATGAGATTCTCCAGGTAAGAATACTGGAGTGTTTTCATTTTTTTTTTTTTGCCCTTCACTTTGAAATATGAAAGTTTCAAATATTGATGAAGTCCAATTTACTCATTTTTCTTTTGTTACTCATGCTTTTGGTGTCACATCTAAGAGTGCTTTGTTGAATTCAAAGTCATAAACATCTACTTTTAGTTTTAGCTCTTACATTTCGTCTTTTTTAAAATTTATTTATTTTAAATGGAGGTTAATTACTTTACAATATTGTATGGTTTTTGCCATATATTTACATGAATCAGTCATGGGTGTACATGTGTCCCCCCATCCTGAACACTCCTCCCACCTCCCTCCCATCACATCTCTCAGGGTTGTCCCAGGGCACCAGCTCTGAGAACCCTGTCTCATGCATCAAATCTGGACTGGTGATCTATTTCACAGATGATAATATACATATTTCAATGCTATTCTCTCAAATCATCCCACCCTTGCTTCTCCCACAAAGTCCAAAAGTCTGTTATTTACATTTGTGTCTCTTTTGCTGTCTCGCATATAAGGTCATCATTACCATCTTTCTAAATTCCATATATATGCATTACTATACTGTATTGGGGTTTTTCTTTCTGACTTACTTCACTCTGTATAATACGCTCCAGTTTCATCCACCTTATTAGAACTGATTCAGATGTATTCTTTTTAATAGCTGAATAATACTCCATTGTGTATATTCACCACAGCTTTCTTGTCCATTTGCCTGACAATGGATATCTAGGTTGCTTCCATGTCCTAGCTATTGTAAACAGCGCTGTGATGAACATTAGGGTACACATGTCTTTTCAATTCTGGTTTCCTCGATGTGTAATGCCCAGCAGTGGGATTGCTGGGTCATATGGCAGTTCTATTTCCAGTTTTTTAAGGAATCTCCACACTGTTCTCCATAGTGGCTGTACTAGTTTTCATCCCCACCAACAGTGTAAGAGGGTTCCCTTTCTTCTGTGCCCTCTCCAGCATTTATTGTTTGTAGACTTTTTGATAGCAGCCATTCTGACTGGCGTGAGATGGCATCTCATTGTGTTTTTAATTTGCATTTCTCTGATAATGAGTGATGTTGAGCATCTTTTCATGTGTTTGTTAGCCATCCGTATGTCTTATTGGAGAAATGTCTGTTTAGTTCTTTGGCCCACTTTTTGACTGGGTCATTTATTTTTTTGGAATTGAGCTGCAGGAGCTGTTTGCATATTTTTGAGATTAATTCTTTGTCCGTTGCTTTGCCAAAAAAAAAAAAAATGAAAAGACAACCCATGGAATGGGAGAAAGTTTTTGCAAACCATATGCCTGATAAGGGAGGGACTTATACCTAGAATATATAAAGTACACTTACAACTTAATAATAAACAGACAAGGTGCTTAATTTTAAAATAGGCAAAGGATCTGCATAGACTTTTCTCCAAGGAAACTATGCAAATGGAAGTTATACTGACATATACAACATTGAAAAAGCCCTGATGCTTGGGGGAGGTTGAGGGCAGAAGGAGAATAGGACATCAGAAGGTAAGATGGCTGGACGGCATCACCAATACAATGAACATGAACTTGGGAAAACTCTGGGAGATGGTGAGGGACAGGGAAGCCTGGGACGCTGCAGCCCATGGGGGTCACAAAGAGTCGGACATGACTGGGCAACTGAACAATGACAACAACCAAGAAAACTATGCAAATGGAAGTTACACAAATATATACAACAGCAGTCATCAGGAATATACACATCAAAACCATGAGATATCACTTCCCATTCACTGTGATGTCTAGAATGAAAAAAAAACAGGTATTAGGAAGTGTTGACGGAGAAATTAGAGCTCTCGTGCATGACTGATGGGAATATAAAACGGTGTAGCCACTTTGGAAAACTCTGTTTCTCTCAGTTTCTTAAACAATTAAACAAAAGAGTTATCATGTGACACAGCAATTTCACTACTAGGTATATACTCAAGAGAAATGAAAAATATGTCTACACACAAAAAAAATTTTGTGGCATAGTTATTCATAAAAGCCATAATGTAGAAATCTCACAAAGTCCATCAATAGAGGACTGGACAAACAAAATGCGTGGAGGAGTGCTATCCACCAAAAAAGAATGAAGTGCTGACACCTGCTACAACCTGAACGAGCACTGAGAACATTATGCTAAGAGAAAGGCCACATATCATGCAATTTCATTCACGTAAAAGTCCAAAAGAGGGAAAGAGGAGACCGCAAGTGATTTCATGGTCACAGAAGACTGAGGGGTAGGGAGAGGTGTGGGGAGGTAGTGGCTGCTGCTGCTGCTGCTAAGTCGCTTCAGTCATGCCCCACTCTACAGCTAAATGGCATGCAGTTTCTTTTTAAGGTGATGAATATATTTAAAAGTCATATCTGTGAATACACTAAAAGCCACTGAATTACATACTTTAAATGGGTGATTTGTATGGCATGTGAGCCATATAACAATAAAACTGCTATTAAACACACACACACACAAAAGAATACTGGAGTGAATTGCCATGTCCTCCTCCAAAGCATCTTCCTGACCTGGAGATCAAGCCCTCATTTCCTCCATCTCTTGCATTGGCAGGCAGATTCTTTATTACTAGTTCCATGTATAGTCTGCCGTTATGAATGTGAATGGAAAGATAGGCTGATGTAGGGTGGCATCCAGGCTTCTGAATAGGTCTATTGGGTATTTGCAAGAAGCCTGAATCATCAAATGTTCATCATGTGTTTGACTCTTTCTACCGTGATTCTATCAGGTCTTTACAAAACTATATTCCTTCTGTTTTAAAAACATTGATATTGGTAAATTCTTTCTCAAACTAATTTTATTGTCTGTATTGAAATAAATGTATTTTCCAGTTAGTTAAAATGGATTGATATGAATTTTCCTACAAATCAACAAGTAAATATTTTTCATTAGCCAAATATTCAAAGAATACAAATTCTTTGAGCACACAGAGTATCCTATAGCTATTGCTGAAAACTCCAACTTGTTCTTCAGAGACGAAATATCCTCCTCAATGAGTGGTCATATGTACATCATGATATACATATTTCCTCTTTTGCTTACTCTATAAATCTACTAATAAATCTTCACCTTTACTTTATAAAGTATGAGAATAGGAAAATGGGATTGAGGAATACAAAGAAGGTTGGCTGATAACACCAAAATATGAAAACAATGTACATTAACTGTACATCAATAAAATTAAAAATAGAATACAGGCTCATTTAATTCTTTTGAATTATTGCATTAAGGACATTCATTAGAAATGTTTTGGCTAATCTTGGCCTATTTTATGAAAGTAGAATGAATATATTTCTAATATATCTTTGATCTTTGTTTTCACCGAGTATTAATGAGCAGGAGACTCTTGAGAGTCCCTTGGACTACAAAGAGACCAAACCAGTCCAACTTAAAGGAAATCTTTCCTGAATATTCACTGGAAGGACTGATGCTGAAGCTATAACTCCAATACTTTGGCCACCTCATGTTAAGAGCTGACACATTGGAAAAGACCCTGATTCTGGGCAAGAGTGAAGCAGGAAGGAGAAGGGGACGACATAGGATGAGATGGTTGAATGGCATTACTGACTCAACGGACATGAGTTTGAGCAAGCTCCAGGAGTTGGTGATGGACAGGGAAGCCTTGTGTGCTACAGTACACAGGGTGGCAAAGAGTTGGACATGTCTGAGCAATTGAACTGAGTGAGTATGGAAGAAAGGTGTTCCTGGTCTAATCAGTTTACTACCAAGTATAATAATTCTATCTATTGACAATAGGATGTTAAAATTTTAGTTATATTTATCTGGAAACATAGAAATAGAGTTACTCAAAGTCATCATCTGTCAAATCTATACAAAACTTCAGCAATATTATGCCTCATTTTAGATTGACTTAGCAAATAAAAATGCATATCATACATTTAATACACATCTATGTATAAATATACATCTATGGATATATACATATATAAATTATAACATGAGAAATGTAGTTCTATTAATAAAAGCAACACTGTTTAAAAAGTAAAGTGAATTTCCAAGTACATTAGATATGACTATGGTAACAGAAATGACTACTAAAATTTCAAATTTTGTCTAATTCTTTGATTTTATAAGTATAGAACATATTCCTCTTGAGATTTCAAACTTCTTTTTTTTTAATATATTTTCTTTACATTATCATGTTGGTTTTGCCATACATTGACATGAATCCGCCATGGGTATACATGTGTTCTTAAAGGACCTCAAATTCTCTTCTGTTTTCATAACATGTACATTGAGTAAGTGCTCAAAAAATAAGCACTTTTATGAATTAATGACTTCTTTAGACTACAGCTAGACAGAGGAGCATGGAGGGTACCATCCATGAGGTTCAAAAGAATCGGACATGGCTCAGAAATGAACATATCTTTACCACTTTTTTTTAATCAGTCATTCCAAACACTTATAAATCTCCTTTAACTTTTTATCCATCATATTCTCAACTACAATGAATTACTCTTTGTCTTCTACTTAACTAAGAAAAATGAACATGATTAAGGAAATCTCCCTTAATTTTCTACTCCAGTTCTTAGAATACACTTCATCTACAATCATTTCACCTGCCTAAGGTACCAACTGATTAAAACAGGAGGCCTGCCTGTGCCTGTTAATCGCTAGTTTTCATCTGGAGTTCATGGCCTTCAGACTCTCTAATGATACTGTTTTAGTCAGTCATCTCTTTTCTTGTTCCTCAATCTCTGTTGGAAGAGGAATACTGTTGATTCTACCTTTCAAATTAGCCTGTGGCCCTATTATTATAAAGTCAATATTTTAGGCTAGAAGCTTATTGCATTTTATCTGAGATACTGTACTTGGTATCTCTCTGGAGCTGTATGTCACCCCCCACCCCCAGAACTTTCCCCTACCCTATCCATTTCACTGCATTAGAGCTACTGTTATAAAAAGAAATCAGGAAAGAAATATAGGAAAACAATAGAATGGGAAATATTAGAGATCTCTTCAAGAAAATCAGAGATACCAAGGGAAAATTTCACACAAAGATGGGCATGATAACAGAAGATATTAAGGAGAGCTTGCAGGAATACATAGAAGAGCTATAGAAAAAGGATCTTAATACCTGGATAACCATGATGGTGTGATCACTCGTCTAGAGCCAGAAATTCTGGAGTGTGAAGGTGAGAGAGGCTTAGAGACATCACTATAAACATTATTGGAGGTGATGGAATACCAGATGAGCTATTTCCAATCCTAAGAGAAGATGCATTAAATATGCAATCAAATTTGGAAAATACAGGACTGGAAAAATTCAGTCTTAATTCTAATACCAAAGGGCAATGCCAAAGAATGTTCAAACTACTGTGCAAACACACTCAATTCACATGTTAGCAAAGTAATACTGAAAATCCTTCAAGCTAGGCTTCACCAGTATGTAAACTGAGAACTTCCAGACGAACAAGCTAGATTTAAAAAAGGCAGAGGAGCCAGAGATAAAATTGCCAACATCTGTTGGATCATAGAAAAAGTAAGATAATTCCAGAAAAAACATCTACTTCTGCTTCACTGACTATGCTAAAGCCTTTGACTGTGGGGATCACAACAAAGTGTCAAAAATTCTTATTGAGATGGGAATACCAGACTACCTTACCTGCCTCCTGAGAAACCTGTATGCAGGTCAAGAGGCATCAGTTAGAACCGGATATGGAACAACAGATTAGCTCCAAATTGGGAAAGGAGTATGTCAAGGCTGTATATTGTCACCCTGCTTCAGTTCAGTTCAGTTCAGTTGCTCAGTCATGTTCAACTCTTTGTGACTCCATGGATTGCAGCATGCCAGGCTTCCCTGTCCATCACCAATTCCCGGAGCTTACTTGAACTCATGTCCATCGAGTCAGTGATGCCGTCCAACCATCTCATACTCTGCGGTCCTCTTCTCCTCTCATCTTCAATCTTTCCCAGCATCAGGGTCTTTTCAAATGACTCATTTCTTTGCATCAGGTGGCCATAGTATTGGATTTTCAGCTTCAGAATCAGTCCTTGAAATGAATATTCAGGAATGATTTCCTTTAGGATGAACTGGTTGGATCTCCTTACTCTCCAAGGGACTCTCAAGAGTCTTCTCCAACACTACAGTTCAAAAGCAACAATTCTTAAGCACTCAACTTTTTTTATAGTTTAACTCTCAGATCCATACATGGCTACTGGAAAAACCATAGCTTTGACTAGATAGACTTTTGCTGGCAAAGTAAGGTCTCTGCTTTTTAACATGCTTTCTAACTTTCTCTTCTTTTTAACATATTGGTCACAACATTTCTTCCAAGGAGCAAGTGTCTTTTAATTTCATGACTACAGACACCATCTGCAGTGATTTTGGAGCCCCCTAAAATAAAGTCTCTTACTGTTCCCATAGTTTCCCCATCTATTTGCCATGAAATGATGGAACCAGATGCCATAATCTTAGTTTTCTCTATGTTGAGTTTTAAGCAAACATTTTCACTCTCCTCTTTCACATTCAAGAGGTGCTTTGGTTCTTCTTGATTCCAGCTTGTATTACATCCAGTCCAGCATTTTTCATGATGTATTCTGCATATAAGTTAAATAGGCAGTGTGACAATATATAGCTTTGATGAAATGCTGGGCTCAATGAAGTACAAGCAGTAATCAAGATTGCCGGAAGAAATATCAACAACCTCAGATATGCATATGGCACCACCCTTATGGCAGAAAGTGAATTAAAACAAAAGAGCCTCTTGATGAAAGTGAAAGAGAAGAGTGAAAAAGCTGGCTTAAAATTCAGCATTTAGAAAAGTAATATCATGGCATCTTGTCCCATCACTTTATGGCATATAGATAGGGAAATGGAAACAGTGGCAGACTTTATTCTCTTGGGCTCTAAAATCATTGCAGATATTGACTGAAGCCATGAAATTAAAAGACGCTTGCTCCTTGGAAGAAAAACTATGACAAGCCTGAACAGAACATACAAAAGCAGAGACATCACTTTGTCAACAAAGTCTGTACAGTCAAAGCTATTTTTTTTCCAGTAGTCATGTATGGAAGTGAGTGTTGGACCATAAAGAATGCCAAGCACCAAAGAATTGATACTTTTGAATTGCAGTGCTGGAGAAGCCTCTTGAGAGTTCCTTGGACAGCAAGGAGATCCAACCAGTTCATCCTAAGGGAAATCAGTCCTGAATATTCATTGGAAGGACTGATGCTGAAGCTGAAACTCCAATACTTTGGCCACCTGATGGGAAGTGGTGATTCATTGGGAAACACCCTGATACTGAGAGAGATTGAAGACAGGAGAAGGGAATGACAAAGGATGAGATGGTTGGATGGAATCACTGACTTAAAGGACATGAGTTTGAGCAATTTCTGGGAAATGGTGAAGGAAAGGAAAGCTGGTCATGCTACCGTCCATGGGGGGAACAAATAGTGGGACACGACTGAAAAACAACAAAGCCTAGTAAAGCTATTTCCTTACTTCATAGATCCTACCCCAAGCATGCATTCCTGTTTAACTGACCTAGTTCCAAGTTCCTTTATTATGATGCCACACACCACTGCCTCTTACTAAAATGGCTTGGTCTCATCATTCATCATCCATGGCACTCTCAACCACTCTATTTATCTGACTTACTTCATCCTTCCTTTGAATCAACCTCCTTTTCCTCAACTTGCCATCTATTCTTTAAATCCTACCTTAAATCTATAATTTGACATTGATGTCACCTTTCTTGATTCTCATCACACTGTGCAAATATCTCAATCAGAGCAGTTAAGAATTTAATATTTAACATACTAAACATATTCCCCTCTTTCTGTATTAGAGAGACAGCTCCTGACAGGCAGGAACTTTGTATTTCAAGTCATTATTTTAAATTAATTTATTTTAATTGGAAGGTAATTAGTTTACAATATTTATTTTATTTTATTTATTTATTTTTTTTATTGTTTTTGTCATACATTGTCATGACATCACCATGGGTTTACATATGCTTCCCCTCCGGAACCCCCCTCCCTCCTCCCTCCCCCCCGGGAAATCTCGCTGCACCAG